>JAULUF010000040.1:25362500-25762500 GCA_031834385.1 Semotilus atromaculatus
AGTCGTGATTTACGTGCTCAAAAACCTGCCTGGAACGCACCATAATAATGATGGTAACCATGATAACCAAGGACACGTGACGCATGAAAACAAACTGAAAGTCCATGAAAACTAAACTAAACTGAATGGTGACAATAGCCCTTTATGCAGTAAAAAATGCATACACAAATCTGGAACTCTTTACATGGAACCTAATAATCTGGTTGTAATCAGACTACTGGCACAGTCGGGATTTGGCCAAATCCGATTAAAATGTAATTAGGATTGTAAGGGGTGGTTTAAACTGGACATGTAAACACTTTGATCGGATTGAAAACCGGAAACTGCTGAGAGCGACGTTTAGATGAATATGTAATGTGCTGCTCGCTTTCCTCTCAACAACAAAATAAACACATAACAAAATTGAGAACCCAGAAAGCAGATTTAAGGAAAGTGCTGCATGCTGTAGCAGTGAGGATGCAGGATCAAGGGCAGCAGTCTTTGTTAAAGGGTAACTAAACCCTAAACCAACTTTTTTTAGTTAATGATCTATAAGAATGGGGCTTTATTAGTGCTGTTCATTGATTCGAGTAACTTTTTGGACATTTGGGTATAAAGTGTTTTCATTCTACAGTATATGGTGTAAAAACGTCTGAGTGCTGCCCTCTTCAGGTTGAACGGTGGCTACTGCAGTTGAATTTTCCTATTGGATGTTTGCGGTGGTTTGTGGCGTAAGTGGTTGATGGTGACGTAAGCAGGTTCCAGCTCACCACGCCCTTGGTACGAGCTACCGCGCCCTTGGTACGAGCTACCGCGCCCTTGGTACGAACGCCCTTGGTACGAGCTACCGCGCCCTTGGTACGAGCTACCGCGCCCTTGGTACGAACGCCCTTGGTACGAGCTACCGCGCCCTTGGTACGAGCTACCGCGCCCTTGGTACGAACACCCTTGGTACGAGCTACCGTGCCCTTGGTACGAACACCCTTGGTACGAGCTACCGTGCCCTTGGTACGAACGCCCTTGGTACGAGCTACCGCGCCCTTGGTACGAGCTACCGCGCCCTTGGTATGAGCTACCACGCCCGCTACCGTGTCCTTGTTACGAGCTACCGCGCCCTTGGTACGAGCTACCGCGCCCTTGGTGCGAGCTACCGCGGCCTTGGTACGAGCTACCGCGCCCTTGGTACGAGCGCTCTTGGTACGAGCGCCCTTGGTACGACCTACCGCGCCCTTGGTACGAGCGCTCTTGGTACGAGCTACCGCGCCCTTGGTACGAGCTACCGCGCCCTTGGTACGAACACCCTTGGTACGAGCTACCGTGCCCTTGGTACGAACGCCCTTGGTACGAGCTACCGCGCCCTTGGTACGAGCTACCGCGCCCTTGGTATGAGCTACCACGCCCGCTACCGTGTCCTTGTTACGAGCTACCGCGCCCTTGGTACGAGCTACCGCGCCCTTGGTGCGAGCTACCGCGGCCTTGGTACGAGCTACCGCGCCCTTGGTACGAGCGCTCTTGGTACGAGCTACCGCGCCCTTGGTACGAGCTACCGCGCCCTTGGTACGAGCGCCCTTGGTACGAGCGCCCTTGGTACGACCTACCGCGCCCTTGGTACGAACGCCCTTGGTACAAGGTACCGCACCCTTGGTACGAGTGCCCTTGGAACGAGCTACCGCGCCCTTGGTACGAACGCCCTTGGTACGAGTTACCGCGCCCTTGGTACGAACGCCCTTGGTACGGGCTACCGCGCCCTTGGTACGAGCGCCCTTGGAACGAGCTACCGCGCCCTTGGAACGAGCTACCGCGCCCTTGTACGATGCCCTTGGTACGAGCTACCGCACCCTTGGTACGGGCTACCATGCCCTTGGTACGAGCTACCGCGCCCTTGGTACGAGCTACTGTGCCCTTGGTACGAGCTACCGCACCCTTGGTACGAACGCCCTTGGTACAAGCTACCGCGCCCTTGGTACGAGCTACCATGCCCTTGGTACGAGCTACCGCGCCCGCTACCGCGCCCTTGGTACGAGCTACCGCGCCCTTGGTACGAGCTACCGCGCCCTTGGTACGAGCTACCGAGCACTTGGTACGAGCTACCGCGCCCTTGGTACGAGCTACCGCGCCCTTGGTACGAGCTACCGCGCCCTTGGTACGAGCTACCGCGCCCTTGGTACGAGCTACCGCGCCCTTGGTACAAGCTACCGCGCCCTTGGTTTTTCTGGATATTTTCACATAGCGGCAAATTATGAATATGCCTACAGAGGGCACGCATATTGACATCAACTCGACAAAACTCATCAGATGCCGATCGCGATGCGGGAGTAAAGGCCGCAGTTTGAGCCAGCGGCTGGAATTGATATGGCCCTGTGTCCACAGACAATTCACCCTCCTCCACTTCAGGTGAAGGTGTGGGAGAAAAGTCCTCGACTCCAGTCACTCTCCATTTTAGAGTCTGACAGCAGCTGTCAATCAATCTCTGCTGGGCTCTGCCCACTTTTACAGCATTTTTCAAATATTGCCAGTGGGTGGAGTCAGGCTGTGACCAGGGGTTTAGTTACCCTTTAAACAGACTTACACAGACAGAGTCCTGCACGAGTCGGTTCTGTAACTCCACACCCGCAGTGCTTAAAACGGCATCCGGCCTGTTTCCCGACAGCAGCACTGATTAAAATCCGCACCAACCCGACCCGCTTAAAATAGAGCCGACACAGGACCCGCACCCGAGATAAAATCAGTTAGCCTTTCACATTATACGAGGCTCCTTTGAAGAATAGCTTGTGTTGGAGAGAACTGCTGCTTGGGTTGTTACCACAGTTATCTGCGTCCTCAGCCATGAAGTTACACATGTGCGGGTCCGTGTACCTTCGGATAATTCGTTTTCTCGTTTTTGTCTTAAACGGAAAAACGGAAAAATTAAGAAACCGTTCATTTATCACATACTCTTCCCTTTTTAGGGTTTTTATAATTCATTACATTTATGTAGCGCTTTTCTGGACACTCAAAGCGCTTCACACATAGAAGGGGTAATCTCCTTAACCACCACCAATGTGCAGCATCCACCTGGATGATGCGACGGCAGCCATATTGCGCCAGAACGCCCACCACACACCAGCTTACTGGAGGAGAGGAGACAGAGTGATGAGGCCAATTGGTATATATATACATGGGGATGATAAGGAGGCCATGATGGACAGAGTCCACTGGGCAAATTTGGCCAGGACACCGGGGTTACACCCCTACTCTTTCGAAAGACATCCTGGGATTTTTTGTGAGCACACAGAGTCAGGACCTCGGTTTAACGTCTCATCTGAAGGACGGTGCTCATTTGACAGTATAGTATCCCCATTACTATACTGGGGCATTAGGACCCACACAGACCACAGGGTGAGCACCCCCTACTGGCCTCACTAACACCTCTTCCAGCAGCAACCTGGTTTTCTCATGAGGTCTCCCATCCAGGTACTGACCAGGCTCAGCCCTGCTTAGCTTTAGTGGGCAACCAGTCTTGGGCTACAGTGTGATATGGCTGCTGACATAAGTACAAAGTTTTAGGGTGTTTTTCATGTTTTGACCGTCCCCAGCCCATATTTTTCATAACTGTTGTTAATAAAGTAAGGATGATATATAGGTTTTAAATTGCTGTTGTACAGAAGTTTTACATTTACCATCACATTGCATCACAGCACTGTTATAGATGTAGCATCGGCCTGTTGCAGAACTGTATTAAAGTGAATTGAATGTCTGATTTCAAAATGGCATACTATTTTACTCAACTAATTGTACGTTTGTTCAAAAGTTCACCAGTGACGGCCTCTATTTGACCGATGATTCAAACATTGCAATCTTCCCCAATGCTGAAGGCACTTTCAGTTCACTCGACTTGACATTTAGAGCTCACTGTGAAGTCCATGGTGACCCAGTAGACCTTGCAAAACATCCCATCAACCTCAGCATTTGCCTCAACACCAGGTCAGCGACATTTTTTCTTTCACAAGGACTCTGTGTACCCCCTCTTTTTAGGGGTGTGTGTGTGAATTAGTGACTCAAAATGGCTAAACAACAAACTGAACAGACATACCCCAAACAATAGGGGTGTAACGGTAAATTTTTCCGAACCATTTCGGAACAGGACTTCCGGTTTGGTGCACGTGTACCGAATGCAATACAGTAGTTCAAATCTACAGTATAAACAAATTACTTTACCCAATACTGTACTAAGTTTTCTACAACTAAATATTATACTACTGTACAATACACTCGTATACTACAGTATTTATTACAGTTTATCAGTTCACTATAGTTAACACTACAGCATGCATTAACACAGTGTTGTAAATACTATACTATGTACAGTATACTATTTACTATAGTAAATATAGTCTTTTTCTCATGTGGAATTTAGGCTAATAGTCTGGGCTGTTGTTAACCTTTAATATTATAGTAATGTGCAAGTAAGGGCTCCCTATATAGTTTATAGGGAGTTTATCATTAGCAGATTTTTTTTTATCCTTAAGGATCTTAGTTATAATGGAATTAATTTAAAGACAGACATTTGTTCAGTGACCTACTAAGTAAAAAAAAAAAAAAAAAAAGAGGCAATTTTATGTTTAGTTATCTTCCCCTTGCTGTACCGAACCGATTCGTGACTTCAATACCGGGGAACATACCGTACCGTTACACCCCTACCAAACAAATTTTCCTTTTAAACTTACTGTAGTTTGATTGGTTCTAAAAACTTAAGGTGCTCTTTTCTTTTACTAGTTTTACCAAAGAAAGAATGGATATATATTTTTTGCAACCTGTATAGTCCAGTATACCTGAACATGCTAAAATGTAGGCAACAAAAGGCTGATGAAATCGTTTTAATGCATATCCTCCATGCTTTTACAGACATCACCAGTGAGCCATTGCTGTCCGAATTTTGCATCGAAGAATGGGCGTTAACCTCCAAAAAAAAAGAAAAAAAAGTGCAGGTCTGAGGCCCCGTCCACACTACTGCGTTTTCGTTAAAAAACTGAGACCTTTTGCTACGTTTGCACCTCCCGTCCAGACTAAAGCGGAAAAAACGAAGACCTAAAACGGAGAAGTTTAGAAACGTTGCAGCTCCGTTTTGCGTTCTGAATCTCCGGAGGGCGTTTTAGTGAAGACTGGACATAACGGAGGACTTTAGAAACGATGACGCAGAGGCTCACGCTCGGCTCTATGATTGGGTGTCATCAGTCATGACGTGTCCTTCCCTGATTCGTCAGTCACCCATCACATGGGTTTACACTGGCACGCGCATGCCCAGTGTTGGTGAATGGTCACGTGATCCGCGTTTTCAGTCATTTTAATATGGACGGAGATCAATTCTAATACGCAGATAAAACGCTGGTGTGGACGGAGATCGTATTCATTTTAATTCTCCGTTTTTAAACGAAAACGCAGTAGTGTGGACAGGGCCTGAGTGCTTTGTGCTAACATCATTCGAGCTGGTGTCAACTGCTTTAGATGCTGTGAAAGAGCTAGAAGTTTGAAATGTTTGTTTTCTTTTCCTTTTTTCTTGCAGATATGGTGTTCCAGGTTGTAAAATTGCATTCACACATGTAAAATCCTTACCTAATTTTTTTTTTCTATGAACATTTTTAAATAGTGTTTCAGTACAACAGTTACTGCAGTTGTGCAGTTTTTATGTGGTGTGTGTGCACGCAATTTTACAACCTAGAACAGGGGTTTTTAAAGTAAAAATATTTATATTATAATACTTCTTATTGGCTAAGAGAACCTAAACAATTTCACACATATGGGCAGATATGGGTGCCTATCGCCATTGGTTAAGATAGTTGTCGACCGTATCTGGATTCAGGTCTGTGGTGACCTCGCAGGTTAGAGAAGAAACGTCCAGAACCTACATGTCAAACGCACACACACAGAACACCACCATCAGCTCACATCAAGGCTGAAGAGAGCCTGAGCTCAGTATTATCAGTACAGTCAACCCAAACATGATGATAAAACATTCACTCCTCAGGAAGAAAGGCAGATAGATGGCAACTTGCTCCCTAGAGAACATATGCAGGAGAGAATACATTTAGGACAACAGGGAGAATAATGTATGACTTGACCATCTGTCCAGCGAAGAACCATATGTGTCCACGCCACCTTTAGGATCCTCCATGACCCTTTCCCCTGATCCCAGAGAAACGGCCTTGTGTCCTGCGTGCCAGGTCTCAAGGGCAAGTTTGGACGCACCTAAAAGAAGCTGGTTACTTACTTCAACATGCATTAAAAATATAATTTCACAAGCACAAAGAATATAGAAATGATTTTATTTGATTATTGATTTTTATAAGAGTAATATATAATCCCTCAAATGAATAGATGAATATAGATATATATTGAAGAGACAAGGGATTTTGACCAACCCTTCGTACTATAGAGTTGGTAACACAGTTTTCCAGGGAAGTAGTTCCAGGTTGTGAAAAACCACACATTCACAGAGCTCCACATGCATTCATTTCAGTGCTAAGAAACAAGGAGTTTTAATCTTTAAATTGTTTTATATTGTCTTTCTTCATTGGGTAGGAAAATTGCATTTAACATTGTTCATTGAATGTGATTTAATAAATGTTTTGTTTAAGCAAGTCTATGCTGGTAAACGTTTACTTGATCAAATAACAGCTAGTGGTTGTGTAAACAATAATATTTTTTTTTTTAAATGTTCATTAATAAAATGAGACCCATATTTTACTTATTTTCTTCTTTTTTCTTTTCCTTTTTTTACATCTAATAATATATTAACTAACAATCCACAAAGAGTGCACAGAGATACACAGGCGTGCTTTAATGATTGTAATATCTGCGAGTTATGCTAATAAGGCACATAACTGCTTCCTGAAAATGCATGTAATTGTTGTTGATTGCACTGTTGTAAAGGACAGACAAGTCAGGAAACTGCTCAATAAAGGATTGCTCTGCATATGCACAGTCCTCTTCTGTTAATGTGCCAAATGTTGCTGATGGGGTCAGTGAGGGCCCATCTCTTGTAAGTACATGTTTGCAGCGACTGTGGAATTGGGTAGCAGGTCTTCACTTATTTTTTTTAAAGCAACCACCTTCACCCAAGCCATTTGGGACACCTCTGATATATCAATAAGCTGATTACTAATAATTAAAAAAATACCTGGAATTCTGTGGGCATTCCAGGTGTCCACTACTCTTCCTACACCAATACGGCCTAACTGGCCGGCGAGATCAGACACGCAGTAGCGACTGTTTTTTCTTCAATATTAAACATTCTGCCACAATGTGCCCTGGCTTTTTACAATAAAAACAGTGTCTGTCTTCTTGTTTTACTGCATTCTTCTTCGTGTCTACATCAGGGGTCGTAGATGGATTAACTCTTAAACGATAACGTTCTCTAGAGATGCTATGCGTTAAGTAATATTCGTCTGCAAGCACAGCAGCTTCTGCAATAGACTCGACCTTCTGCTCGGTTACATAGGTTGCCACAGCGGTTGGCAGGCAGTTCTTAGATTCTTCTAAAATAATTAGTTCACGCAGCTTCTCCTGACTATCAACTTGCTGCGATGAGCACCAACGATCAAACCGGGCTGCTTTGTCCCGACCAAATTCAACAAAAGTCTGCCGCTCAGTTTTTTTTAAGTTCCTAAACTTTTGTCGATATGCTTCAGGGATAAGTTGATAGCACCTCAGCACTGACGCTTTCACAATATCATAATTACCACTCTGCTCCACTGTTAATGACGAGTAAGCTTCCTGTGCTCTACCCACCAAAACGCATTGCAGAAGGAATGCCCACGCAGTTCTCGGCCAATTCAAATTGGTCGCGACGCGTTCAAAGTGTGGAAAATATTTTTCTACATCTTTCTCCACAAAAGGTGGCACAAGTCGAATGTGGCGAGTAACATCAAAAAAGAACGACACCTTCCCTCTGAGCCTCAATTTCTAATTTTCTCAACGCCAATCGGTTTTCAAGTTCATGCTCACAAGCTTGAGTTTGTAAGCGCTCACAATCAAATTCAATTTCCTTCTCCCTGATACCTAACTCTCTCAATTTAATTTGTAATTGTAATGCTTCTGTAGATACAGAAGATTGTTTCTCTACAGGTAAAATGCCTTTACTGATCAAAGCAGCATGTAGGACAGTCTTAATTGTATCTTTGGTGCGCTTTTCAGCAGATGTGAGCTCAACTTCATAAGTTGCAGCCAAATTTAGCAACTGCTCTTTTGAAAATTTCTAAAATAATTCAGTAGAGGGTTCTTTAACGAATGCTTCCTCTGTTGCCATTTTAACGCTTAAAAAAAACTTTAAGCGCGCAAAAATAAATAGATAAACAATCAAAAAAAAAACCTTACTAAAGCAATTTAACTGCGACAAAGCTACAAAGTAGCGAATATCTAAGTGGTCAAACGAAAAGCACAATATAGGCTACAAACGGCCACAAATTTTTCATGTCCACCCACTAATTTAACCAAAATGCTAGTACTATCAAATTACCAGCGCTCACAAAATAGGCGATTTGCCACAATACATCACAAGCTATACAACTTAACTAAAGGTATTCTGGATAGGCAAAAATGTTGTCTGTGGCTGCTCTAGCTAACTATACACAAAACCAAAACAAAATCCTAAATACCTACGCACTCTTCAGTGGCTTACTCAGCTCGAGGCTTCCCTCCTGAGATATCCACCAAAAATAAAATAAACAGTCGACTAAACAAATGAACAGACAATCATACTTGCACACCACAATACTCACCAATATGTTGAAGGTTTTCTCCGAATGCTCCGCAATTCACACTAAACACTAAAGTCCGACTTTATCAAACTATTAATCCCGGACGAGCAACCAATATGTTATGAGCGGTCGGACACAACCCATAACATAAAGGAGGGACGCACACAGATCGGCTCGTAGCAAAACAATAGGGGTATGTTTATTTAACAGAAAGGTTTTTAAATAATGGTAAGCAGCAACAAAGTCCAACTGCAGAGGAGGAACTCTTCCTACTGTCGGGTGGACGGGTAGTCGGCAGACTTTTGTTAGGTAGATAAAACACGGCTCTGCATCGACCACGCTCTCTCTCTGTGTGCGCCCCCAGGAATGGTTCCTTCAGCCCTTTATAGTGCAAGCAGGCTGCGCTCAGGTGTAGCTCATCTGTAATCAGACCAAACAAAGGGAGGAGATTCCGCACGCCAACACGTGTAGTAAAAACACTAGAGCTGGGGGCCGTAACAGCCCCCAAGTTGTGTTTTACTGTAACTTCAGAAGCTCCAGACACGTGAGCAAAAGCGGCAATCTCATTGGTCAGATAGTTTTTGACGCGGCGCGTCAAACCAAAAAAACTAACCCAAGGCGTTTTATTTTAAAAACTGACGCTTTTACGCGTGCCGTATTTCGCGTCGGTGTGCACACTCACATTGGGGCCCTTTGTTTAGTCACGAGGCGTTAAACGTCACGGTGTGAACAGGCCTTTATATGTAAGATCAAAATCAGTATTATGAGTCTCTTTTGCACTGATAAGAAAAAACTCAAGATGGTATCGGGGGTTAAAGTTTGGTTAATTAAGAAATTCATAATAAATAATAATAAAGCTTGTCGCTCCTCTTCACTCCTCGATCCTCACGGTGCAATTAGAGAATTGATATGTGCTTTAAGATGACTGAGCTCGATCAGTTTCCGGGTCATAGGATGGAGGACCGAAGAGACGAGGAGGGATATTGAGAAGGACCCATGGGCTGTGTTTAACTGCACATTTAAACATGCACATGCAAACTTTCCTAAGCACTTCCCCTCGAGGGAATGCCGCCGACATTTTAAAGTGCGTTCAAGTTAATCAAAGGGGTTGTTTATTTGGACACCCTTGATTCCTCAATTTTGACAGAGGGAGTAAGTCCACTCAACATGTACACTGCAAGCAGATACACAGAACTCAATACACCAAGTGCCAGGACCACCAGGGAGACACACAACGAAGAAGATAATCAGAACAGTCTTTCATGTTAGATTTAAACAATACACAGGAGAATAACCCAGAAGAAAACCACCCCTGAACACATTGACATACAAACAATACAGGAAAAAGACCAGATTGAAACTGAGGAAAACAGGCAAACAAAGGAACAAACAAGATAATTAGGCGAGATGAGTAACAAGGCACAAGTGAAAAAGATCAAACAATAATTAACACAGGTGAATTGGGTGAAAGTAAAACATGCAAACAAAAGCTGTGTCCCAATGTGAAGGCTGCGTCCTTCGAAGGACCCAGCCTACCCAGCCTTCGAAGGACGCACCATGTAGCCTTCGTGGGATTTCCTAATTGCGCAACCAGGTGTTCCCGATTACCGCTCCTGGCGCCAAGCAACGGTGCGAGAGTACAGCTGCCATCCTGATCATTCATTTGATAAAATTGAGTAAACAGCTATGGAGACAGAATTGGCTATTGCCCTTTTTTTGTTTTATATTTTACTGGACGACATGGGAGCAGGGATCGTAGCCAGAATTTTATTTTTGGGGGGTCCCGTCTTTAAATGAGGGGGCAACATTTACAAATAGGCTATATATATATATATTTTATGGCCTGTATATAAATAAATTCTGGCTATGTGTATATAAATATATATATATATATATATATACACATATATACAGAATTTTATATATGCAGGCCTATTCTGGTGGGTGCGGTGATGCAGTGGCGACTCATAACATGTAAGAGTGGCGCTGCCAATAAAGCACCTAAAAGCTGTCACAAAGAACCGGCAAAAGTAATGATTATGAATATGTATAAATATAGCAAGGAGATATTTTAATTGTTTATTAATAAACAAGTGTTTTCTTTGTCGGATGAAGTTGACGATGCTGACTCGTGATCTTCAGTAGTGAACGTGCCAGAGAGAAATGCACATTTCATAAGGATTACATAAGCAGAGAGCAGTCTGTAGTCTGTTTTCTTTCGTTTTGAATTGTTCTGTTTAAAAGTAGACATGTGAGGCGAGTAGGATACCTTATATGCTGAGTTTCGTTCATTTATGAGACGAGCTCCATTTCACGCGCCGGTGCCTCCGTTTCTTATCTATCGTCTGCTATATTTACTTCTTATTTATTAAATCTAGGCAATTGGTTGATGAAACATTGATTAAAATTAAGATACAATTAATACAAAACGAAATTCAGGGTAAAGAAAGGTTTTGTGCTTTCTGTTTGATGTCTCTGAGTTTTAAAGCATCTTTTAGTGCCGCTTTCAGATCGCTCAAGTCCGTAACATTGTTTTTTTCCTCATAAATGCGAACCCTTCTTCATCCGGTGGATAGTATTACTTTGGTTTGCGCAGTGTAGGCTAATTCACATAATCACAAAAAAATATTTTGCCATCTAAAGTTCTACTTCTAAAGAAGACCTACATTTTGTTACTTTACTTTGTTACCCGCACTGACACGGGCTCCGCAGCAGACTTCTTCCCGACAGTCAAAGCGGCATTACGTCACAAAAGTGCGGACTCAGAGGAAGACCGTGAGTGCTTAGGGTTCCATTTGGGACAGGGCCTTATGTATCCTCTCTTTCACAGGGAAATGAAGGGTGCATTTGGCGTCGCTTTTGAATCAGGGTAGCCTTCGTCGCGCCGCCATGACGCAACCGGCCTTCGAATACGGCCTTCGGAGGATGCAGAACTGAATTGGGACAGCCTTTATCGCGCCGTGGTAACGCAATCGGCCTTCAAATGCAGCCTACGGAGGGTGCAGCCTTTGAATTGGGACAGCCTTCGTCGCGCTGCTGTGACGCAATCAGCCTTCAAATACGGCCAACCGGCCTTCAAATGCGGCCTTCGGATGATGCAGCCTTCACATTAGGACACTCTCAAAGACTAAATCAATGGAAACTTAGATCAAACAGAACATAGTCCTGACAGCTACTTTAAGCTGACTGTTTTATTTACATTCAGTTTTTTGTATTGTTATTATTTTCATATGTGAATTTTTTTTAAATAATTTATATTTAATATAAGTGTATTCATTTTTTTTTTTTATAATTCATTTTTACAATTTGTACATACATGCCTGAAGAATGCTGTGGAAAAAAATATAGATATTTTGATAAATAATAAATGTAATATAATGTAAATAATAAATCCACCTCTATAGTGGATTCCAAGTGACCAAGGGCTTAGGCCATTCAATGTAAACACATTTCAAGGATTCCCATAGCAGTGGGCACCTGTTACATAGGAAATGCCGTACATCGAGACAGAGGGAAGTTAACAAGTGAAGGGCTCAAAAGATTTTACTTAAATGCCGCATTCATGAGCGAGGATACACAGGTGTCCTTCTTAACCCCCTATCCTTCTTGGGAACCAGGAAGTATCTGCTCTAATAGCCCGACTCTCTCTCTGGAAGAGGAACATGTTCTATAACCTCTTTGCTTAGAAGATTTGTAGGTCTCGTGAGTCGTGACAGTATATGCATCAGCTCCGGTCTCAAAGTGGAGATCACGCCGTTGAAACGCGGAGGATGACGAATAAATTTGATTCTGTATCCTATTTGTACTGTACTTAATACACACGCAAAAATGCCTGGCAGAAGTTTCCACACTGACTCTCTGAGAGTGGTATCAATTTTAACACTTCCTATTGAGGGATGTTAGATGTTCCGTGTTCTGGATGAAAGCAGGAAGCAACAGAACATCTAACATTTGACTTCCTTCTTTTTATTAATGATAGTCCAGAGGTCTGGATTGGGAGGTTGCTGAGTGCGGCTCCCCCTGCCACTGGACAGAAACCTATCTTCTAGGTTAGATTGTTTGGGGATCTCTTGTTCGCATGGCCAGTCAAGCTGTAACTTGGCCACCGTGGGAGTAACCACTTCGAGCAATTCCTCAACAGATTTATCTTCACGAGAGGAACGCTCAGAGGTAGGCTGCTCATAGTCCGCAGACCCAAGAGATAAATCATCGTCTCCTGTGTGAACCGAAGAAGCACCGGGGCGTGCTTCGAGATCATGTGAGGGGATGTGTAGATCTGGTGACTGAACAAGCGATAGGGACGGACCGTCTCTCGCTCGTCAGCCAGATCCATGCGGGAGCCCCACGATGGTAATGTGAGTGCGGTCTGGAAGTAGATAAGGCGAGCACGCAGCATTTTAACTGTGAACAGCTCACAATGCTCACACTCGCCCTGCTCCAATGCAAGAGCCGCATGTTCCTCCCCCAAACAAACAAAACAGTAATAGTGTGTATCCAGTTCTGATAAGGAACGAGAACATGGAGGGACACAACGCTTGCTCCATTGACTCATTTTTTCTTTTGACTTTTTCAGACTCTTTTAAAAACGCTCAAAGATTATTTCTGCACACTGCCTGATGAAAACTAACTCCTCACAAAGATCTGTAGTCAGATATTAAGGTAAGAGATAGAGAGATTTTGACACACATATACACAGAATAGCCTCTGTAGACAAAATATCCTGACGATGCACCTGCGGCTCATCTATTTATAGACTCATGTCGCGGGTGCTCGCTGCTGATGTCACCGACCAAGGCTATATTACCTCCAGGTCAATTCTATTGACGTGCTACACAAAATATTCACAGCTGGTCACGATTAAAGACGTTCCCCAATGCCCTAAGCAGCACAGCATTGATTGTAGCTTTTGAAAGGGAACATGTCACTTTTGCCATGCTTCTATTCTATAAAAACTGTTGTATTCTTTTTGCTGGTGGGATTCTCTCTGAAATGTGTCTGAGATCCTCTGGCCTTGATTAAATTATATTCAAAGGCCTGGTCTGGAGTCTGTTTAGTTATTGCTCCGCGACAAGTTAGGGTTAGGGGACTCAGCCGACGTTAATGAACAGGGACATCGATTGTAGACGAGACCCTGATACAGGAAACTAACACCGACTGTAGACGTTCGGGGGATGTCAATTGTGGACGAGATCCAGTTAGACTTAAGTCAGATGCGGAAGAAGAAAAAATCTACCACAATACTTACAGGCTGTGTCTACGAGTCAGAAACGCCAGACTGTACTTGCAAAGATGGAATTGTCCCACTGTTTAGAGTCAGCCTTTGTGCACAGCCGGCCTTGTACTCTTCCAGGTTCTGAAAAATGTGCAGCACACAGTTGAATATTTTGGTAGTACTGTTCTGGAACAGTGTTGTAAATAAAGCTCAACCAATATTTTCTAATTGTGTCCTCTTTTGGAAGGCCAAACAAAGTAGTTTGGCTTTCGCAACGAAAAACACAGCATCTCCATGACATGGTGGCACTGGCAGCAAAAATAATACAGCGTCATAACACTCTGCCCCCACACACTGACGTAGATTTGTGGGGGCGTGTTTGAATTAAGCGTTTTAGGAAGGCATTTTTACTTTAAATTAATAACTTTACAAAGAATATCTCTTTGGGTTTGAGACTTTTGAGCTTTGTAAATCTGCAGATCTTATACATGCACTAACAGCTACATAACACACTAAAGAAAAAGGAAAACAAGAAATCGCATCATATGACCCCTTTAATGAAATTATAATTATATAATATATAATTTTGAAATTATAGCAAAGAAGATGGTCAAATGTGGCCACTGCATTAAATATGCACAAAAGAAAATAAAAGTCTTAAGGTAAAGAAGTGAAGGATATAAAGAAAAGAAAATTAATACAAATAAAAGTGGTCATGAAAGCGGACAATCAGATGAAGCCTGCATTCAACTGCGGTTAGGAAGTGACATTTTCTATTGCCATACTCTTTAACAAAGAACACAAACAGAGTCTTACATTTACATGACTTTTCATATGTATTTGTAAGTGTCATGTTTTTATTACACTGATCACAATTTAATTGTCTTTCTCCAGAGTGAATGCACAGATGATTGCTGAAATTGCTCCTTTTTCTAAAACTCGTCACACTGAGGAAACCGACTATTTCTTTTCAGAATGAGTTTGCAAATGCCGATTCAGGTTTGCGTGATAGATGAAACTCTTATCACACTGAAGACACTTGTAAGGCTTCTCTCCAGTGTGAATTCTTATATGATTCTCAAGGTTTAATCTCTTTGTTAAACTCTTTCCACAGTGAAGGCACATGAAAGGCTTCTCTCCGATATGGATTTTTACATGACTCTTAAGGTGATTCCGGTCTGTGAAACTCTTTTCACACTGAAGACATTTAAAACATTTTGAGTGAATCCTCATATGATGATTAAGGCTTTCTTTATATCTGAAACTCTTTCCACACTGACCACAAACAAGCAGCTTCTGTCCAGTGTGAATTGTCATGTGAGACTTAAAACTTTCTTTTCGTGTGAAGCTCTTCACACACAGTTTGCAGGTGTGAGGCTTCTCTCCAGTGTGAACTCTCATGTGGACTCTAAGGGTTCCTTTTCGACGGAAACTGTTTCCACACTGTTGGCAGGAGTAAGGCTTCTCTCCAGTGTGAACACTTGTGTGGACATTAAGGTTTTTTTTCTGTGTAAATCCCTTTCCACACTGAGTGCATATGAACGGCTTCTCTCCAGCATGGATTTTCATGTGGACTTTAAGGTTTTCTTTTCGATTGAAACCCTTTCCACACTGTTGACAGGAGTAAGGCGTCTCTCCAGTGTGAACTTTCATGTGGAGTTTAAGGCTTTCTTTTCGACTGAAACTTTTTCCACATTGTTGACAGGAGTAAGGCGTCTCTCCAGTGTGAAGTCTTATGTGGACTTGAAGGTTTTCTTTTCGACTAAAACTTTTTCCACACTGTTGGCAGGTGTGAGGCTTCTCTCCAGTGTGAACTTTTAAGTGGACTTGAAGGTTTTTTTTCTCTGTAAATCTCTTTCCACACTGAGGGCATATGAACGGCTTCTCTCCAGCATGGATTTTCAAGTGGGCTTTAAGGCTTTGTTTTCGACTGAAACTCTTTCCACACTGTTGGCAGGTAAAAGGGTTCTCTCCAGTGTGACTTTTCATGTGGACTTTAAGGTTTCTAGTTTCTGTTTTATGAGTCTGTGAGTGACCAGTCATGAAATTATGACATTTCTCAAGCTGATTTTTCTCTTCCATTTCATTCAGTTCTTGACTCTCCTCTTTCAGAGCCATCATGTCTAGGGTAAAAAGACACAAAAACAAGGTAACACCAGTTAAATGGCACAAAACAAAAGACATAAAAACATTTAAACATGTAAAACATCAAATCCAACAACAAGTATGCTAGATCCTATATCCACTTAACAACTAAAAAAGATAACTAACCTGTAATCTTAGAACCTTTTGTCAGTTAGTTAGGGAGGTAGTTTTTGTAGCATTTAAGTTTAGGTATTGGCTAGGATTAAGTGATATACACTCACCGGCCACTTTATTAGGTACACCTGTCCAACTGCTCGTTAACACTTAATTTCAATCACATAAAAAGCCAATCACATGGCGGCAACTGAGTGCATTTAGGCATGTAGACATGGTCAAGACAATCTCCTGCAGTTCAAACCGAGCATCAGTATGGGGAAGAAAGGTGATTTGAGTGACTTTGAACGTGGCATGATTGTTGGTGCCAGAAGGGCTGGTCTGAGTATTTCAGAAACTGCTAATCTACTGGGATTTTCACGCACAACCATCTCTAAGGTTTACAGAGAATGGTCCGAAAAAGAAAAAACATCCAGTGAGCGGCAGTTCTGTGGGCGGAAATGCCTTGTTGATGCCAGAGGTCAGAGGAGAATGGCCAGACTGGTTCGAGCTGATAGAAGGGCAACAGTGACTCAAATAACCACCCGTTACAACCAAGGTGGGCAGAAGAGCATCTCTGAACGCACAGTACGTCGAACTTTGAGGCAGATGGGCTACAGCAGCAGAAGACCACACCGGGTGCCACTCCTTTCAGCTAAGAACAGGAAACTGAGGCTACAATTTGCACAAGCTCATCGAAATTGGACAATAGAAGATTGGAAAAACGTTGCCTGGTCTGATGAGTCTCGATTTCTGCTGCGACATTCGGATGGTAGGGTCAGAATTTGGCGTCTACAACATGAAAGCATGGATCCATCCTGCCTTGTATCAACGGTTCAGGCTGGTGGTGGTGGTGTCATGGTGTGGGGAATATTTTCTTGGCACTCTTTGGGCCCCTTGGTACCAATTGAGCATCGTTGCAACGCCACAGCCTACCTGAGTATTGTTGCTGACCATGTCCATCCCTTTATGACCACAATGTACCCAACTTCTGATGGCTACTTTCAGCAGGATAATGCGCCATGTCATAAAGCTGGAATCATCTCAGACTGGTTTCTTGAACATGACAATGAGTTCGCTGTACTCAAATGGCCTCCACAGTCACCAGATCTCAATCCAATAGAGCATCTTTGGGATGTGGTGGAACGGGAGATTCGCATCATGGATGTGCAGCCGACAAATCTGCGGCAACTGTGTGATGCCATCATGTCAATATGGACCAAACTCCCTGAGGAATGCTTCCAGCACCTTGTTGAATCTATGCCACGAAGAATTGAGGCAGTTCTGAAGGCAAAAGGGGGTCCAACCCGTTACTAGCATGGGGTACCTAATAAAGTGGCCGGTGAGTGTAGAATAAGGATATTCTATAATAAAGTGTTACCAAATGATTGATATATAACAGACAAATATGGCAGCTCTGGGTTGAGGTGACATCTCTGATCTGTTCTTCCTTTTAAGAGAAAGCACTTCATCCTGCACATACTAAACAAGATTCTACTGAGAAAAGTGTTATCACTTGTGTTAAACTCTTATTTTGATTTGTCAATTAATTGTGCATACATTTTAATTAGGGGTGTAACGGTACACAAAAATCACGGTTCGGTACATACCTCGGTTTTAAAGTCACGGTTCGGTACGTTTTCGATACAGCAAAAATAAAGGAATGCCAGAGAAATTTCCTATTTGTTAAAAGAAAAAATATTTTTAAATAAGTGTGTTTTCCTACATCTTGAAACTTTCAGGTTTATAAATGGGGGTCATCTTTGAAGGATGAACAAATAATGTTTTGGTCATCACATTAAAAATAACATTTAAATATATATTTATTTATATATTATTTATATAATATTTAAGTTTTGAACTGCTGGAAAAAGATGTGAAGTACTTGAAAGCATTTCACTATTCCAGCCAAACTGGTTACAGTGTTACTATATTAAATCCATGGTGAATGTTGCTGATCTGTGGACTTAAAGCCTATTACTAGTTCATTAACGGCACAATGTTTCTCCTGGTTTCCACGTCAGCGCTGTTTGATCGAATAGAGATCTACGGTTAATAACGGAGACATGTGAATGCTTCTCACTTGATCTCGCAGCGATGTTATTACTTCAGTGGCGAATTCAAATGCTTTCTTTACTGGATCTCTTAGCGCTGTGTAGTAACAGTGTCGCTTGATCAAGATTGGCTCGTGCTGCACAGATGTTGCTGGTCCGAACTGATAAACGGTCTGTGAGTGAAGCACAATATAATGAGTAGCGCAGTTTCGTTCCACTTTCATTACGCTTGCCATTTGATGTTGCGCAATGTTGTGTTGTTCGCGCCAGCACAAATTTTGTCGGCAGGAAAAATGGTCCAAGGAATCGTTTGGTTTGTATGCGTACCGAACCGGAAGCCTCGAACCGAAATGGTTCAATACAAATACATGTACCGTTACACCCCTAATTTTAATACAATGTTTTTGTAGGCTCTGCTGCGGCCAATCAGTTGGTTTTGTGGCCTTTCTTGAGTTGTTTGTCATTAAGTATATGGCAAAGTCATCAGCTATTAAGAGTTGACAAAGCAGGGGGAAGGGGGACAAAGAAGGAGGCCAACATCCAGCTGCACATTTTTATCTCTTCAAATCTTAAAGGGGTCATAACATGAGAAACCAAATTTGCCTTGATCTTTTGGTATTTAAGAGGTCTTTGTACCATTAAAACCTCCTGCAAGTTTCAAAGCTTAGACGTCCTCCCCATTATAAAATAACCATTTATTTAATCAAGTTCTAAATACAGCTCGTTCTGGATCCTTTGAACTTAGTGATGTCACCGTACGAAGTGACGTACCAGTCGTTTGCATATGACCGCCTCCAGCGAAAGACAACTAGGCCTCACGCATGTGTTGTCGTGCAGCGAGTGGGTCTGTTTACAAGATGACTGCGATGCCATGCAGATGTGTTGTTCCTGGCTGTGGACAAATAACATGTTTGAATACGCTGCCGAACGATCCAGACGTCAGGGAAAGCAGTTGGATGCAGTTTATTTGGAGCATATGCAGCCTGCCAAAGCTTTATCTTATCGGTAAGTGATGTAGATGAGTGTGACGGCGCGTGTTACTGAAAGAACGAGCAGAGAGAGAGAGAGAGAGCCACGGCCGTGCGCGCGCCTTCAAACGAACTTGTTCTCTCTCTCTCTCCCTCCCTCGCGCATATGAATCAAAATCAATTGAGAATTGACACAATGGTAAAAGATTGGAAGACCGAAGTTTCACGTGGTGGAGCATTGTGTAGCCCTCATGTGATAAAAAAGGATTAACGTTAATAATTTATGCATAAGCAGCACTGTTGTTAGCCAACCATAACAGTGGGCGTTAACACTGAACTCTTAAAGGGGAAACACCTCCAAAACAGACTGTTTGAATCAGAGGATGAGAAACAGGGTGGGAAAAGGTCATAAATCACTACATTAAAAAAAAAAAATTGTACAAAAAACTATAGTAATACTATAATTGCACCTAAGGGAACATAATAACGCAAAACAAAAAACCATGTCATGACCCCTTTAACAGCAAACACACATAATCTCCTAGCTTTCTCTCTACATAATTGGAGGCAGAAGTTTAAAAACTCATCTTTTCCAACCACCCAACTACCTGTCAGGTTGATCCTATCCCCACTCATCTACTTCAAGCCATTTCTTCTTCAGTTGTACCTGCACTCACATTACTCCTCTCCCCATTCTAAATCCACTTTTAGAAAACTACAGACAGGTATACCTTTATTCATTCACTGATTAGATGATTTGTATTCAACCAAGTCTCTACCTTTCTCACACAGAACAACCTCCTGGACAACAACCAGTCTGGCTTCAAAAACAACATCTCAACCGAGACTGCCCTGCTCTCAGTTATTAAAGCTCTGAGACTGGCAAGAGCAATCTCTAAATCACCAGTTCCCATCTTGCTGGATCTGTCAGCTGATTTTGACAAAGTTGACCGCCAGAACCTCCTGTCAACCCTCATGACGAAGGGCATCTCAGGAACTGCTCTCCAATGGTAAAGGCTTACCTCTCAGGTAGTTGACTTGGAGGGGTTGCAACCACTGATCTATATAGAATGACTGGATAGCTCATGACGTCATAAACAGTGAAGCCACCGCGCCGCCATCTTGGTATTCCCTAGTGAGCTCACGCGTTCTATTGAATCAATAGGAAATGTTATGATTTGACTGAGAAAACATTGCCTAACGAGACGCCGTTTTTAAATATAAAGTCTCCCTGTACATTCTCACAACGCAAACACCCTAAGCATTTAAATGGGTATTTGTTTAAAGTCGGAAATTTTTCCTGCTTATTAAAAATTGCGGAGATACTGGGGAGAGGAGCTTGCGTGTCTGTCTAGGCTAACAGCAGGTGGCAGTAGCTAATGAAGAAGTGTTTTATTTTGTGATTTGTCCTTTGAATGAAGAAGCAGCAGGATCTCCACGTTAAAATATAATATATATATAGGCCTATATATATATTTGTATTTTTTTTAAGTGGCCAGTGTTCACTTAGGGAACTTCCGTGTAGCTTAATCAGTGCTGGTTAAAACTGCAATTTCTTTGCAAAAGGAATAAAAAGCTGTACGAGAACACTAGTCAGCCTTGACTGAAGATCTTCACAGGTAAGAAAAACTCTTTACTATTAATTAAATAGTGAATGCTATCTATTTCGTGAATTGGTGAATATTCAGGTGAATCGTTTCGTGGCCACGAATAGGCTACTCAGCACGTTTTACTATATTGTGGCCACGTTGTAATTCGTTCAAACAAAATGAGGGAGGGAATAAGTTTAACGTGTCCATTGTTATCCAGTGTTATTAAAAATCATTTGATCAACGAGCAGAGAGACAGCCCCGCCGGCCGCGCGCGCGCGCTCTCTAGCCGTCTTCAAACAACACGAGCACTGTATTGCGCTCTCTCCCTCGCGACACGATAGTAAAAGGTCGGAAGACCGATTGTGTTTAAGTAGTTTGTTCAAATAAAGTGTTTGATTAGTTAGCAAGTGTTCAAGAAATGCATAATACAAATTGTATGGGTTAATGTAAGTAACGGTAAGTAAAGACTCTGCACGAAGCTGTCAAATGGTGTCGCTATTGGACACTTAATTGTGTTGATTATTGCTGCTCGGAGGTTTCAGGCTAGAAATGCATTCTTTTTGTTGTTGAAGAAGCAGATCTTGCCTCGGAGAAAACAACACTGGAATAGCGACAATTGTGCATATAAATTACTACTTATAGGGCTTGAATTACAACCTGTGGGCAGTTTTCCTACATCCTTTTGTGAAAGTCATTTTACATTTGTATGTTGCACAGTAAATCGTCTTCGGAGCCACCAATCTCTGTATAACGCCATTGGAGCCCTCTGCTGGTAGGGAATCGTAAGATGGCCGCTCGAACACTTCCGGTGGCTTCACTGCCTGCTGGCAGTTTAGAACGTCATGAGCTATCCAGTCATTCTATATAGATCAGTGGTTGCAACATCTAGTTACTGGAGTGCCTCAAGGCTCAGTTCTTGGACCACTTCTCTTCTTCTATATGTCATCACTAGGATCTGTTATACAAAAACATGGATTTTCCATTACTGCTTTGCTGATGACACACAACTCTCCCTCTCATTCCAGCAAGATGGTCTGATGGTGGCTGCTCGCATCTCAGCCTGTCTGACAGACATTTCTTGCTGGATGAAGGACCACCACCTTCAACTCAACCTTGCAAAGACAGAAACTAAATCACAACTGCTAGGTTTGTCTAGCATAACTCCATTCAAGACAAGCAGGAACTTTGGAGTTGTGACTGATAATCAGTTAAACTTCACAGACCAAATTGCTAGAACTGTCCAGTACTGCAGATTTGCCAGATACAACATTGGAAAAATTAGACCTTTCCTATCGGAGCAGGCTACATCCAGGCTTCTATCCAGACTGAACTATAGTAATGCTCTCTTGACAGGCCTTCCAGCAAGGCCTTAAACCTCTGCAATTTATTGATCCAGAATAGGGGTGTGTGATTTCACGATTTTTGATCATGGACGATTAAAGGAACACTCCACTGTTTTTTGAAATAGGGCTTATTCATAGTGTCCCCTACATTAAAATAGTTTGGCAAAAGCAATTTTTTCTCAGTGCATGCATTGTCTTAGTTTGGCAGCGCCGACGCTAGCTTAGCTTAGCATAATGAATGGAATCCTATGTAGTCAAGTAGCATGTCATGAGTAAAAGTGATCAAAATAACAAAAAAACAAACCTAATTACTTCTTGTGGCCTGTACAAATAGCATTTCAAATTAAGACTAGGCGATTAAATAGGCAGATATTGACTTGGGACTATATTAGGGTGAATCACAGGCGAAGCACTGCTACTTGGGCGCAGTCATATCACGCAACACCTGAAATTCCCCAACTTCCGTCAACATACCGGCGTGAATATTAGCTGGCTATTTTTACGATAGTAGACACAGTGAATGGCGTTGGACATGGGGGATTTTTTGCGAGACCAAGAGGGTGACTTCTCAGACAGTCAAGAACCAGAACCATACCTCTACGAACCAGAGTTTTCTGAAGAGGAGCTGCATGCAATGGAAATAGACCGGCAGAAGGAGGAGGTTGCGATCGCTCAACAGCCTGAGGACGTGAGGATGAGAGCCAACACTAACTGGTGGTGTGAGTGTGGGGGAATATGCCAACCTATGCCGACTGAAATAGAGTGTCTGTGCTGTGGCGAGTGGGACAAAGTACTGCCATCGATGACCAGGCTCAACGTGTCAGATCAAGATGAGCGTGCCCGCAGTTGTGTCACAGCTCCAGAGGATTTCTCGGCGTTGATCCATCCTGCAGTCCTCGACTTTTTTTTCCGGTGCGATAAAGTCAACTGGAAAAAACGCCCCACGCCGAATGGACCCAGATTTCAGGTATTGCGTGATATGACTGCGCCCAAGTAGCAGTGCTTCGCCTGTGATTCACCCTAATATAGTCCCAAGTCAATATCTGCCTATTTAATCGCCTAGTCTTAATTTGAAATGCTATTTGTACTCGTTGTGAATACGCAGGCCACAAGAAGTAATTAGGTTTGTTTTTTTGTTAATTTGATCACTTTTACTCATGACATGCTACTTGACTACATAGGATTCCATTCATTATGCTAAGCTAAGCTAGCGTCGGCGCTGCCAAACTAAGACAATGCATGTACTGAGAAAAAATTGCTTTTGCCAAACTATTTTAATGTAGGGGACACTGTGAATAAGCCCTATTTCAAAAAACGGTGGAGTGTTCCTTTAACATGTATCCACAATCTGCTTTTGAAGAAATATCGTAGTATCGTGCTACATTGCATTCTATCAGTTGCAGTTCTGGAGCCTCCGTCTCAACATACTGTACAAGACGGCGTACATTCACATCACTTGTTAACGCAGAAGTAAAGTTACACCTGTTTACTGGTCTAAGTTATCTTTCGAATCTTATTGTGTTACTGTCAAATACACACAAGGTTTACATAAACACAGTTGGTTATGTCTAAAGTGAAAGCAAACATTTGAGAGAAAATCGTGTGCGTGTCATGAGTGTAGATGCGTGCCGGTCTTAAAGTGACAGTAGCCTAATAGTAAACATGCTGCCGCTTCTCCTTAAAGGGATAGTTCACCCAACATATGAAAATTCTGTCATTATTTATTCACTCTTATGTTGTTCCAATTTCACACAACAAAGCTGTATTAATTAATCTCGTGTTGAACACAAAAGAAGATAATGCGGCTACCCAAACAGTTGCTGGAAAAAAAATATTGTATAGAAGTCACTTTGTGTCAGGTTTGGTTACCCACATTCTTCAAAATAACTTTTATATTCAACAGAAGAAACTTATTCGAGTTTAAATTTGGCCAGAGGTTTTTTCCTAAAACGTTCACTTTTAAGATGTAGCCTTTAAGATGTCAAAATCGAGAAATTAGAGAAATATTAAAGATGACCCAAAATGTATGTAGGGATTACATTTTCCTATCTAATTTGCATATTATGACGTCATACGGTGGCAGCCCTCTTGGATTATAGAATTTTCATGAAAAGTCACATGTTTAAATGATAAAATGCAGCACTTCTTTCCACCCAAAATGTCCCTCACCTTCTGTATGCTATATTGCACAATATTGAATGCTCAGGTAAATAGTAAGTAGTAAACAAACTGTGTAAATCAGATTCATTACTAATAAATGGCAGAAACAAACCGAATGCATGTAGCGGTTGGCCTTTTGCTGTAGAGATTTTCCATTTACTACATACAGTAGGCATCCATGTATGGGGCACATGTAGGGATGCAACGGTACACGGTAAAATCCCGGACCGTTCGGTCAGCCCTGCACGGGACAATCTACCCTCGTGTTCCGCGGGACTTCGGTTTTGCCATTGAGTTCGCGCTGATCCTTTTAGTTTTTGCTTTAAGCCTTGTTTATAGTCGACGCGTCCGCACGAGCGCGAGTCTCCGCTGACTGCGCGCGCACCTCTCCAAACGGACGAGGCGTTTATACTTGACGCGCTCGCCGTTGTGCTATTCTGTGAAACGACAGGGGGCGACTCGGAGTAATTCTCCTCTAAACCACCAGGAATCAGCAGTGAAGAAGTAGTTTGCCGTTTATTAGTAGTTTATTAATTGCTGATTCATAAAAGAGTAATAAATGCAGTAGGTTTATTGTAGCCTACTTTCACTGCATGTAAACTAGTTAAACAACTGAAGCCTGAGTGTTTAAACCTTAATTTCATCAGCAGGGCTTATGGTGTGTTCACACCGAACGCGAATAGAGCGTCAAATACGCGTCTATCGCGTTGAGTTAGACGCTTGAACATTCGCTCGAGTTCAAATTTTTCAACTTGCGGGGAAGACATTCGCGGCAAACGCGTCGCCCAATTCGCGTCATTCGCAACGCCCGGCGCGAATGATGCGTCTATTCGCGTCTTTGCATTGACTTTGTTTGTAATCTACTCGCGCAAATAATTAAATTCGCGTTCGGTGTGAACACAATATTACTTCTGTATTGTAGGCTTATTTTGTAAATGTAACCAATTACTTTAGACAAGTGCAAACTGGGTGCTTAATGCAAATGTGTTCCTATTCACAAAATGAGAGGCTTTTATGGTCGCCCATCAATGCAAATGTCTCTGTGTATAGAAGGATTATAAACATGCTGGTACAGACGTACCAGTTCGGCCAGATTCGGCTCGAAGTCGTTCATCTTCACAGAAACACAGAAAGATAACCGGTGCATTGGGATTCCATACACATTGATGTTCTTCCTACTGTGACATTCTGTTTATGCTCATAAGAAAAATAAAACATATTTTTGGGATGAAATAGCAGTCTCTTTCTGCACAAAACATGTACCGAAACCGAACCGAGACCGTGGCCCAAAAACCGAGGTACGGACCGTACCGTGGGCTATCTGTACCGTTGCACCCTTAGGCACATGTACATTATTCATATGACACACAGCCAAGACCGGTTTAGTTCAAAGTGTTTAGTGCTACAGATCTGGCTCACGCGTGCGCCGAGTGTGCACAGCTCGGACTACTGTCATTGTCATTGTGACTCCCCCTCCACGTTACCCCCTAACTGTCCTATAAATACTTCGACCTCGTCTAACATACCCAGTGGCATTAGACAAAGTCTCCACCACAATACTGTCGGCGCGATTGCGGAGAGGCACACGGTCAGAAGACAAAGTTGCATGGCTAGCGCACGCCTCGTTCCCCACAACACTAACACGATTCACCGTTTGTGCTTGGTGTAGGGCTATACTTTCACTTTCAGAATCACCGTCATCTTCTGAAGGCAGATATTCCCCTTCAGAATCAGGGTCCGCGAATAGAAGACCCAACACTTTATTGCGGCTAAGCTTTATTGATGCCATTAGATAATTACAATAATAATAATAAATGCAAATACTCGCTGACGTTGACAATATTGCTCTGATAAAATGGCTCACTTGCACACTAGTTCCGCTTTTTTTCACGCACTGATTTAATGTGCTTTAGCTCGAAGATTTTGTATAGAAGCATGATGTTTTTTGGAGTCGGGGATGAAGTATGACATGTCTGCCATCTAGTGGAGGGGAGGTCGAACGAAATTTTACACCCTATTTGACAAAATCTGCCGTTTTATTCAGTGTCTAAACATCTTGTCGAGTAAATTCGACCGTGGTGCCCAGAGGGTTAATAAGAATCAATGTATAATTTATACAGTAAAGTCCATGTAGTATTTTTACTTTATTTGTTTCTTTCTTGAATGCTACAGTTAAATACAGCTACTGTACTTGAAAAAAAATAAAGCACTGTTTATTTCATTTGTATGTTTTGTTGTGTATATGTTATGTGTATCTTTGTCATTAAAAAATAAGAACAAAAATATTTATCTTAGCCACTTTGGCCTAAATGTCTGACATTCTTTTTAATTTTATATTTTGTTACCTTGTTAGGCTTTGTTTTTAAAATAGGGACATTAGTTTGGCTGTAATGCACTGTCACTGTCACTGTTACAATCCATAAGTCACTTGCAAAATGCCTGCTAGACAACCACTGGCTCTGCACTCCTATACATAAACTTACTAGTTTAGACCAATGTGCCTTCCAGAAGCAAGCAGTCTGCAAATGAATGGCGCCTTGTTGTGCTATCCCAAAGAGGCACAGAATCACTTTCACAGACCTGTACCCGGCCTAACTCAACCCGAGCAGCGGAGTCTTTAGACATGTTTAAAGAAACAGCTAAAGACACATCTTTTACTGTGCTAGACTAACTGAGACTTGTTCAATGTCCTGACATATCGCTGTGCATCACACGAAAATGTGACAAAAAAAATGCCGGGTTGAGGACCTAGTAACATTGCCGGGATCAGTCCCGGAACACGCCCTGTGTGAACAAAAGCCAGGACCAATGCCGTAGAAGAAAGTTTGTGTTCGTCATCAACAAAGAAAGAATGAAAAAATGTCTGCAAACTGGACTGAAGCAGAGACAGGAGCTCCTACTATCCGCGCTGAAGCTGAGATTGTTCGCCAGCTTTGCGGACCGGTGCGCAGCGCACACATGTTTTCGATGCGTACGTTACACGTCTCATCCTGACGTCACGCGGCTTTCCGGGACATTAACGGGATGTGTGTGAACGCACTTACAGATCCCGGCAAATCACTGGCAGTGTGAATGAACCGAAATCAAACAATCCCGGGACAAATGGCAGGTCACATTATCCGAGGAATCTCTGTGTGAAAGGGGCTAAAGTGTTCTGACTGAAAACTACATCGGCGATGACCGACAGCCAATGAGAGAGCAAGATACAGGACAGCGGGGAGTTCGGGGAGGAGTTATAGACCAGAATATCAGTATTTTAATAGACATATATTTACAATTATATCAAACAGAAATAAAGCACAACCATTTGCTTGACCAGCAGCAACAGCAGCACATTGCAAAGTTATTTATTAACCTCCAACTCTCTTTGCAGAAACACAATTCTTGCTCTCGTCACACCAAACATTTCCACCTGCATAATCAGTTTTTTTCCCCACTCCTTTTCGGTGCAAATCTGCTCACAAACAATTTGGATTGCAAGCTTCTTGCAGGTTATAATTTTTTAATAAAAATGTCTCACGTACGCGTGATCTTGCATTATTTTCTTATCACTTCTCGCGTGTGTTTGGTTGTGAAATGTAGTTTGCGGAGCAGACAGATGTTGTCGGCGATTCTTTCTTTTCTAAAGTCATGTAGTGTGAAACACCGATCCATCGTGCAGTGTGAACACACACACACCAGTGACTGAATGCTAGCACAGATAGTCACGCAGTGTGAACACACACACACCAGTGACTGAATGCTAGCACAGATAGTCACGCAGTGTGAACACACACACACCAGTGACTGAATGCTAGCACAGATAGTCACGCAGTGTGAACACACACACACACACCAGTGACTGAATGCTAGCACAGATAGTCACGCAGTGTGAACACACACACACCAGTGACTGAATGCTAGCACAGATAGTCACGCAGTGTGAACACACACACACACCAGTGACTGAATGCTAGCACAGATAGTCACGCAGTGTGAACACACACACACCAGTGACTGAATGCTAGCACAGATAGTCACGCAGTGTGAACACACACACACACCAGTGACTGAATGCTAGCACAGATAGTCACGCAGTGTGAACACACACACACCAGTGACTGAATGCTAGCACAGATAGTCACGCAGTGTGAACACACACACACACCAGTGACTGAATGATAGCACAGATAGTCACGCAGTGCGAAAGGATCAGTGACTCGACTACTTTGAAATCGTGCAGAAATTCCTGCCAGTGTTGCTGCTGCTATTCAGATTTAGCCAAATAGATAGGCTACTGTTGCATAATAAAGTGATATAAATTAATAATTTTCAGTGTTTTTAATTCAGAAGTAGATACTGGGTTCGATGTTGCAAAAAATAAGTGTTTTGTTTTGGCAATTTCATTATTGTTTGTCCTCATCTAATGCGTGACATGTCATTAATTTTGTCACAAGACAAATAATATATATTGTGATTCTGTCTCTCTCACACAGTTGATCAATCCTCCCACACATCCAAATCTTAAATGCCCGGAGAAGTCTACTTTAATTGATTTGATTCTGACTAATGTTCCTCATAAATTCTCATCTATTGGTGTTTTTTGCAATGACATAAGTGACCATTGTGTTGTGGCTGCATTGGACTGCATTCTACATCTAACAAGCCATGTAATAATGATTCATGATAGCTAACACTTTCATAATACATACATTAAATTTACTACATCAACAAAACTAAAAATGAATTTTCCATAATTACCTTTTAATTCTCACTGTTTTGTTTGGTAAAGTAAATAATATTTAGTAATATTATCATAATTTCCCTATTTTCATTTTATGTGTTATGAATTCTAATTGTATTAACATATTTTCTTAGAATGCCAAGGAAAGAAAGAATAAAAACGCAAAAATATATATATTTTTTAGTGCCCTTTTTGGTCCCTCCGCCCCTGCCCCTGAGGAGGTCTGTGCACGCCACTGTCTGTACCTATGTGTTTATACTGCTGCCTGTCTTGGCCAGGTCACCCTTGAAAAAGAGGGTTTTAATCTCAATGGGACACTCCTGGTTAAATAAAATAAAAAAATATATATAGGCTAGATAGATAGAAAGATAGAGACGCATGACACCAGAATAACTAAAGAAAGACTTTGAGAATGAAACTAACCTGTTTGTTCTTCAGTATCTTCATGTTTGATTCTGAATGTTTCTTCAATCTTCACGTCTTCACTCTCCTCTTTAATAAACGCCATCTTTATAATATATAGTGTGTCACGTGGATCTCAGTCACTTCCCCAGGAGTTTTTCCTCTGTTTATGAACACTTTGTCCTATTTAAGATGAGAATAATTAACAGAAAGAAAAACACTCTAAACTAAATCTCTGAGTGCGTGTCAATCAGATCTAGTTCTAGTAATGTAAGCATTGTCAGTTGATCTGTAGAAGTTGTTATTATTCCACATGTGTGTGTTGTTGTTCTTGCTGCATTTACACTGGTGAACTGTAGGAGTCGTCAGCGTGATTCAGTGATTCGAGCGCTTACAAACGATTAATTTGATTCAATTGAATCTGAGCCGGTTTCGAAAAGCTCCGTTTCTCTATCATTACTTGCCAGAGCAAAACAGTGTGTTTATGATGAACTGATTCACAATATAGGGAGAGAAATGAGACGCAGCTTTTCTGTCACTCACATGTGGATGCGCTTTACTCATAACAATTATGTCCATTAGCGTACTGTTATTAGATACATTATAATGTACAATAAATAACACTTTAATGATTACAACCACAAACCTTTCTTCACCAGAATCAGATGCAGTAGCGGCGCGGCCTTATGACGTCACGTTGCCACACCGAAATAAAAGTCCTGTTCAAAATAATAGAAATCCACATAGAGGGAAACTGTTCGAATTATAAGATAAATGATTGATTCAGAATATAAATCACAGATTCCCAAAGCTTTCAATACCACTTAGATTTTCTTTCAAAAGCTTCTGGCTTATATCCAAGCAATTGTAATACAAACAACTGATCATTTGTGATATTCTCAATGATGAATAAAGTCAAGTATATTAAAAATGATTGGAAAGAACTTTTTAAAACTCATTAAGAATTTGTTACATTAAGTTTGTGGCTGCACAGAGGACTGCTAGTTAACTTATTAACTAAAACTGAATCCTTATCATGATGAATATAGGCTATCATCTTATTTAATCTCAGTTTAAGGACAATAAATAACATCAAATTTCAGCTTGGTTTTGTTAAAGTTCATTATATAAAAATGGCCACAACTGAAAAGGGTTACACTGATGGCGGGTTTAAAACATAATTTGAAATGGTTTATCATTTATTCTAAATGGTAATGATATCTGGTTTATATTGTAATTATCTTTAATTAATTTTGTCTGTGAATTTGTGCGGAAATGTGACTAAACATATCTTAAACTCTCAAATTCACAGGTTCTCATTTACTGGAAATTGATTTACACACAATTGTATTCCTCATAATAGCCCTCTAAGGTATAGCAGATTGTGAAGAGGTAAAATATGATGGCATATTCAGTTGTTACTCCTCATCTGCCCTCTTTAACAGTGAATGGTGTTCAGTTTCTTGATGCAATGACCAGTTTATTAGAAACACTGTAACTCTAGAGGTATATCCATCATAGGGGAACATAAATATATACATACAGTAATGGTAAATGACCAATCCTGTTCTAATACCAGAATTAATAGTTACTTCAACATCAACTCATGATTAGTGTAGATATAAATTAATCATAAACCGATAAAGAGCAATCCTTAACTACAGGAGTCATTATGGATTCATTCATGCATGAATAACAGCAACCTTAACTACATGTTACACTGTAAAAAGTCTATATGGGTGTAAGTTGGATTACTAGGAATATTTGAGTTTATTTACTTCGTATTTCTGCTTTCCTAATCGTAATTGATTATTGTACACGCGTTACTGAATATGTTCTATGTATAAGATGTTATATTTACTCGTTTGTTTTATAAAAATGTGTTCAGTTTGGATCTTGGGAGTATGTGTATTAAATAATTTTTAAAATGGATGCCTGCTTAATGATCGTTCTGTGCAAGAAACTGAACATTATTTACAACATTATTCTGTAATCCACCAATGAATCCAAAATGATTTGTTGATGCATGTTTTATTTTCAGACTAAATTATAAATGCAACCAATGACTGATTCAGATGCATTTCTTAAAGGATTACTACACTTTGGCCTTAATTTATTTAATGTACTCACCCCCATGTCATCCAAGATGTTCATATCTTTGTTACTTCAGTTGAAAAGAAATGAAGGTTTTTGAGGAAAACATTGCAGGATTTTTCTCCATATAGTGACTTCACTGGTGTTCAACAGCTTCAAAAAGATCTATTGTCCCCACCACTTTTTAAAACCTCTCGCGGCACGGATGTACCAATAGAAATAAATAAAACATCTCCAGCTGGCAGAGCATTCATTTCGTTCGTTTGTTAAATAAGAGGCGATCTAGCGCTGAAATACGTGTTTTTTTATTTTTTATATCAGCCAATCACAGCAGAAGCCGGCTACACCCTTCAAACAGAGCATTCACATCAGAGGCTAAAATCAGGCTAGGAAACATGCCTTTTATTTCAAAATTACGACTATTTTTGAAAACATTATAAAAAACATTATAAAATTATAAAATAACCCCATTCTAGGGCACCTTTAAAATAAGAAAAATAATCACAATTGCTTTATCACAGACTGAAAACATTCACATGAAAAGAGAGAGTGTCCTGAAGCTCTCAATGTTTTCCTGGGGTTGTTGTGAGTTGGGTACTTTTTTTGAGTTACTTACCCAACACTGGTTATGAATAGTTTTCTGTACTTTAGGAGACCCAGCGAGATGATTGCGAGGGTGAGCTGGAGCATCTCAGCGTGGCGGTGTGGTGGAGGAGGCGGAGAACATCATGAACCACAGGACTGACACCGGTGTCGTCATCGAGGGTGATCTGGAGCATCTCACCGTGGCGGTGTGGTGGAGGAGGTGGAGAACATCACGAACCACAGGCTGACAGCGGTGTCGTCATCGAGGGTGAGCTGGAGCACCTCACTGTGGCGGTGTGGTGGAGGAGGCGGAGAACATCACGGACCACAGGCTGACACCGGTGTCGTCATCGAGGGTGATCTGGAGCATCTCACCATGGCGGTGTGGTGGAAGGAGGCGGAGAACATCACGGACCACATGCTGACATCGGTGACACTACCTGGTCTCGAAAAGGAGTGGTAGGAACCTTGGGCACATATCCAGGCCGGGGTCTCAGGATCATGTGAGAGTCAGCCGGCCCGAACTCCAGGCACGCTTCGTCTACTGAAAATGCCTGCAGGTCCCCTACCCTCTTCACAGAGGCCAGTGCAATCAGGAGCACTGTCTTCATTGACAGGAACTTAAGCTCCACTGATTGCAGAGGCTCAAAGGGAGCACTCTTCAGGGCAGTTAAGACCACTGAGAGGTCCCAAGAGGGTACGAGAGGAGAGCGAGGAGGATTCAGTCTCCTTGCACCCCTCAGAAACCTGATGACCAGGTCGTGCTTCCCGATGGATTTACCATCAATAAGGACATGATGGACGGCAATGGCGGCCACATAGACTTTTAGAGTGGAGGGAGACAGCCTTCTCTCCAACCCATTTTGAAGGAACGAAAGCACAACGCTGAGTGACAAGAGCACCAGGAGACGAAGAGGTTCCACTTCAACTCATAGAGGTGTCTCGTGGACGACGCTCTCGAGGAAGTGATGGTAGCCACCACCGCTGGTGGTAGGGTACTCAAACCTGCCTCGTCCCGTCGAGAAGCCACACATGTAGGTTCCATAGATCGGGACGAGGGTGCCAAAGGGTGCCCCGTCTCTGAGAAAGGAGGTCCTCTCTCAGAGGGATAGGCCAGGGAGGGGCTGAAGCGAGGAGCATGAGGTCTGAAAACCAAGTCCGGGTGGGCCAATGGGGCGCAACCAGAAGGACCTGCTCGTCGTCCTCCCTGATCTTGCACAGGGTCTGTGCGAGAAGGCTCACTGGGGGAAACGCATACTTGCGGAGGCCCAGCTGTGCGCCAGTGCGTCCGTGCCGAGCGTGCCCTCGGACAGGGAGTAAAATAGAGGGCAATGGGAAGAGTCGTGGGAGGCAAACAGATCTACCTGTGCGTCGCCGAACCGTTCCCAAATCAGCTGGACCGTCTAGGGATGGAGTCGCCATTCTCCAGAGAGTGGCCGAATCCGTGAGAGCTCGTCGGCTGCACGGTTCAGGTCTCCGGGAATGTGAATAGCACGAAGCGACCTCAGATGCTTCTGACTCCATAGGAGGAGGTGGCGAGCGAGTTGTGACATACGGCGAGAGCGTAGACCACCCTGATGGTTGATGTACGCTACGGTCGCAGTATTGTCCGTACGGACCAGTACATGTTGGTCTTTGAGCATGGCTCGAAAGCGACGCAGAGCCAAATGTACCACCAACAACTCGAGGCAATTGACATGCCATAGGCGCTGGGGTCCTGTCCAGGAGCCCGCGGCAGCATGTCCATTGCACATGGCCCCCCAACCCGTGGCTGAGGCATCCGTTGATACAACATGCCTGGAAACTTGAACTAGGGGCACTCCGGCCCGTAGAAAGTTGAGGTCTGACCACAGGGAGAAGGTTTGACGGCAGGTCGAGGTAACTGGTACCCGGAGCCTGCCCAAGTGCCATGCCCACCTCGGGACTCGGTTGCGGAGCCAGTGCTGAAGCGGTCTCATATGAAGCAAACCCAGCGGAGTGGCGGCCGCTGCGGATGCCATTTGCCCCAGGAGCCTCTAAAATAACTTCAGTGGAACCGCATTCTTGCTCTGGACTTGGCGCAGGCAAGTCAGCAGTGACTGCGTGTGCTCGCTCGCTCGTAAGCTGCGCGGACATGGCGACCGAGTCTATTTCCATACCGAGAAAAGAGATCCTCTGCACGGGGCAGAGTTTGCTCTTCTCCCAGTTGACCCGAAGGCCCAGACGAGCCCTCTGTGTTCGCAAACCTGGTCTCGAGAGTGAGCTAAGATGAGCCAGTCATCGAGATAATTCAGGATGCGAACCTCGTGTAACCGGAGTGGCACAAGGGCTGCCTCGACGACCTTCGTAAAGACGCGAGGAGACAGAGCTAGCCCGAAAGGGAGAACCGCGTACTGGCATGCCTGCCCCTCGAAAGCAAACCGAAGAAACGTTCTGTGTCGAGGAAGAATGGAGACATGAAAGTAGGCGTCCTTCAGGCCAATCGCTGCAAACCAATCCTGTGGCCGGATGCATTCGAAAATGCTTTTGGCGGTGAGCATCTTGAACGGAAGCCTGTGAAGGGATCGGTTCAACATTCGCAGGTCCAGGATTGGCCGTAACCCACCGGATTTCTTCGGTACAATGAAGTAGGGGCTGTAGAAGCCGGACTTCATTTCGGCTGGAGGGACAATCTCGATCGCACCTTTCGCCAGTAAGGTAGCGACCTCCGCTCGCATGACAGGGGCATTGCCACCGACCATAGTGAAGCGGACTCCCCGAAACCGGGGAGGAGATCGCGCAAACTGAATCGCGTAGCCGAGCCTGATGGTCCTGGCGAGTGGCGACCCAGCGGGACAGCTGGGGGAGCCGAAGCCACGCAGCCAGAAACTGCACCAGCGGGGTCATGGGTACCACAGACGTACCCTCGGTGGGGCAGCGAAGCGGCATGACTGGCCTAGACTGGGGAGGCATAGCATCCTGGTGTGGGGGCACAGCCATAGACCGCGTCCTGACAGAGGAGACCAGGGAAGGACGTGCGTTCCACTGGGGTCTGCTCTGACAGGTGTCTGGCGACAGAGGGGGACGAGAGTGGTGAGGCTCGTGAGCGGCACACACTGTCGTGCGCGCCCTCTGGGAACTCAGAGATGGGTATGTCAGTTCTGTCTTTAACCACATTAGGGTGCCGCTGACTGGCACAAAAGATTCTCTCCTGGCCCTCCACCAGGGGAAGGAGTGGCCCTGCTACCACCTCCTCGACAAAACTGGAGCCCATCTCTGAGCTGTCTGCGTCAGGTACGCCGCTTGGCCTGGCGTTTAGCGGGCTGCGGAGCCTGAGCGGACTGTGGCGCCTGTCTGAGCTGTCCTCCACGGCGCGGCCCGGGTGGAGGCTGCTGCGGGGGCCGAGTGGGAGGGGTGGGAGACGCAGAGGAGCACCCTCGGCGGCGAGCAGGCTGAGTTGACTGAACCGGCGGCTGGGCGGCTAGCTTTAGTCTCGCGCTGAAGTCCCGTGCTGAAGTCCCGTGGGAACTCAGTTGTAGCCGGAAAAAGGTAAATAGTGTGCAGGCGGGAGGAGCGTAGTGTGTGAAGAGTGATGATCGGACGGAGTTGCTCATAAGTGAAGAAATGGTTCGCGTTTGCGCCGTTCCATTCCATGACAAAGAGATTCTGCAGTTGAGGCTAGTTGCACTTCAACTTGATGTACAAACTCCCATAGAAGCTTCAGCGCGGGACTTCAGCACGGGACTTCAGCGCGAGACTAAAGCTAACCGTCTAAAACACTATTTAGGTGATTTTAAACAATAGCTAAGTTGCTGAACGCATCTTGTTGTCAGGTAAGTGCCCTGTTCATGTTGGACAGACATTTTAACTGCATTTTGTATCTGTTAAGAGGCACAAAGACACTCTTTATGAATATGCCCCCATAACTGCCGTTATAGCTGAGTGGGAGCTCTGGGCAAAAGCTGTAATATTTCCGTGTTGGAAGCACCAATCCGGTTCGTTTTTTTTCTTTCTATAGACGGTACTCGCAAAGATATAACGAACAAGATTAACTCAAAATTTGCCCGGAGTTCTCCTTTAAGAACATTCTCTTTAGTTCTATCTTTGCATGTCTCATTGATTCCCTGAGATCTGCCACTGTTAAATAAGTGGTGGAAAAATGCATCCACTTATATATTATGTAACTTGTTGGTTTTAAAAGGTATAACACCCATGTACTGTATGCCCCCCCCCCCCCCCCCCCCCCCCCCCCCCCCCCCTCCTTTTATTTTTATGTTTTATTTTTTTCCCCTCTCGTCAGCACACCAAATTGCACGGTTACCCTTATTTTTTTCCCATGTATTTGAACATGCATGCATTAGATATCCACACTTTCTTGCTACCTCTGCCATTAGTGAATACTATAGTTTTCTTTATATATAATTAATAATGGGTTCTATAAAGGTTATAAGCTATAACGTTAAGGACCTTCATAGCCCTATGAAGAGAAAAAATGATTTTGCGGCAGTTAAAACAAGCTAACTGTCAAATAGCTTTTTTGCAGGAAACTCATCTCTCTGACGCAGAACATGAGAAATTAAAGAGCTCATGGGCAAATAAAGTGTACTTTTCTTCTCATCCATCAGGGAGAAAGAAAGGAGTGTCTATCCTAATACATAGGCAGATGAATTTTACCTTAGTAAAGACTCATAAGGATACAGATGGAAGATTCATTTTAGTAAATGGCTCCATAGATGGCATTGATGTTTCTCTTATGAACGTGTATGCACCAAATGAGGACAAGCCTGCTTTTATTAAAAAATATTTTCAATGCAATTACACAGTATAGCACTGGAATATTATTAATGGGAGGAGATTTCAATTGTATTATGTCACAACATCTGGACAGACAACCCAGACCTACTACTTCACTCTCCCGAATGAGTAAGATGTTAAAATACCAGTCTTCTGAATTCGGACTTGTAGATGTGTGAAGTAGATATCCAAATTGTAGAGATTTTACATTTTACTCTTATAGACATGCATCTTATTCTAGGATAGATTATTTTTTCACTCCCAAAGAAGAGCTATATAGAATAGTAGATATGAAGAAATTACCAATGACAATTTCGGACCATTCACCTGTGGAACTAATATGGAGCATAGGACATAGATAAACTTCTAAACAATTTATTCATTTTGTCACAACATAACTTAAATTATATCTAGATATAAATGACTCTACAGAGGTATCACCACTCATAGTATGGGATTGTGCAAAAGCATATCTCAGAGGCCGGATTATTTCATTCGCAAGTGCCAAGAAGAGAGAGAGAGTATCTAAACCAGTGGTTCTCAAAGTCGACCCGTTGCCAGGGTCCATTTTTATCCATCAGTTTATTTAAAATCTTTTAAATTAATATTGTTTAAGACGTTTAGTAGTTTGCCTATGTCATTTGTAATGGAAGCCCGTTCCGGCACTGAAAACAAAAAAGAAAAGAAAAGAAAAGGTAATTGTGACTTTAAAGTCAGAATTGTGAGATTAAAAAGTCACAATTAGCCTACCTTTTTTATAGTTTTATATGGCGGGCACAGGCTTTCATTCTCTTTGATAGGCCTACATGAAATGTAAAAATGTATGAGCCTTTACACAAGAGCGTCATCTCCAGAGCTGCTATGAGTCACTTTGAGAACGTTTCAGCATTTAATTTGATACAAAAATAGGCCTAAATAAATAATAACAATACAAAACTTTTATTCACAACAACCCGCCAAAATAAAAGTTTGGTTTAACTTTAAGAAATTATTATATAAATAAAGTAATATTGCACAGTAGAATGTAGCCTACTTCTCAAAGTAATAATAAAAAAAAAAATTGTGATTGTGAAAATCGTTTTAAATTATATCATTTTAATTATATAGCTAGACCTAATAAAATAGTTTTATTTATTGAATTTTTATTGTTTTAATTTTAACAGTAGGCTAAACCGTTTTTGTGCAGCATTGTTTGATAAAATCAAATAAATTAGCCAATTATATTTTCATTTGATTACATTTTAAAATATTATATTGGTAATGTTTCATGCCTTCATTTGATTACCCCCGTTTCTGATAATAAATTAGTATTAAATAATAAATCCAGAAATATTAAAAAGAAACTCTGATATCATTGTGACATATAGCCTACAATCTGTCAATCACTTCACTCAGAATAAAAAACTCTTCCCGCAACGAAACGTTCCTGCTGCTAACTGACAAAAATGGAGAAGCCCGTGACTGAAGCTAATTTCTAATTACCGGTGTCTAAATTGAGAAAATACTGTGAGAGTTATATTCAATTTGGTTTTATTGAGAACAGCGACGGTAGACCAAAATGCGTTTTATGTCTTCAGGTGCTAGCAAATGAAGCTATGAAGCCCGCCAAATTGAAGCGGCATCTTATTACAAGGCACCCACAATATAAGGACAAAACTAAAGATTTTTTTCTTCGAAAGAGCCAGGAATACATCCAACAGAAAACACGGATGGTAAACCTGGCCACAGTTTCAGAGAAAGCACAAAAGTCTTCTTATTTGGTGGCTCAACGGATTGCTAAAAGTAAGAAACCACACACAATTGCACAAGAACTCATACTTCCAGCGGCCATTGAAATGTGTGAAATTATGCTCGGTACAGAAGCAGCTAATAAACTGAAAGCTATACCTCTCTCTGATGACACCGTGAGGAGAAGAATTCAAGATCTCTCGGCTGACATTCTGTCACAGCTACTGGATAGATTGCGTTCCTGTGAGCATTTTTCTATTCAGTTGGACGAATCAACTGACATCGCCAGTGCGGCTCAGTTCATTGTTTTGGTTCGCTATCCATGGGAAGGGAAGATTTTGGAGGACTTTCTGTTCTGCAAAGAGATGCCTGGCAGGGCAACAGGTGAGGAAATATTTAGAATACTGGATGCTTTCATGACAGAAGCGGGACTAAGCTGGGAAAAATGTGTTGCCGTTTGTACCGATGGTGCGGCGGCGATGACAGGCCGAAAAAGTGGAGTTATTGCACGAATAAAGGCTGTTAACCCGAAGATTACGGCTACGCACTGTATGCTGCATCGGCAGGCGCTCGCATCCAAAAGCATGGGACCTGACCTTCACTCTGTTTTGAACACAGCTGTCACTGCAGTTAGTTTTGGTAAGTCAAGAGCATTGCAGTCACGCTTGTTCGGACAACTTTGTAGGGAGATGGACGCAGGGCATGACACACTACTGTATCACACAGAAGTGCGATGGCTGTCACGTGGTAAAGTTTTGCAGCGCGTGTTTGAGCTACGCAGTGAGGTGTCAGTATTTATGAGAGCGGACAAACCCGACATCGCAGAGTTTTTTTCGGACCCGGAGTGTGTTGCCAAACTTGTATTCAACTTGCTCAACAGTCTAAACCTTTCTATACAAGGAAGCTATGCATCTATCCTGGAAGTCAGTGATAAAATCACTTCCTTCATGAAGAAAACAGAGCTATGGAGAAAAAGGATACAAGACGGAGTCACAGACATGTTCCCCCAACTGACCGAGTTTCTCCACACAAACAATCTGTCTGTTGCTATAGTGAGAGAGGTAGTTACCTCTCACCTCACTGCACTGAGCAAGCATTTCAGCTCATACTTCCCAGATGTGAACACAGATGCATGGGACTGGGTGCGAGATCCTTTTGCCCCAGATGCAACAAGTGACCTTACTGGTAAGGCAGAAGAGGAGCTGTTGGACTTATCCTGTGATAGGACACTAAAAGTCCGATTTCAGCAGATGACTCATGCAGACTTTTGGCCCACCCTCTCACATGAGTATCCTGAACTCACTGCCAAGGCCATGGGAATATTGCTCCCCTTTCCTACCACTTACCTATGCGAGTCATCATTCTCAACTTTGGCTGCAATGAAAACTAAGTACAGGGCTCGTTTGAATGTGGAGAATGAATGGGGTCCATCAACTGTTTGTTTACCGACATTCTTCACAATATCTTCTTTTGTGTTCAGCAGGAGAAAGAAACTCATTCAGGTTTGGAACAACTTGAGTTAATGATGACAGAATTTTCATTTTGGGTGAACTATTATTTTAATGTAAAATGTTAATGTTTTAATTTTAATCTATGGAATTTTAATGTTTGGGTTTATTAGCCTGTGCTTGCTGTCTTGCTGTTGATTTTATGAAAGCTTTTAAGATAAATTACTTAGTGTAAATGCTATTGAGTCCAAATGCAATTTGAATAAAAGACCCACTATTTACAAGTATATAAGTGGTATTAACATGATTTAAACTGAAATGTGTTTCTGTTCTATAAAACAGGTCTTAAGTTTTTAGGGTGAAAAAGATTACAATGCAATTAATTCCAATGGCATTTAAGAGTACAAATAGTTTTAAGCATATTAATCACAGTTATTGTTATGAGGGGGTCCTTGGAAATTTTTCTCCGCTCTAAGGGGTCCCTGGTCCCAAAAAGTTTGAGAAACCCTGATCTAAACAACAAGAATTAGAACACACTATAAAAAATTTAGAGAAACAACATAAACAAACATCAAACCCACAACTACTAAATAAGATAAAGGATGCGCAAAGAGAATACAATAGCTTAATCGCTGATAAGATTGAAGGCAATCTAGGATTTATTAACCAAAGATATTATGAACATGGCAATAGGGCTAGTAGATTGTTAGCAATTAGGCTAAGAAAGCAAAAATCTTCAAACATCGTACAAAAAATAAAATTGTTACGTTCTTGGTAGGAGAAATGCGCACGACAAGGAACTTGGAACAATCACAGCTATTTAATGGAAACGAGGAGTACCACAGAAACGTACATCTACACAGAAACCATAACCGACAAGGAATACAGGCATGGGAGGAACTAATATACACAGAACAGATTATGGGAACAAGACACAGCTGGGGCAAAGGAACTGATAATGACAGGGAGACAGGTGAGGGAACTAAACACTAACGAGGAGCGGGAAAACTGAATAGGACTAAACCAAAACACTAAGAAAAAGGGGAAAACAAAGAGTCAAACTGTAACAGTACGCCCCCTTCCAAAAAGGCGCGTCCTCGCGCCGTATAACATCAATAGGGTGGGAGCAGGACGTGCAGACGGCCAGACCCCTTCGGGTGGCCATGGCGGAGAGACCCCTTCGGGTGGCCATGGCGGAGACGCCCCTTCGGGTGGCCATGGCGGAGACGCCCCTTTGGGTGGCCATGGCGGAGACGCCCCTTCGGGTGGCCATGGCGGAGACGCCCCTTCGGGTGGCCATGGCGGAGAGGCCCCTTCGGGTGGCCATGGCGGAGACGCCCCTTCGGGTGGCCATGGCGGAGACGCCCCTTCGGGTGGCCATGGCGGAGACGCCCCTTCGGATGGCCATGGCGGAGACGCCCCTTCGGGTGGCCATGGCGGAGACGCCCCTTCGGGTGGCCATGGCGGAGACGCCCCTTCGGGTGGCCATGGCGGAGAGGCCCCTTCGGGTGGCCATGGCGGAGACGCCCCTTCGGGTGGCCATGGCGGAGACGCCCCTTCGGGTGGCCATGGCGGAGACGCCCCTTCGGGTGGCCATGGCGGAGACGCCCCTTCGGGTGGCCATGGCGGAGACGCCCCTTCGAGTGGCCATGGCGGAGACGTCTCTTTAGGTGGCCTATATCCCCCCCCAAAACTTTCTTGGGGGGAATCACAGGCTCTGGGACGTGGGCAGTCTCTGGCTGGGCAGATGGGACGTGTAAAGTCTCTGGCTGGGCTAGCGGTGAAGGCCCGACTGTGCTGGATGGAACCAGCGGTGAAGGTCCAGAAGGGCTGGACGGAACCAGCGGAGAAGACTCAGAAGGGCTGGACGGGACCAGCGGAGAAGGCTCAGAAGGGCTGGGTGTGACGTGAAGCTCTGGCTCGGCAGGCGTGACGTGAAGCTCTGGCTCGGCAGGCGTGACGTGAAGCTCTGGCTCGGCAGGCGTGCAGGGAAGCTCAGGCTCGGCAGGGCTGTAGGGAAGCTCAGGCTCGGCAGGGCTGCATGCATGGGCGAGAACTGATGTGTGTGTAGCCCACACACACAGAATCGCCGCAGACATCAACAACAATGCTGTGTCCTCTTGAGTGGACTCACGTGTGGTGTGCTTAGGCTCTGGCGGGTAGGCGTGCACCAGCAGTGAAGCTGGCTGGACGGTCTCTGGCTGGACGGAGATGACGTGAAGTTTAGCCTTGGCAGCTGTCTTTCTGGCCGATCGCACTGACATCAGCGGGAGATCAGCCACACTGGAAATCAGCCCTGGACGAACATGGACTGATCTGGTGGCTGGGCTGATGCGGAGTGCAGGCTTGGCGGGGTTCACAGGATCTGGGGACTTTGAACCCTTGGAGAGGTATGTGGAAGGTGCCGGTTCGAGGTGAACTGGATGATGACTTTGACTATCGTCTACTATATCGACAAAGAAGTTAGAGCCATGTAACTCTAGGATATAGTTAAGAAAGTCAGGAATTGACCTGTAACACTCATCAGGGGAGATGAATCTGAATAATTTATCATCATCCAGACCCATCCGGAAGCAGGCATTCATCATAGAGTTACCCCAGCTCACCTGATGGTATAGACTCAGGCACTCTTCGACATACCTCTCCACCGATCGTCCACCCTGAGAAATGGAGAGGAGCTTGTCTTCAGCCATCATAGTTTGGTATAAGGTTGGTTATTCTGTTATGTTCTTGGTAGGAGAAATGCACACGACAAGGAACTTGGAACAATCACAGCTATTTAATGGAAACGAGGAGTACCACAGAAACGTACACTGAAAAAAGGGAGACTGGTCACCTGTTAGATTTATCCAATTATATTTAGTATGTTTTACGAAATGGTTTTATGTTCTTAAGTAAAACGTGATAGCATTGTGTTGACTAGACGTTATGTGCAGAAAGAGGGCACGAACATATTTTGCTCATGTTGGGATAAAGTGATTCAATCAAGTGAATACCAGTTCTCGTTTTATCTCACGATATTCACGCACGGGTGCAATGCATTTCGGGAAGAAAGAAAAGTCCGCGCATTTTTCAACGGTCCCAGTCAGTCCCACTTGCAACTTCCAGCAACTTGCCCAGTCGACCATCGTTCAGCTCAACTCTGTAAGTATGCTTTGCTTATAGCCTGCTGGTAACTGCAGTTAAATAATGTAAGACCCCCATTTTCGAATAAAGAAAGAAAAAAGCAGTTTTTACAAGATGAAATTGTGAATGCGTGGACCACAACAAAGGGTTGCTTAATCTACAAAATGTGTTTTTAATAGTCCTTAGCTGTTCATGATCTTAATTAAGGAAGAATTTAACTTGAAAGGCTTATGATTTGACATTAACATATCTAGTTTTAATTATTCTATGGTGGGTAACATAAATTAATGTTCTTGCTCTTTGTTGTTGCAGGTAAATACTAAACTCACACTCTGTACTAACTTCATGTGGAGTCAGCTTTTTCACTGTGGGCTCAGGTTTGTTTGGTGAGTAAAGTTAATGTTTAAATTTTTTTTGCCTCACAGGGCAGGGTTCTGTAGTAGTTTATCTCACAGAATGTCATTTTAAAATGTTTAATTGCATTTTGCAACCATTTTTTGAGAGAGTGCCAGTAGTTTTTACAATTTGTGCAACCTACAAATGTGACTACTTTTTTGTTGTTTTTTTCATTTTTAAAAACAGGAGGGAGTCTAGGGCTGGACGATTTTGGCTATAATCATAATCGCGATTAATCAAACAAGTTACCTCGATTACGATTATTTTAAATCTTTCTCATATGTCAACCTTTGTAAACAAAAAAAAAAGCCTCAACAGGCCACATCACACCATTTTGCACTGTCCTGTTACTTTGTCGACTAAACGCCCGAGTGATTGTGTACTGTTGGGAAAACGGAGATGCACTTTATTGCGTGTATATGCTACGCACTGAAAATACTTGGTTAGGATTAGGGGTGAGGAGTGCGTGCATATTACACGCCATAAAGTGCGTATCATATGCACGCAAAAAAACTATTTTTGGCGTATAAATGGCACGAGAAATAACATTTGTGGTATAGATGCGCATTTTCATGAGATCGAGCTCGCTGTCGCGTTTGGCTTTGAAACCAATTGTTGTAGAGAATATTTAAGTAAAAATAGAATTCCACAGGCTTCATTATAGACACAGTGATTTGTTTCGGACTATAGACCATTTTGCAAGATGTAAACAACACTGGTCCAGAAACACTTCCTGTTTCAGTTTGTAACTGGTTTCTTTATTTCACACGTAAAGAAAACATCTTAAAGATGTTTGTTTAACTTTTTGATTCAATTTTATATGTTCTGTTGGTTGTATTTTATCCCAACGTTTATGTAGTGTTAAAAAACTGAAACAGGAAGTGCTTCTGGACCAGTGTTGTTTACATTTTGCAAAATGGTCTATACTGTGTCCAGGAAATGTTGATTGTCCCCCAAAATGCTGATAGGAGTACCCCTAGCATGTGTTGTTGTTGTTGTTTGATATTTCATAATTTGACAGCATGTTTATTAGGGCTGGATGATTAATTGAAAAGTAATCGAAACCGAAATTCAGAGCTTATCATTTTACCATGTCGGTTATTTCGGTTTTTTAATCCTATTAATATTTCCGCTAACTGTGTGTTAATGTACTTTCCCCTTAAACCATATTACCGCGTGTGTAGTCACATGACTCCGCCCCGTCCAGTCTGCGACATTGAAGCAACATGGACGAGAACTCAAACACAGAGTCAACTCAAGCCAAACAAAGCTCCTTGCACCAAACAAACACACAGTGTCCGAAGCCAAGGTGTAGGCTACTGTATCACGTGCCGTTTGAACTGAGGCGCTACAGCGATCTATCACATTTAAATGCACCAGAACGGTATTTAATTTTTGAATCTCATTAAGATATTGACAGAATCTGAGAGCTGAGAAATTGTTCCCTATCAAAAGTAACCTTCTCTGTCTTGTCTGTCGGTGTCAGTGTCCTCTTTGCCTCGTGATTTTTCTCTGCGTGAGACTCACGGTCAAAGAAACTTTCTTTTTACATTAAAACTTAAATTACTTTTTTATAAGACGTTTTTATTTCAAGCATTGTATGCTTAGATTCAATTGTTTGAAATATTTAATAAATAAGCATTAATAGCTATCTGTGTGTTTCCTTATTTTAGAATCAAAGATATGCACTCTTTCATTAGAAAAAATAACCATGAACATATTTACAGTATAAGCCTTGCAAGTGCCATATGAGAGAGACATTTTTTAAAAATAATCGTTCAATAATCGTAATCGAGGTAACTTGTTTGATTAATCGCGATTATGATTTTAGCCAAAATCGTCCAGCCCTAATGTTTATTTTTAATAAGAAATACCTGTATATGTGAAACTTTTCTTTGATTTATTCTTATTTATTTTATTTTTTATTTCTCTTTTTCAGTGACGAGTGATGCAGAAAATGCTTTGAATGTGGCGTTGCAAAGCCTGCCCCTCAGTTTTACCAAGTAGGTCCCATGTATTAAAGCATTATCGGGTAAAACATAGTTTTTATGGGAATAATAATAGATTTCCATGTGCATATGTAACCTGCCCGTGCACTTTTAGAACATGGAATGCACTTTTAATTCATTTGAATAGATTCCATGTGGCTGAAACCTCTCATCAAACAGATAGCTGTATATTTAGATGCCATTTATGTCTTTGTCAGGATCTTGTCTCTGAAAGGGATTACTGGGTTCACATTAATGCACACCTGAAGAAAAATGAGGTTGTAACTTGCATGTTTTTAGGTTGCGAATTTAAAACAAATATCTACGGAACATTTAGATCCCACAAGTGCAGAACACACAATTCCTATTCATTAACAGATTTTAAACCAGGCATTGTGACATCTACCAGCTTTGTTTCCCTAAATTCAGCTGAAAATACTTCAAACAATGATATAGGTGCGGTACACTTGGATGCACAACCAGGTTCAAGTGTAGATGCCCCAGAAGACCTTCCAAATGTAATAGAACACACTTTTGCAGCAGCTCTGTTAAAGTTAGAACATTTTACTCATGTACCAAGCACAGCAATCAGTGATTTTTTGTCTGACCTTAACCACTTAACTAGCTCTCTCTCAAGTTCCCACAATGATGGTGTTCTAGTTGATATTTTTCAGAAGCACAACCTTCAGGTTGACAGAGATGTCATAGAGGAAATAACCACTGCTTTATGCACAGGGAATCCTATAAATAAAGCCATAGCTAAGGATGGTACTTTGAGTTCTGCATATAAACGTAAGCAGTATTATAAGGCAAACTTTAATGTAATAGAACCAGTTGAATATATTTTGGATTCTAAAGAGAACAAAACCTTTCAGTATGTCCCCATTCTTGAATCCCTACAAGTGCTTTTGAATAGGCAAGATATCTTGGACAAGATAGATTGTAATCCCCAAACAGAAGCGGAGACTTCAGGTGAAATTGTGTACAGGTCTTTCAGGGACGGTCTGCACTTTAAGCAAAACACTTTTTTGTCAGGGGAGGAGTTAAGACTATCTTTAAGTTTGTATGTTGATGACTTTGAGGTCTGCAACCCTCTAGGCACCTCCCGTAAAACACACAAACTTTGTGCTGTGTATTGGGTGCTGAGCAACCTTCCTCCTGGGTGTAATTCGTCTTTGACCTCCATCTACTTAGCACTGTTGTGCAAAACAGACAATGTAAAGTGCTATGGCTATGACAAAGTTTTAGAACCACTTGTTAGAGATCTCAGGTCTTTGGAAGTTAATGGAATATTTGTTCCACATCTGGGCAGATCGCTTAAAGGTACAGTTCAATCAGTTGCTGCAGACAATTTAGGAGCTCACGGAATAGCAGGCTTTGTTGAGAGTTTTACAGGCTCCTATTTTTGTCGTTTTTGTACTGCAACGGCCACAGAAATTGCATTGAATGAGGTGAGATCAGAAACTTTTATCCTCAGAACAAAAGAAACACACGAGGCTCATGTCAAAGCAGCCTTAGATAGTGGCAGTAACTGTTTTGGAGTTAAACGAGCGTGTCCTTTGACTAAAGCCCTTTGTCATTTTCATGTTGTCAGTGGCTACCCTCCTGACATTGCCCATGACCTCTTTGAAAGCATTGTGCCTGTCGAAATTGCAAGTTGTCTCAACATACTAATATCAAAGAAGTATATCAGCTTGGATGATATCAACAATTCCATTCTTCACTTTCCATACAAGTGGACAGACAAAACAAATAAGCCTCATGTTTTGCCGCAAAATCTGTCAAGCAGGAAAACCATAGGCGGTAATGCCCATGAAAACTGGAACTTGCTAAGATTGCTTCCCTTTTTAATTGGGCCCCAAATTCCTGAGCATGATCCTGTATGGCAAGTTTTGTTGGATCTAAAACAGATCGTGGAGCTTGTGGTTGCCCCAGTTCACAACGATGATTCTATTGCATTCCTTGAAAGCAAAATTTCTGACCATAGACAAAGGCATCAAGAGGTGTTTCCACAGAATAGACTGCTGCCCAAACATCATTATCTAGAACATTATCCAAAACTAATAAAGTTGTTTGGACCTCTTGTGGGTCATTGGACCATGAGGTTTGAGGCAAAGCACAGTTTCTTCAAAAGGGTAATTAAACACACCAGTTGCTTTAAAAATGTGCCCCTCTCTCTGGCTGTGAAACATCAGTATATGATTGGCTATCACTTGTCGTCTCCAAGTATTGATAAACCAATTCTGGATGTGTCAAATGCATCTCTTGTCCCATTAGGGTTTTTGAAGGAAGAGTTGGCTCAATCTTTCAAACGAAGATATCCTGATCTATCTGAAATACACCTTTCAAAAAATGTTTGGAGCAAGGGAATAAACTACAGGCCAGGTATGGTAGTTGCCCATGGGTCTGAAGGTGGACTGCCTGAGTTTGGGGAAATCAATCAAATATGCATTTTGCATTCAAGATTTTTTTTTGTTTTGAAACTGCTGTGTGGATGGTATAGAGAGCACTATGGAGCCTATGAGCTGACTCCATCTCCAGCACAAGAACTTGCTCTTGTTGAGGTCTGTGAACTGGTTGATGAGTATCCCTTGGCTGCCTATCTGGTTGGGTGTGCGCGGATGGTGACCTTGAAGAGATCCATCTGCGTTTAAAGCAATGTAATAAGTTGGACATGATGATTGGATACATAACATGAACATGAGGGCACACTCTTAAATTTGTCTCAAGGTTATTATCGTTAATGAAAACTAACCAAATAATAATAAAACTAGGTGTGTGAAAAATTATAGTTAACTGAAATGAAAATGAGTCCTTAAAAAAAAGAAAATTGTAACTTTGCTTGCAAAACTATCAAAAATAAACTCAAATTATAATGTCTTTAGTTTTCGTCTTTGCCAATTAATTTTATAGGGCCTACATAAGACTAATATTTTGGGTGGAAATGAAATCTCTTCAAATTTCTTAGCTGTGCCCGTTTTAGTCTATGCCCGTCACCTGGCATCTTGGTGGTGAAAGTCGGTAGAAAGGTACAGTCCCATAATACATAGAAAGATTAAACTTACACTGAAACTAAAGCAATTAACTAAAACCAAGCATTTAAAAAAAATAAACTGCAAACTCCTATTAAAACTAGAAAATATTCAACTATAATGACCTTGGTCTATATGTTTTTATGTCTTGGGTGTCTTTCCTCCTTAGCATGGTGTTTGACAAACTTGCATACTTGCACATTTGATCTCAACAGTTTACTCTTTCAGATGACAAATGTGTTGTTCTTTTTCTTAACAGACCATGACACAGATTCTCAGAGTAATCCTGGGGCCAGACAGCTGCCAGAGGGTGGTGTTTCCTTCTGGTCTGCCGTCAACTGTAACTGACCTAGAGACTGAGATAAAGACTCAATGTAAAATAAACCAAGCCTTTCGACTGCAGTTTATGAATACCCTTTTTGGCAATGACTTCATGAACCTAACTTCTATGGACGAAGTACAAGACAAAGCTACAGTCAAGGTCATATACACATTTTGCAGACCTTTCGATGGAGATCACTGTGCTGACGTTGACTCCCCAACCACTCATAATGATGACTTATGTTCTTCTGATGATAGCTCCATAATTCTCTCATCGCCGCAGTCCACCTCTTCAAGGTCTTTGTGGCCAGATTTTTTCAATATTCCTCGTTTTTCATTTGATGCAGAGTTAAAGCTTGAACAAGCCGACACCGCTTTCAGAGAAAAGGGGATCCTGCTCATTCCTGATCCAAAGCTGAAGTCCGATATACTAGAGGGGTTGATACAAGCGATAGTCCAGCACAAAGTCTATGTCACAGACAGAGAGTTTGACCAAGTTGCTGAGGCGCTCATCAAGAGGCATCCATGTTTACAAGAGAGAGGCTCAGCTACTGGTTATGGAGGATGGAAGACCAGCCTTAAATACAAGCTGTCCAACTACCGCACGCATCTCCGAAAAGTAGGATGTCCTGAAGTGTGTGTAAATGCTTTGAAACATAAACCTGATGGTAAACGTAGTCCTGCCTTTAATGTTAAGAAACCAAAGAGGGGTGAAGTGGCCTACTATCCCTATATTACTATGTGATGTAGTAAAATTTCTCTAAGAAAAGAAGCATGAAAATATAAAGATGGTATTTGACAAATGGAGGGATTGTTGCAGTTAAGAAATAATTACATAATAACTTTACATTTGATTTGTTGAATTCAGTTGAACCACAGGTAAAACTTTACAATAAGGTTCATTTATTAAACATTAGTTCATGTATTAACTAACATGAACTAACAATGAGCAATACATTTGTTACAGTATTTATTAATCTGTGTTAATGTTAGTTAATAGAAATAAAGCTGTTCATTGTTTGTTCATGTTAGTTCATAGTGCATTAATTCATGTTAACAAGACTTTAATAAAGTATTAGTAAATGTTGAAATTAACATTAACAAAGATGAATAAATGCTGTATAAGTGCAGTTCATTATTAGTTAATGTTAACTAACGTTAACTAATGAACCTTATTGTAAAGTGTAACCGAACCACATTTAAAGGGTTAGCCTAGTTCACTTTGAAATTAAATTTTGGTATGTTTTAGCTTACCTCAAGTGCATCCAAGATGTAGGTGTCTTTGTTTTTGCAGTAGATTAAATTTTGATATTTTTAGGTCAAACCATTCTTGTCTGTCAGTCATATAATGCAGGTCTATAGGTATTGTCTCAAAGAGTATACACAGAACTCCAAATTAAACAATTCCCCATCGGAAGTACAAATTGATGGCCTAAGACACAAAACGAGCGGTTTGTGTGTGAAAACGAACCATATTTATTAGGGATGTTAACCGATGACTGTTTGACCGATGGTTGATCAACGTTAACCGATCAAAGTTTTCAGTAGTCTGTTAAAAAAGAAGAGTGATCTCTAAATTAGGCTATTATAGACCGTGGACTAAACGCTACAGTTAGCCATCTCATTGCAAGATCTTTTTATGTGATGTGAACAAATCCCTCACACTCAATTTTTCATAACTTGCCTGTTAGTACTTAAAGGTATACTATGCAGAAATTGTGTTTTTGTCAAACAGCGACCCCCAGAGTCGCTGTGCAATACTTGCATTGTCGTAAATACACCCCCCAACCTGTACACCGGTACCTGTTCGGTAGCAGGGATGGAAATTAACGTTTTTGTTCACCGGCCACTGTGACTGGTGGATTTCAAAATCTACCAGCCACTCAATGTTTTTACCAGCCACTTTCTTGTTTTTAACCGACAATGTGTAACTGCATGTGAAAATTAATACTACAAGATCTACAATACTTAAGCAGTTTATTTAATCTCAAGTCTCAATGAAATACTGGCATTTTCTCTTTCTCTCTTATAGCCTACACACACAAACCATGAACTGATATTCATTTCAGTTCCCATATGAGGAAAAAACAATGTTACAGACGTGACCACTGTGAAAGCGGCACTAAAAGATGCTTAAAACTTTCACAGAGACAGAAAGCACAAAACCTTTCTTTAAAGTGAATTTCGTTTTGTATTAATTGTATCTTAATTGTAATCAATGTTTCATCAACCAATTGCCTGGATTTAATACATAATAATTAAATATAGCAGACAGTAGATAATCACGAAACGGAGGCGACGGCGCGTGAACTGGAGCAGCAACTGGAGTGAAACTCAGCGTATAAGGTAGCCTTGCCTCACAGACAGACATGTCTACTTTTAAACAGAACTATTAAAAAAGAAAGAAAACAGACACAGACTGCTCTCTGCTTATGCAATTCGTATGAAATGTGCATTTCTCTCTTGCGCGTTCACTACTGCGATGATCACGATCAGCATCGTTAACTTCATCTTTGCAACTGACACGGACAAAGAAAATACTTGTTTATTAATAAATAATTAAATTATCTCCTTGCTATAGTTTACATATGCATATTCATTACTTTTGCCTGTTAGCCTATTTGTGACAGATTTTAGGAGCTTTCTTGGCAGCGCCACCCTTACATGAACGCGTCACCACAGCATCACCGCACCCACCAGAATAGCCCTGTTTTTTTTTTTTTTGTTAAGGATTTGTTTACTGTGTGTGAGATTAATTTAATGGAAAGCACATTCACTGCTAGTTGTCTTGCTAATCCGTGTCTGCTCGTTTATTCAAACTAATTTGTCCTAACAGACGAACGTTGCATGATGTTATTTTTATTTACCCGCCACGGTGGCCGGTAGGTGCGGCGAGTTTCCCCGCAACAACACAAAATCACCCACAGTTGGCTGGTGGCCGGTGCTAATTTCCATCCCTGTTCGGTAGGATAGTAGCGTTGGTCATGGAACAGGCACAAGACACCGAAGATATTGACCAGGTAATGTTTCACGATTTCATAAAAAGATTGGGCTATTGCATATACTGCATAGTCTACTGAAATAATGATGATGTTCAAAATCGGATAATATGTCTTATAATTTAATATAAGTGTTAGACTACTTTATAATAATAAAGTACCCTATCGCGTTTGGCAGCTTATAACGTTTTTACATGATTGCAGCTAAATCACAAGTAAATAGCCTATAGTCTAGGCCTAATGTATAATTTCATTTTATGTTTTTTGATTGTAATGTAAACATTCCAAAATGCCTGATGACATCAATAAAGTTAAATGTACGTCGCATTATTTCATATTGGCCGTTATGATGTCATTAGACATGATTATTGCAATTTATCATAATAGTTTGCAAATTGTGCTCGTTTACACTAGATAATTATGTGAGATATTGACAACTGTTCTCATGATAATCGCTGGAATCAACGTCAACAGCGTTGTGCGGCAAGCTAGGCAATAAAACATATATAACGCAAAATATGATAATCGAAATCTAGCTAAACATATGTGGAAATTATTGGACTGGTCTAATTATCACCAATGAATGAATGAACAGCATCATAAAAACAATGGCATACTACAAGCAAGCGCAAGTTGCGCAACAACATACAACATATGACGCAAACAAGTTTACAAGTAAGATATTTACTTACTAGTCCATCAACAAGATCGCCAGGTCAGCATCTCTGTTGCATCCAGTGCTACTTTTTAACTTGCGCCAACAAGTGAAAGCTTTCCTTTTCCTACTTTCTTCCTACCGCGTTTTCTTTGCTTTTTCCATCATCTGAAATGAGCGCAATTCGTACTTCATATGTTGTTGTTGTGTGTGACGTCGTTGCCGTAAAGCAAGTCGCGATTCTCGCGAGATTTGTCAGGGGCGCCCCTCTCAGACTTGCATTGCTGGTATTTCCAGCGGCGACCCCTCCAAGCTTTACTACCAGGATGATTCGCCCTATTATGAGTTTGTTTACCACCGAAATTACTTTGAAGCTGTTATATTAAGGTAAAATTCCTGCATAGTATGCCTTTAATAAACCAATAAAAACATTTGGCGCGAGGTTACAGCGTTTGGGTTTGCGCGCTCACATGGTAAAGTAAAGGCTACAGGCTAAAACACTCAAGGTTCCTACAGATGCGTCTGTTTACCGTGGTAGATGGTAGCCTACACTTAATCCTATATAAAAACAATATACATTCAGACGCAGTCAATAATACGAAATTAATGCAAATTAATTATAAATTCATTAAGGTAATATTACCAAACATATTGCAAGGTATTTTTCTCTTTTTATTAATTTAATTAATAAACTAATTATATAACTATTGTCAGTGCACTAAAAATAAACTGGTTCTATGCCTTTATTAATAAAGTTTTTTTTTTTAAATACAAGGCTTAAGAAATTTATAAAAATGCCTTTTGCATTTTTGTTTTGCTTTTCCCTCCATTGTACCGAACCGTGATGTCTGAACCGAGGTACGAACCGAACCGTGAATTGTGTACCGTTCCACCCCTAGTGCATACTCTGAGACAATTATTATAGACCTGCATTATATGACTGACAGACAAGAACGGTTTGACCTAAAAATATCAAAATTGAAACTACTGCGGAAAACAAAGACACCTACATCTTGGATGCCCTGAGGTAAGCTAAAACATACCAACATTTTATTTCAAAGTGAACTATCCATTTAAATTATATTTTTTATAAAATAGCTCATTCATTCCATTCACTCCCACCTAAAAGCAGAGCCAGTAATAGCGGCGGTAGTCATGGCGACGGAGAGTGACAGTCGCGCAAGCCAATCACTTGTTTCATTCCGGTAGGAATTAATGAGCTGTTTTTTGACGATTAAATACACTATGAAAAAGAGAGTATAAAAATTGAGTGACTATAGTGTATTTAATCGTCAAAAAACAGCTCATTAATTCCTACCGGAATGAAACAAGTGATTGGCTTGCGCGACTGTCACTCTCCGTCGCCATGACTACCGCCGCTATTACTGGCTCTGCTTTTAGGTGGGAGTGAATGGAATTAATGAGCTGTGTTTATTGAAGATTAAATACACTATAGTCACTCAATTTTTATCCTCTCTTTTTCAAAGTACTTACATTTTAATTATGTATTGGTATATAAAGACAGTTTAAGCCAATTTGAAAAAAAGTTTAGACAATTCTTACCTACCCAACCTTTAACTAAAATTAATTTATACTAATGCATCAAGTCTATGCCGTAGTCATGCATTTATACTTGTGTGTTGGTTTTGACGTTGTTCTGCAGTTACACCACCAAAACACTAGTTGGTCGACTTTTGCCAGCCAAACAGGCTAACTTCCTGTTTAGCTCTTGCTTACTTAAAGGGGGTAAAATTATATATGTGCGCCTCTTATAGACTTTAAAAATGTTATTGACAAAATGGATCACATTCGTAAAATTTACTTCAAAGCATAGAGCACTTCCTGTGGGCTTGCAGGCATTGCAAGGCTATTCAGCTGACGGATCACAGTTTTGTGGTTCACATCACTGCGACATGTAGTAATCTGTATACTTTTTAAGTATAAGCGTAGGCTAGGATGTAGATTCGACGCAAAAGTATAAATCTAGCTTAGAGTACAAAGAGATTTAATGAAAAAATTACTTGAGTAGCAAGTTACTTTAGAAATATAAACAAATAAAAAAACTAAATAAATTCATTAATTTTGAAGTCCTAAGGCCGTGTGTCCACCAAAGCGTTTTTAGCCATCTGAAAACGCTAGGTGCTCTAACGCCTATCTGTGGACGCTTGAGAGCGTTTTGACAGCGCTGCGTTTTTTCATTTGAGACTCTTTGTTGCTATGATACAAAATACAGAAGGGCTGCGTCCGAAATCAAATACTTCCCTACTATATAGTATGCGAAAAACAGTACGCGAGCAGAGTAGTATGTCCGAAATCATAGAATTGTAGGCGAAAAGTACCCGGATGACCTACTACTTCCAGCGAGATTCTGAAGTGCGCATACGATGGACACTTTACTATCCCATGATGCCACGGGAGAGGAGTTGTTGTCCTTATATTTGAAAATGGCGGAAACCGGAGACGCGGCTGTAACGTTAGCTATGGGCTGTAGAGATAAACACAGACACACATGCGTATCTCTATTGATTCATTCATGTTTAGTAATATCACAAGCAAATAAATGGCTTTTTCCTTGCCAAAAATCAACATCTGTCATTGTTCATAGGGGTTGTGTGTGTGTTGTATGAGGTAAAATTTATTAGGTAAATAAATGTTATTTGAGAAACTCCACAAAAGGCGTGATCTGCGAGCAGCTGACCGACGCCTCCTCTTGATTGTCGGCTCGGACGACATAAAAACGCAGATGAAAACCGAAAGCAGAACTAAAAACAGCGCGAAGTTGGTGCAGTCAGTGGAATGGGCTCTGTAAATTTTCGCACTGTTATGACAGCGTATGTCACGCGACAACAACATGGCGCATGTAGTACGTCCGGACTCATTCATACTACCCGTATTCATACTATATAGAACTAGGGGTGTCACGATTCTCCGAATCCTCGATTCGATTACATTTTCGATTCTAAGGTCACGGTTCGATTCGATTTTTTTTTTTTTTTTTAAAGCACAGTTTGCTATGCCATTTTTAGACTTTTATGAAATATAATATATGACCTTTGTTCGCAATGTACCACACTACATTGTCAAATTTAAAACATTTATTAACAAAATAATAATGTCACAATAACTTATATCTTCAGTCAATTAGAAACTTAAGCTAAATAACCTGCCATGTAGTTTCTCTTTTGTAACAGCAGTCTTATTCACAGATGATGACATTCAAGTTCACAACAAAACAAACACGGTTTAACAGATACATCTATGTTTTCCTTGCTTTACCTCGGTCTTAAAGTAAAACCATGACTGTGAAAAATATTATTTAATGTAGTATTTAATTAAATGCATTTATGATGAATAACATTTTCATGTCAAATTATGTTCATTTTGAGCACGAACTGTGCGCTGTCACTTTAACAGCGCGTGCAGCAGAAATAGACTATGTGCGGAAATTAACGACACTCGACTCATTCGTGGAGGTGGAAAATCAAGTTATTTGTGCCATGCAAGATTTATTGTATAAAGATTCATACTGTTCTGAGTCGGAGTCTGCTGTTTTTGTCAATTTAAAGTTTTAATTTAAAAAGTGGAAGAATATGGTACACGCACATACAGTAGCAGAGCTTGCAAACTGTGGCTTTTTTGAAGCGCAAACTTTGAACGCGAATGTGAACGTTGTCAACATAACTCACTGAAAATCACAAATACTCCAACTGTCCCACACCGGCGACTTCAGTGAAAGAGGAGGGGGTTCAAGTCCTGTCGATGGGTCTCCTGCGTCTGCAGTTACCATGCTATCTTTTGACTGGTTGTATACATAGGCTGTATACTGTAGCTAGGTAGAGGACTCGGACTCGCAGCACTTCAACACGCGTGTTTTTTCCCGCTTTGCAAACCGACTGGACGTGACATGGGGCGTGGCAGTATCGACGATTCCATTTTTGAATTCGATATTCGAGATTGTGAATTAATTTCGTGACACCCTTATATAGAACGTACTTTTTTAACGGTCGCGAAGTACGTTCTTATTTAAATGTAGTACCTACTCACATAGTACGCGATTTCGGACGCAGCCAAGGTTTTGACAGTTGGTCTGTGTGGTATTTGTCCCGCCCCTCCTCCACAGTGATTGGTCGGTTGGGTAAAAAGTGACAGTGATGAGCGCTGCGTTTAACCCAAAGTTGAACATTCTTCAACTCCGAGCGACCTGCAAAAAGTGCCGAGCGCTCGGCACTTCAGCGTTTTTAAAACGCTCAGCGCATCACTGCGCTCATGGCGTTTCAAAAACGCGCCGCTCCCATTGGAATCAATTTAAAAAACACGCCAGCTGCGTGAAAAACGCTTTGGTGGACACACGGCCTAAGTATGCCAATAAGTAATTATTAATTGAAATATGTTCTTTTTGTCTACTGTAATTTATTATAAGGCAAACAAATCAAACAAACCTATGTATTATGTCCACTGGTAGTCAATTGATGATGAAGTGTCTTTACCTTTGCATTCAAATTAAACAACTATCTGTAACTTGGAACAGCTTTGTGTTAAAATGCAGTCATATGCTTTTGTTTTATTCTCTAAGGAAGACATTGATGCTGGTCGGGAATGTGTCATCAAAGGACTCTGCATTTACCTAAATGAAGATCCTGATGATCTTGTCCAGGAGTATGTGGTGAGTGTATAGTGAAGTAATAGTATAACATTGTTAGGCCCAGATCAGACAGTACTGTACTTTTTGTTGAAGCCTACTTTTAAAAAAATAAAGAGCAATTCATAGTTTTCAGTCATGTGACATGCACGGTGACCTGGAGGGCAAAACAACAGATCAACATAGCGGCTCACAAAACGACCGCCCAACCCCTATAATAATTAGCTGTAATTTTGCTGTTAATTGAAATTTCACATCTGAAAAATCATCTACATAAAAATAAATGAATGGGCAGAGAGAACTACAGAAGTTAAATAGTAGAAGATATGTTTTAATCTAAATGTAAAAATGTTAACTACAAATGTTTTATCTGCTTAAACAAAACAATACTACCGGTAGTTAGCTTGCCCTTTAACTTAAAATAATAAAAATAAAAATAGGCCATCTATCCCATGAAATTATTTTGCCTGGGTAGCAAACAAAATCTTAAATATAAGTAAAAAGAAAAAAAATGGATCACAAAAGCCCTGGCACATTTCAACTGTAGCCATTTTTATACACTTTCACACCTACCAAACAGACTAAATTTGGTCAGACAAAAAGAGCCAACTAACCAAATGTATCAAAACATGACCCTTCATTCAAGTGCTAAAGCCGCCTTTAAGAGTGTTCGCTATAGTTTGGGTACTGGTCATCTGGAATTCTGTATCAGTACCCAAACAGGAAATTTTAAGGTACTTAACGGTCTCTGTAATAACAAATGTACTGTAATTTTAGATAATCAAAACATTAGTGTGTCTGCTGTTTCTTTATGCAAAAAGTAATGTTGGAAGTAATTTTGGTGTAGTTTAAAAGATGCTCTATGTCCTAATGAGGTCTGAGTTTAAATAATTGTGTCCTTTTCACCAGGAAATGTCTGAGACCCAATTCTTCAGTGCCATAGAGATGACGACAGTGGGGATCTATGTTGTGAAAGAAACTGCCAACAGCGAACCCTCTGACGTCGGAATAGTCATGTGGGTGAGGGTGTGGTGGCACTTCGTGATCTTGAAAATGTAGCCCTTGCATCTGCAATGTTGTTTGGACTCTTTTATGCCTTAAACATGGATTACCCAACAAAGCTCCGCTACACTTTTGAGGTAATTCAAAAGATAATCATGGAGGTGGATGCAGGTGAACTGTCAGGAAAGGCTCAAAGCTTGAAAACTAAGCTCCACCAGTGAAGAGACCTCATTGTTCTTGAGTGATATCTTCCAGTGATCCACTGAAGTCCAGTGATCTTTTCTTTTACAGTTGTGATTACTTCACAGTACAAGGAACATTTGCATTTTACCTTTCCATGTGTTAATGTGTTGAAACATAATACATACCTGTAGTTCAAAAAACATATTTTCCCATTGCACATTTGAAGTGAATTGTTTTATAAATGCAGTTTGCAGTTACAATTTATATTCCTTGAGTGAGTGGTGTTGCAGCCTGGTTTTGTTATCACCAATCCAGTGAAATTCAAGTGCAGTACACCCCAGGATGCAGTGTTGCAGCCTGGTTTTGAAACCACCAGGTCCATGTTTTACAGTTTTGATAACTGTACAGTACACCAGGCACATTAGGATTGTAACATTCCATTGTTTTGCTCTGTTAATATAGCATTGTTCCAAAACCTTAAGCTTCCCACAGTACATTTTAAGGTGTTTTCTTTTCTTCTTTTTTTTATAGATGCATATGCATTTTGAAAAAGCTCTGGCATGTTTTAGCCAAACTAAGCTAACACACTGATGGTAAAGAAGCACATTATTCTTACATTGATTAGACCATTTGTTCTTACATACAATATGCAGTACACACCAAGTTTTACAGTTAATATGTTAATATCTTACATTGTTAACAAATCTTGACATCCCCATTGTATATTATGGTGAACTTTTAACTTAGGAAAACATTGTTTTCTAGCCATACCTGTGCAGTACATTCATCTGTTGAATAAAATGTCAGAATTGAACAGGCTTGTAGTTTTTAATGAATAATTGTTGATCATTTTTAATTTCTTTACTAATTTGTTTGTGAAGTCATCCAGGTAATGGTTATCCTAGAAATGTTGAAATCAATGGCAACTGGACTGACTAGGATTTCTTGAAGACGTTTCACTTCTCATCCAGGACCAAGAGGCTTCTTCAGTTGTGGCTGAATGACAGTTGTTCAGTCAGAAATGAGCCTCTCAAATGAGAAGCAAAACCCCTTCAAGATATCTTAACCAGTCCAGTTGCCCTTGATTTCCTTGCCACTTTCCTTGGTTAACTGTAATTTATTTTATTAATACATATAGATTTAGAACATATAAATTTAACCATGTAAAAATATTGAAAACAAATTCCATAACACATTCCATTAACTTTATCAATATAAAGTAGTTGTGTTGATTGAACATGAATAGTTTGTGTTGATTGAACATGAATCGTTTGTGTTGATTGAACATGAATAGTTTGTGTTGATTGAACATGAATAGTTTGTGTTGATTGAACATGCATAGTTTGTGTTGATTGAACATGCATAGTTTGTGTTGATTGAACATGCATAGTTTGTGTTGATTGAACACAATTGAATTGTGTGCAACCAATGTCCACTATTCAATTGAGTAAATCCAATGAATTATTTTTTTCAGTGTACATCTACACAGAAACAATAACCGACAAGGAATACAGGCATGGGAGGAACTAATATACACAGAACAGATTATGGGAACAAGACACAGCTGGGGCAAAGGAACTGATAATGACAGGGAGACAGGTGAGGGAACTAAACACTAACGAGGAGCGGGAAAACTGAATAGGACTAAACCAAAACACTAAGAAAAAGGGGAAAACAAAGAGTCAAACTGTAACAAAAATCTTTAGCAGCTCTGTTAACCTAAATGAAACCTGCACTAAACCTGATGAAATTGCAGAATCTTTTGCAGATTTCTACAAATCACTCTACAAAAATTCGGCTACTTGCTCTGATGACAATATTCTGGCATCGTTCCTAAATAATTTAAAATTAAATGAGTTAACAGAGTCAATGTCTAAGGATTTGGAAGAACCTATTAAAGAAAGTGAAATAATTGAGATAATCTCTACATTGAAGAATAATAAGAGCCCAGGACCTGACGGGTATTTAAATGAATTCTATAAAAACTTTAAAGAACTAGTTTCTCCGCTCTTATTAAGAGCATATCACTATGTGCTACAATCTGGTACAGTGGCGCCCTCGTGGAGGGATGCAACCATTGTTGTAATTCACAAAGAGGGCAAAGATCCTGCTGTTTGTCAATCATATCGGCCTATCCCATTGTTAAATAGTGATTTACGTATATTAACTGCCATTCTTGCAAAAAGGCTAAATACATTAGTCAAATTATACATCCGGATCAAACCGGATTCATCCCAGAGAGATATTATGGAGACAACCTTCGTAGAGTGTTAAATATTATGAGCTATACAAAATCTACAGGAGCAAAATCAGTATTCTTATCACTTGATGCTCATCAAGCATTTGATCGGGTATCTTGGCAGTATCTGATCCAAACTCTTAAACGGTTTAAATTTGGCCCTAATTTCATAAATTGGGTTCATACACTCTACACAAATCCACTCGCCTCAGTAAGAGTTAACGGTTGTAGATCTAGACGCTTTACTCTAGAACGTGAATGCAGACAAGGATGTCCATTGTCGCCCTTGCTGTTTGCTATCAGCATCGAACCCCTTGCTCAACTAATTCGGGACGACAGTGCAATTAAAGGAATTGTAATTGGAGGAGAGGAACATAAGTTGTCGTAATACGCTGATGATGTCCTACTTTTCCTAGCAGAACCTGAGACGACAATTCCATATTTACAAAAACAAATTCTCAAGTATGGGTCCTACTCTGGATATAAAGTGAATATGGATAAAACTGAGGCCATAGATGTTAATGGTCAAATTTCAAAACAAATCCAAATTAAAAGCAGGTTCAAATGGCCCAAGAATGGGTTTAAATACTTGGGCATTTTTATTCCCTCCTCTTTGGACCAGTTATACAACGCAAACTATAAAAAGGGCATTTCGCACGCGCGTGAACTGAGTTTTGTGGAGAAATGTTCGTCTCGCAGATAAGAAAATATTTTGAGCGAACGAAAATCAATTTTGCATTTAAAATAAGTATTTGGATGTGTGCAGACGTTCTCTTTTGCATGTTCAAAGTTTCACTTTCTTGCTCCTCTCATACCAGCCATAAGCGCTCTTGAAGCGCAGACTGCTCGCGTGCTCAACACAACCCAGCGTTACAATATGCCATAATTCCAGCCAATCAGAGATGAGGTTGCTAAATTCTGATTGGCTGGCTTGAAAACCAATCACAAGACTCCCTGCAGCTGTGGACTAGGAAAAATACATGGTGGAAGATATTTATGTTTAATTTGTTTAATGGATTGAACACTTCAATTTAAGTTCAAGTAAACAAAAACATTAACAGCAGAGATGTTCTGTAAAAACAACTATCATACTAAAAAAATATACTGTATTTTCTTATATACTTTTTTAGGATGGATAGTGTGCACATTGGGATGCAGGCTTGTTCCCCTCACTGCAAAAAAAAAAAAAAAAAAGGAAGACGTGGGTAAAAATACAAACATGCAAATATAACTGTAAGTGAAAATCTTGGGTGTGTGACCCACAAGACTTCTATATAATTACTCGCATAATTAGATTTTTATTTTTTTGCAGTGAGGGGAACAAGCCTGCATCCCAATGTGCACACTATCCATCCTAAAAAAGTATATAAGAAAATACAGTTTATTTTTTAGTATGATTGTTGTTTTTACATGACATTTGCTGTGAATGTTTTTGTTTAAATAATTCCAAGGATATGAAGTAGATTGATTATTATTTTAACATTATTACATTGCATTTCTACGTTTATTTGATGGCTTTTTTTTTTTATTCTGATGTGAGTGATGTACCGTTTTTACACACTTATTTCATTAAAAGCGGAAAAGTCTGTCCATCTTCATTTCAATTTTTTTTTTTAACATTTGAGACCCCAGCTTGGTCACATTCATATTTCACTAATGTTAATTACATAACTTGCAGTTCAGAAAGAAGTTAGAACTAGGCTACCTCTTGAGGTGTAGCAAACACTGGGACATGCCATTATGTATTAGCCTATACACAGTAATAGTACGATTTGATTGTGATTAAAAATAAGCTAAAGAAAATTAGCTTAAAATAAGCTAAACAAATAAACTGTGGTCGTCGAGTGGTAGACAATTGAACTTAAGTAGAAGTGTTCAAGCCATTAAACAAATTAAACATAACCATCTTCCACCATGTATTTTTCCTGGTCCACAGTCGGTAATGCAGGGAGTCTTGTGATTGGTTTTCAATCCAGCCAATCAGAATTTAGCAGCCTCATCTCTGATTGGCTGGAATTATGGCATATTGTAACGCTGGGTTGTGTTGAGCACGCGAGCAGTCTGCGCTTCGAGAGCGCTTATGGCTGGTATGAGAGGAGCAAGAAAGTGAAACTTTGCACATGCGAAAGAACGTCTGCGCACATCCAAATACTTATTTTAAATGCAAAATTGATTTTCGTTCGCTCGAAATATTTTCTTATCTGCGAGACGAACATTTATCCGCAAAACTCAGTTCACGCGCGTGCAAAATGCCCTTTTGCGCGCTCAAAATGTGATCTTGCGCGTGCAGAATTGTGACCGAAATCTAATCCCATATCTCTCTGTCTCTCCCTCAGTCACTCAGGTTCACGGGCGTGTCTTTTCCGTTAACGTTTAGGGTTTCTTCAGCTTCAGATTTGTACTTACTTATTAGCCAGTAGAGTTCTGGTAAACGTGGGGTTTGTTCAGACGTGGTGCTTGGTAGAATACGACTCGCGTTGCGTCTCTGCCTGTCGGAGATTTTTGTTCTTTTTTAAACCGTCAGCTGGCTCTAACCAGTTTTATTACTTCACGCACTGAGTGTCTGACACTGTCTTGCTGTATTTCATAAAAAAAATAAAGGAAGTAGGCCTGGGTATCGAGTTCGATACTTTTTAGGTACCGACCGAATTGTCTCGATACTACCGAGTATCGAAACATGTCTTGATTTTCGGTACCACATTTCGATACCTAAGGGGTTAATCTAGTCAACGTCAGTGAAACAATGAATAAGCATGCAGCATGATTGGCTGTGGCGGAAAAACACTAACGTTAGTTTACGCGGTTGCCCAGAGAGACGTGGCTCGTCGCACGTGAGGCTGTAGTGTGTGTGTGTGTGTCCCAACCCAGATAGATAGAAAATATGTGGAAAAGATCAACAGTGTACCTACCTATGTACCACACTCGATGTCAGAAGCACGCGATGCAATATTTTCGACAAGATAATCGCTGCTAAGACTGGCAACACTTGAGAGTGTTTTTCCATCTTCGACTGCAAGAACTGGAGCGCGTCACAAACGAACCAAAACTAATCGTATAGGATACTTGACTCACAGACACGAGAAATAGGCATATAGACTTAAATATAGGTTAAAATATGTCTGCTTTTAAACGAAACAATTAGAAATAAAGAGTTTGATTATAATCCATAGGCGCGCGTCCGTGTTCACTACTGCAGGAATGACGATCGAGTCAACATCGCCATATTCATCTTAATATATATTTTAAATATATCCTTGCTGTTTTTTCCCGACACATCCATAATCATTAGGCTAATTTCGCCACTGCTTGCGAAAAGCTTTATGCGTTGTTGTTTTGTTGTTGTTGTTTTTTAGCGCGAGGTATACTTCGCAGTTCGCACCCCAGTAACCTACCGTAAAACTTCAAATAATAGCCCGGGCTTTTATTTTCCCAAATCGTCGAACTGCACCGGCTTGTATTTGAGACAGGCGTCTATATGAGCCAGGCCTTTATAATTTAGTGTTGAGATGTTGTTCATTGAGATGTTGTTCCTAGAGTCTCTAATCTCTAAAAATCTCCAAATGCTCCACGTGAAACTGCGGTCTTCCGACCTTTTACTATCGTGTCAATAGATTTTGATTAATATACGCGAGGGAGAGAGATCAAGACAGCGCTCGTGTTGTTTGAAGACGTGAGAGGGCGCGCGCGCGGCCGGGGCGCGCTCTCTCTCTCTCTCTCTCTCTCTCTCTCTCACGCGCGCGCTCTCTCTGCTCGTTTGCGCCCTGTCAAGAGCAGCAGTTATTCTACATCATTCACCGACCCGGCCGCCAAAAAGCGGACGATGCGACGGGTTTTAGAGGATTAAATACAACCCGAAACTAAAAAACAGACCCGGCCTCTATTTGAGACCGGCCTTTATTTACCTAAACCTGTCGCCACACCAGGCGTGTAAAAGAGACAGGCGTCTATTTGGGACTCGGCTATTATTTGAAGTTTTACGGTATATTTAATTCAATTCACATTTATTTGTATATCATTTTTCACAAAACATATCGTTTCAAAGCAGCTTTACAGAAAATGCATGTGTCTAAATTACAATTTGTGATCTGTTAGAGGTGATCGAGTGACTGTGTGTAATGCATTTCAATGAATTTTCATTGTTTCATTGTTAAACAATGCATTAAGGCAGAAACAATGAGCTCATTGAAGTAAAGAATAGGCCTACATGTTGTTAAATGATTAGGAAACATAGAAAACTTTAGCATTTGGTTTTTTTTACAGACTCAAAATATGAGTGTAAAAAAGTCAACAAACTGAAAAAAAGAAAGGTAATGTAATATTGTTAAAACGGATTTCCTAAAATTGGTACCGAAAAAGGTATCGTTCAGGAACCGGTATCGAAGTCAAGGTATCGGTATCGGTATCGGTATCGAAAATTTTGTTACGATACCCAGCCCTAAAAGGAAGTAGTGGTATAAAACTAATAAACTATTACAAATTAATTAGCTACACACACACACACACTCTCTCCCTCTCTCTGCCGGCCATCAGAGTTTTTTTTTTTTTTTTAACCGTCTGTTTTTTTTTTGGACTTCACGCACTGAGTGTCTGACATCTTGCTGTATTTTATATAAAAAAAAATAAAGGTAGTTGTGGTATAAATAATATTACAAATTAAGATACACACACAAACACACACACACACAAACACACCCCCCCCCTCTCTCTCTCTCTCTCTCTCTCTCTCCCTCTCCCTCTTTCTCCCTCTCTCATGATCAGTAATACAGAATAATGAGTGATACAGAGAGTACTTCAGCTAACACTGCACCACCAGTCAGAGTTTGCTTAACCTTGCAGGACAGTGAGGGTCAAATCAGTGACAATGAAAACAGTGGCAGTAGCACCCACCTTTCCCCCACTGAGACCAATATTGCATCTGCGGATGGAGGTCCTCCTCCACCAAAGATCAAGAGGACTTCTGCAGTATGGAACTCTTTCACTGTTTCTGAAAATGATCCCTCCAAAGCCATTTGCAAGCTATGCAAGTCCAAGCTAAGCAGAGGTAGAGATACAAAACATTACAACACAACATCTCTACATAACCATCTGCTATATGTTCATCACATGAGAAAACCCACTGTATCAGGCACCTCCTCCTCCTCTCCTCTTCCTTCTCGGGTCACTGGTGTTCAGCTGGGTGCTGCTAAGGGCTCACATTTATCTTCCTCTTCAACAATACTCACTGCATTTGCAGCAAAGCAGCCATTCTCAGCAAACCATCCCCGGTCAAAACAAATTACAGAGATGATTGGTAAAATGATCTGCACTGATCTTGAACCTTTCTCTGTGGTGGAGAGGAGAGGCTTCAAGACACTAGTTGGCTTTTTAGAGCCCAAGTATAAGCATACATGCCAACCCTCCCGATTTTTCCGGGAGACTCCCGAATTTCAAAGCCCCTCCCGAAAATCTCCCGGACCGACCTTTCTTCCGAATTTCTCCCGATTTCCACCCGGACAACAATATTGCTACACCATCCGTCACTGGGCGTCGTTTCAGACCGAACAATAATAAAAGTTACACCTCGAAGTCAAGCGCGGCGATGGCCCAGTCCCAAATCGCACACTTCATGAGCACTTTTGGTCTTGTGGACTTACAATGGCTGCCGCGTGTGCGTGTCCGTTAAGTCCGTGAGAACGCAGTGTGTCCCATTTGTCATTTTTAGATCTCAGAAGGGTGCTCGCGAGCGCCCCCAAGTGGTCGATTTGCGCCCCTTGATGCGCACTTTTGCCGAGCCCGCACTATATACCCCCCCTCCCCTTCGGTCCTTTTGAATATCTCCCTAATTCTGATGTCTCAAGGTTGGCAAGTATGAGTATAAGATCCCATCGAGGCACTATTTCAGTCGAGCTGTAGTGCCTGAGCTGTATGAGGCAATGAGAGGGGAGTTGGTCCAGTCACTTAAGGCAGCTGAAGGAGGTGTCATCAACCTCACTACAGATCTCTGGACCAGCAATCACAACGCACATGCATATCTCTGTCTTACTGGGCACTGGTGTGAACGTGTAGGGGAAGCTTCAGTACAGAGGAAAGCAGGGCTGCTAAATGTTGGTGTGCTGGACATTGAGCACACATCAAACAACATTCTGTGCTGCCTTAAGGAAAAGATGAGAGAGTGGGGAGAGTCTGTTGGTCAGTCTGTCACAATACGGTTTGTTGTTTCAGATAATGCAGCGAACATGGTGAAAGCTTTGACTGAATATGGGCACATCCGTTGCGTGTCCCATACGCTTCACTTGGTGGTGATCAAAGCACTGGAGAAGGACAGGGTTGTGACATCCCTTCTCTCCAAAGCCAGGAGCATATCTGGCCATGTTCATCGCTCAAGCAAAGCCAGCAACAGACTACATGAGCTGCAAACACAGTTGAACCTCCCCCAGCACACGCTCATAACAGATGTAAAAACAAGGTGGAACTATACGTTCTACATGCTCCAGCGGCTGGTGGAGCAGCGCAGGGCTGTGGAGATTATTACACAAGAGTCTAACATGGGTAAAGCTCCAACAATCATCTATCCAAATGAGTGGGGGTTAGCATCAGACATGCTCACTGTTCTTATTCCTTTTTTAGGAGGTCACACGGGCGCTCTCAAAGCACAGCGCCTCCATCTCTGAGGTCATCCCCCTCCTGCATGGCCTGTGCTCCATCATCAGGTCACTGCATGCTGGTGAGGAATCTGAGGATGAATCTGATCAGTTCATGGCTGGTGATGATGATCAGGATGCCACAGTGGGGCTGGGCCAAGATGTTGCGGCTGAGTCCAGGGAAAGGTTAGGCACAGCAGCAAGGAAACTGGCAGCCAATCTGAGCAAAGAACTAAAAGGGCGTTTCAAACCAATTTTTGCAAACTCCACATTTCTGCTTGCCACTCTCCTTGACCGCAGATATAAGGACAGCTGTTTTCCAAACAATGTTGACGTGGAGACACTGAAGAGGACATTACTCCTCAGGATGGAGCTCTGTGACCCTGTGGCTACACCTGCAAGAAACACAGAAGAGACACCTGCCACCAGCAGCACTTCAGTCTTGTCTTTCCTGCAGAAAAAGAAATCGGCTATTCCAATGAGGACACATTTACCATCAGGTGATGTGGAGGCCTACCTGGCAGATGGGGACATCAGCCTTACCGATGACCCAGTGAAATACTGGTCAGGCAAGCTTCAGTGTTGGCCCAATCTTACACGCTTTGCACTGCAGCATCTCAGTTGTCCACCTACAAGTGTCCAGTCTGAGCGTGTTTTTAGCACAGCTGGAAATGTGGTCAGTCCATAGCGTTCAAACTTAGACCCTAGCCATGTGGAACAACTGGTCTTCATTAAAGTCAATGCAGATCTGAAAAACAGCGTTGGACTATTTGATCCGTAGAACACAGTCCCCTTTGATTTGCTGAATAAAATAATTTCTAAATTTGTTTGGCAAGGAAAACGGCCAAGAATAAGGCTTAAAATAATACAATCGCCTAAAACAAATGGTGGGCTGGGACTTCCAAATTTTAGGTTATACTTTTGGGCAGCTCAATTGAGACCCCTGGTTTCATGGATGAGAGAAGATACACAAACTCAATGGATCAATATTGAAACAGCCTTTGTTCCGTGCCATTAAAATAGTACCTTTCTTTAATGTATCATTAAAAAATGCCTCAATGGGTGAATGGACCAAAGTTACTTTAAAAATTTGGAGAACTATACAAAGATCACTTGGTCTGTCTAAGAAAATCTCATCTGCAGCAAGCATTGGCTATCTTAATGACTTTGTACCATCTCGTACAGATGTGGGTTTCAAAAAGTGGTCACAATATGGACTTGATTATCTGCACCAGTTATTTTATAATGACATACTTAAATCATTTGAACAAATAAGAAATTAATTTACACTCCCAAGGTCTGAATTTTTTAGATATTTACAACTGAAACATTTCCTCACAACGCATAAGGAACTAGAAATTATTAAAAAACCCTCTCCAATAGAAATATATTTTAAAGAAATACAAATTGGACATGCGGTCAAAAAAATTATTTCTAAAGGATATCTGTTATTTTTGTCTCAGAACTCAAATAACACATTACAGATCAAGGAAAAATGGGAGGCTGAAATTAATGAAACAGTGCCTCTTGATACTTGGGAGGAAGCTTGTGAAGAGGTACATCGTGTGACCAACTCTAATGTCTGGAGGGAATTCAAATGGAAGATAATAACCAGATTTTTTAGAACTCCACAGATAATTGCAAAATGGAACCCATCCTGCTCAGACAAGTGCTGGAGAAATTGTGGCCAACATGTTGGTAATGTGGTGAGACCTGGTATTACCTCAACTCCTGAAAACCCCTAGTATCGAAGTAGCTAGGTAGCCTTTTGCTGTCAGGTCAGTATAGGTTTACCTCCTCACTAGCTTGTTTAGTTTATACCAGTAATCTAGGTGTATGTCCAACACTCTCATGGAACAATAACACTTAACAACAACCACAAATCAAATTCATGCTTACCTTCCAGCAGAATCCGTTCCTGGATCTTTTTGTTGTCCTTGGTTTATTAATATATTCTAATGCTCTTTGTATTGCTTATAGAACTGTATTAATCAACTAAAGTAAAACTGAACACTGATTGTCTTTTCAATAAAATAAAAATTTATTTAAACAAAAGATAAAAATACTGGTTATACAATGATTAATATTTGTAGCAAAATCATCAAAAGGTTACAGATTATAATACTTCAGTTTATCCAATCTCAACAGGGCAGTCCTGTATGAGTGGAAGTTTACATAGACTATTTACCTCATGAACAGTTCCAGCAATAAAGGTAGATAACTTGACTCTCAGTTAAGATCCTCAAGTTACAATAACACAACAGAGCAATAAACAGAATTTCAGTTAGTAAACTGAACTGGTAGAAAAATTATTCTCTTACCAGGGATGCACACAAGACATCAAAATCAAGAATGCAGCAATGATTAGTCAAAAAGCAGTCATATATATATGGAATAGGAGGCACATTGTTCCTATGCATTTTCATTGGGTTTTTTCCAGAGGAACTTATAACTTGTGACATCATAGGTTTTTTCCGAGGGCAGAAAACATGTGACATTTAGCCATTGATTACTTCATCTCCTAAGGCTTCCGGTTCCAGTTGATTTGCCCAAATTAGTCTATTTCTTCTGCCTTTCCGTCCTCTTTGTTTAACCTGCTTTGGTATGTGGGTGCGTGAATATGTATCTTTAAGGGTTTTGGTAGGTTCAATATAATTTGAGATCGACACTACACCCCCACTTGAAGTTCCCAAAACACTTTCCTTATCAGTCCCTATACCCCGATTATAAAAACGACTCCTATTAAATTCTCTTGGGTAAATGACATCCAATTCATCCAGTTTTATATTAAAAACATACACTCACCGGCCACTTTATTAGGTACCCCATGCTAGTAACGGGTTGGACCCCCTTTTGCCTTCAGAACTGCCTCAATTCTTCGTGGCATAGATTCAACAAGGTGCTGGAAGCATTCCTCAGGGAGTTTGGTCCATATTGACATGATGGCATCACACAGTTGCCGCAGATTTGTCGGCTGCACATCCATGATGCGAATCTCCCGTTCCACCACATCCCAAAGATGCTCTATTGGATTGAGATCTGGTGACTGTGGAGGCCATTTGAGTACAGCGAACTCATTGTCATGTTCAAGAAACCAGTCTGAGATGATTCCAGCTTTATGACATGGCGCATTATCCTGCTGAAAGTAGCCATCAGAAGTTGGGTACATTAACTATATGCAGTGAAACATTAGCACAGGTCTTGTAACTACACTTTCCCTCTAATAACTTCAGATATTATACTGTCAGTATTTATGTCTAGGTTGATGTCCTTATCTCCGTTGTTGTTATTGTTATTGTTAAATGTACTATTTTCTGGCTTTATTTTATTGCTTACAGTACCTAACTTTAGTTACCATGCTTTCACAATACAGATCACTCACAGTTCTATGCACTCACAATCATTTAATGTTAATATTCCATACACTTTCATTCATTCAGGCTTATCTGTACACTATACTCATTCTGATAGATATTTCTTCAGTTAAAATATGTCCAAACTGTCTTTCCTAACATGGAATATTCGTGGTATTGGGTCTCGGGCAAAGAGGGCCAAGGTGTTTGACCATTTAAATAAATTGCAGGCAGACATTTGTCTCCTTCAAGAAACTCATGTGGCAAAATCCGATTGTAACATAATCAAATCATCTCAATATAATCAGGTATTTTCGGCAAATTATAATACAAAACAAAGAGGAGTCTGCATATTGATTCATAAAAAGATTTCATTTACTCATAATTCTACAATCACTGACACTGAAGGGCGCTATATTATCATCAATATCTCAATAGAAAATAACCCAATTACAATCGGTAATATATACGGTCCAAATTCAGATGATCCAACGTTTTTTCAGTCTTTTTTTTCTGCCATTTCAGATCTGACTGACTGCCCAGTAATAATTGCAGGAGATTTTAATACAGTCCTTGATCCTTCATTAGACCGTTCTAACCCAAGAAATAAACCAATATGGCAATCTACATTAACAATAAAACAATTCATGACTGATTATGGTCTTGCAGACAGCTGGCGCTTACAACACCCAAGCAGTAGAGAATACTCATTCTTCTCTCCAGTCCATCACTCATATTCCCGCCTGGATTTTTTTCTCACAAGTAACTCCATGATTTCTAATATATCCCAGTCATCAATTCATCCGATTATAATTAGTGACCACGCCCCTGTTACAATTAATTGGACAATGACTCATACACACAAAACAACACCTAGATGGCGGCTTAACACCTCTCTCCTCCAAGATTCAAAATTTGATGCCCTCATAAAGAAAGAGTGGGCATTCTTTCTAGAAGAGAATGACTCTCCTGGGTTATCATCCTCTCTTCTGTGGGAAACAGGAAAAACAGTACTCAGAGGAATTATTATATCATTCTCAGCCCACAAAAAAAAAATAGAACAGGAAAAAGAATCGCATTTAGAAAAAAAAATTAAACATCTCGAAGAAATTAACAATACTGCATCAACAATCGAAACTAAGAATAAATTAGAGTTATATAAATCAGAACTTAATGAAATAATTAACAAACGAACTCAATTTCTAATACACAGGTTAAGACAGGAACAATTCTATCATAGCAATAAATCTGGTAAATATTTGGCAAATCAAATTAAAAGAAATAAAGAAAAATCTATGATAACTGCAATACAGGACTCAGCAGGGAAGCTCACCCATTCATCCGTTGAAATCAATCAAATCTTCTATCAGTTCTACAAACAGCTGTACTCATCAGAAAAAGAACCAGACGATGAAGAAATTAACCACTTTCTCAAAAACATTAATTTACCTAAAATTAACGAGGACCAAAAAAAAAAGTTAGAAACCCCAATATCGCAAGATGAACTTCAGGCTGCTCTTATTTCAATGCCTAATAACAAAGCACCTGGTCCAGATGGCTTCCCTGTTGAGTTTTATAAACACTTTTGGTTAATTTTGGCCCCACTTTTCATCCGAATGATAACTGAATCACAACAAAACTCTAGGCTCCCGGAAACAACTAACACAGCTTCAGTTTCGCTTCTACTCAAACCCAATAAAGATCCGACCCTACCATCGAGTTATAGGCCAATTTCACTAATTAATGTAGACACCAAAATCATGGCAAAGGCGCTAGCAACTAGATTAGAAAAAGTTATTCCATTCATAATCCATCCCGATCAAACAGGTTTTATCAAAGGTAGAGTAGCCGCAAGCAATACACGCAGAATGTTCAATATTATGCATCAATGTACAACTCAAGAAAATAACACAGTCATTGTCACATTAGACGCCGAGAAGGCATTTGACAGAGTCAATTGGAAATTCCTGTTTTCCACATTGGAGAGGTTTGGCTTTGGGGAGTCATTTATTAAATGGGTTAAACTATTATACACTTCACCGACAGCCTCTATCACTACTAATGGTTTTTCCTCACAAAACTTCACATTGCACAGGGGGACTAGACAAGGATGCCCACTATCACCGCAACTGTTCACAATTTTTATTGAACCGCTTGCAGCCGCCATACGCCAAGACGTACTGATTACAGGTATCAGGACTAAAAATATGCATCACAAAATTAGCCTCTATGCTGACGACATACTACTGTTCTTGGAGAACCCTTCAATCTCAATAAAAGAAACAATTAAAATCATACACTCATTTGCCAACATATCAGAATACTCGATTAACTGGGATAAATCATCTGTTCTACCATTACAACCCAAAAGATGGGATGTTGCAGCCATCTCATCTCCTATACCCCTGTGCACGGATAGTATCACTTATTTGGGTGTGAGAGTTTCCCCCAGGCTGTCAGATCTATTTACATTAAATTTCATCCCACTACTTAAATCAATTCAGGAAGACCTCCATCGCTGGGCAAACCTACCACTTTCCATCATGGGCAGGATAGCCACAATTAAAATGACAATATTACCCAAAGTAATCTATCTACTTTCAATGACCCCAATACAACCATCCACCGCCTGGTTTAAATCCCTAGACTCAGCAATTACAAAATTCTATTGGAAAAATAAGACTCCTCGAATAAAACTATCTACCCTCCAGAAACCAAAAAGTCTAGGAGGATTGGAAGCACCAAATTTTACTTCATACTGTTTGGCAAATCATCTACAATATATACACAGATGGACTCACCCTAATCAATCCGATATCACCTGGCTAGACTTGGAACAAAATTTGTGTGACAACTTTCAGATCGCAGACCTGCCTTTTTTTACCCAGACAATTAAAAAACACTCCTGTTTCAAATCTCCCACAATTAGTTCAAGTCTGACAGCCTGGTGGAAACTCCACAATATTACTAACACTAAGCTCTCACATCTGAAACTTACCCCGATTTGGAATAACCCCGATTTCACTTGTAATAATAAAACACTCAATTTCAATTCCTGGAAAAATAAAGGTATTACACATCTGCAACACATATTCGTCGAAGGTAATTTCTGTATATTTGAGGACTTGGTCCAGAAATTTGGCATCACTGACAAACAATTCCTACAATACCTACAGATCAAATCATCAATTAAATCATCAATCAAACTCACCACTAACACTCCAACGGTCAACTTAGAACTCACCCCAACTATCTCACAAATTATTAATATCCCATCTTCTCAAAAACTATTATCCAAAATCTACAAAATAGTGATACAAACAGACGTTACCATAAGCCTCCCCACCGTTAACTGGGAACTGGATTTATCTATTCACGCTGATGCCGATTTCTGGACTCAAGTCTGCAAAAATACTTTTCTCATGACAAAAAATTCCAATCTACAGCTAATACAGTACAAAACTATCCATAGGACTCACCTCACTGGACGGAAATTATTTCATATGGGCTCCACTTCAGACATTTGTCCACATTGCACTCAAAACTGCAGGGACACATATATTCATGCACTTTGGCACTGCACCCCTATAAAGCAATTCTGGGAAATGGTTATAAGGATTTTATCTGACTTTTTCGGCTGCTCCATCCCATCTTTACCATCTCTCTGTTTACTCGGAGACATATCCTCAATCAACCTGAATCACACGAACAGTAAAACTCTGCTGGTCGCGCTAGCTGTCGCCAAGAAAACCATCTTCATAAATTGGAAAACAAAAAATAAAATCCATATCACTATTTGGAAAAATTTACTTTTGGATCATATATCATCTGAAATATTAAATTACCCATCTGGAAAGAACTCTAATGACTCATCATCCACCTGGCGAGCACTGTCCAAATTTCTAAACTCTTAGCTCTGCCTGCCCCCCTGCCTGAGATTCAGTTTTCGCGATCTCACTTATCATGCAGCAACCTTAGCAAACTTGATCTACTATCGTCTGTCTCTCCCCATTATCCCTAAGACAACTCATGACTCACAACATTACATACTTACTATAGGAACAAATCAGCAGGATAGGGTTAACTCTTTCACCCCCCATTACAAGCCTCAAAACGCTCCCCTTTATTTTGGGGTTTGGGGCTTTGGAGCGGGGGCTGGAGGGGGTGTGTGCCCTGAGGGAGAATAAGCCTCCCCTTTCACCTTGCCTCCACGGGCCTCCTCCACCGCTGCAACTGCTAGGGCCGGCTCTACCCTGTACACTCCACTTTTTTAATGCTCCATGTGTTAGTTGGTCAACACTCACATTTCTACTTTAGAATTAAGGTGTACTATGTGGGGGCCCTGTGGAGGTCCTGCACTGTTACCCCTCATTTCTTTTTAATGCATCTCACATCATACATTCAATCACACAATCATTCAATAGGTAGGGAAGTGGGTGACGCTTGAGGTAGTTCCGAAAAAGTTCTACCCTTTGCGCCGCACCTCTTTTAATGCACTTAGACATAATTTAGACCCTAGAAGACATAACACAGGGATAGTGGGGTGGGTGGACGAGATGGCCCGTTGGTAGAGCAGTGACTGAGGGCGGGGATGGGGGAGAGCGGTGGTGGTGAAGGGCTCTGAAGAGGCAACTCACCCCCCTCTATCTCCTAGGACTAAATATGCTCCTTAGCCCCGGTGTGGACTGAAGCAGACAGAGAAAAAAGCTATTGAGCCTGACCCAACCAAAACGATCACCGCTTTTAGCCAGGACACAATAATTTAATTACAGTATTGCAATCCAATCCTGCTGATTTCAACATTCAAACACAAAACACTTAATTACACACAAACTTACACGCATGATAAATCCATCCTAGCGCGTACACACACACACACACACACACACACATAGCATGGTATCCTCACTACCCTCGTGGTAAACTATACAATTTAGTTATTTAATTATTATTATTTTTTTTTTTTTTTTTTTTTTTTCTTTCTTGTTTTGTTCTATTATGTCAATTATTCTTCTTCTGTGTTTCATGTTGTATGTGAGATACGCACTCTGTGTATGTATATCTTTTCTCATTATCAAATATTCATTGTATACTGTACGTTTTGTTTGTTACACTCTGGATTTTGTTCTATGTGCAAATAATAATAAAAAAAAATAAAAAAATAAAAAAAAAAAGAAGTTGGGTACATTGTGGTCATAAAGGGATGGACATGGTCAGCAACAATACTCAGGTAGGCTGTGGTGTTGCAACGATGCTCAATTGGTACCAAGGGGCCCAAAGAGTGCCAAGAAAATATTCCCCACACCATGACACCACCACCACCAGCCTGAACCGTTGATACAAGGCAGGAAGGATCCATGCTTTCATGTTGTAGACGCCAAATTCTGACCCTACCATCCGAATGTCGCAGCAGAAATCGAGACTCATCAGACCAGGCAACGTTTTTCCAATCTTCTATTGTCCAATTTCGATGAGCTTGTGCAAATTGTAGCCTCAGTTTCCTGTTCTTAGCTGAAAGGAGTGGCACCCGGTGTGGTCTTCTGCTGCTGTAGCCCATCTGCCTCAAAGTTCGACGTACTGTGCGTTCAGAGATGCTCTTCTGCCCACCTTGGTTGTAACGGGTGGTTATTTGAGTCACTGTTGCCCTTCTATCAGCTCGAACCAGTCTGGTCATTCTCCTTTGACCTCTGGCATCAACAAGGCATTTCCGCCCACAGAACTGCCGCTCACTGGATGTTTTTTCTTTTTCGGACCATTCTCTGTAAACCCTAGAGATGGTTGTGCGTGAAAATCCCAGTAGATTAGCAGTTTCTGAAATACTCAGACCAGCCCTTCTGGCACCAACAATCATGCCACGTTCAAAGTCACTCAAATCACCTTTCTTCCCCATACTGATGCTCGGTTTGAACTGCAGGAGATTGTCTTGACCATGTCTACATGCCTAAATGCACTGAGTTGCCGCCATGTGATTGGCTGCTTAGAAATTAAGTGTTAACGAGCAGTTGGACAGGTGTACCTAATAAAGTGGCCGGTGAGTGTAGACTGTAGGCATTACAAAATCCAAACAACACTCATGACACCTATATCTAGTTTCTGTTTCTTTACAGAAAAAGCCAACCGTTAAAGGTCCCCTGACATGAAATTTTCACTTTCTGAGTTTTTTTAACATTAATATTAGTTCCCCTAGCCTGTATTTGGTCCCCTCGTGTCTAGAAATTTCAGTCGGTGTAAACCGAGTTTTGGCTATCTTTCTCTGCCTGTGAGAAAATGAGATCTCAGACGGGCTGATCTTGAATCTCCCCTATATGACGTCATACGGGGGAAAGGTTACCTCTCCCTTCTCTGCTTTGCCCGCCCAGAGAATTTGAGCCGCCCATGTGAAAACAAGCTAGGAAGTACGAACACGCGCGCGCGCGATTTTAGTTTATCCTCGAGAGATATCATGGCGTGTGACCGATCGAAGCACAAAAGTTGAATAGAGAGATATAATGGCTTGCAAACGAGCGAAGCATGGCAATTGATCAGTGTTCGGATGTACAAATGAACACAAAAGTATTTTTTAGTTCCTTCATCCGAGCCTCTGAAGAAACAATGGGTTAATTTTGTTTTCTCTGGAAATGCGCCGACACAACTTCCCAAAATTTTGGATGGTCCAAACATTTCACCGACGATTGTTTCCTCAATTTGGGCCAATACAGAGCTGGCCTCGATGAACGTCTGAACGTCTGAAAATAAATTGATCGAGCTACCAAGCAACAATTCAAGTTCAAGTTCAGACAGGTAATCTTTCTCTCAAAATCGTTCAATCGAGTTTATCTGGACAACTCGTTATGAAATCAATGACGCACGTGACTGCACAACGAAGCTCTTACTGTATATACATCATCGTGTTTGCATTGGTGAAAGCATTAGAGAGAGTGCAGAAACTGCGTTGTCTCGCGATCAACAGACTGTCATCTGTTTGCTCAATGCTCATCACAGCAACATTTTATGTGATGGGAATAGATCTAAATACTTTAAAAACTTCTCACGATTCGTTAATCTCGATAGCTGTATTAGTAAACGTATAATAGCTGTAGTAAAAGTATTCGAGAGAGTTTCACATGTAATACGTAGCTATTTCATATGCACGCATGTTAGCCAATCACAGCAGAGGCCGGTTACACACAGCAGACACGCCCCTCCAAACAGAGCGTTTGGCCTCAGGGCAAAAATCAGGCTAGGAAAAATGCCTTTTATTTCTAAATTATGACTATTTTTGATCTAAAAAACATACTAACATTATAAGGGCAACCCAGGAAACATTATAAAATAATAAAATAACCCCATGTCAGGGGACCTTTAATCTCCCGTACTGGGCTAACAGACTGCCCATTGTCTCGCGATACACATCGCTTGCATGTGTCCAAAATCATATGCGTTCTTCCATGGCATCCACCGCCATGAGTCCCGCTTCCTCGGGGCTTGATCCATCCGTCTCAGTTCCCTGCCACTGACCGTGGTGCTTGAGTCCAACATTTTCGGCTCCCACCGGGCCATTGTCAGACGCACCAGACAGATCTATTGGATCAATGATAAGCACATAAACCACCTGGCCGTTAATTCGTGCTCTTTTTGTGCAAAAGCCCGGGACGATCATAGTGTTCCACAAATAGGTCTGAATGTCAACACAGCACGTATTTCCAGTCACTTTTTCCCTGTTACCAATTAATAGCTCAATTGCGTCATCTAAATCGATGATCAGCCATTTCATAGCAATGATGAATCTCATTGCATCAGCGGTTAAGAAATGAGTGTTGCCCGGACCTACAAAGCCTGCGCCTTTGTGGCTGAAAGTAATACTTTTCATTTCGGCCATGTAGTATCCTCTAGCAATTATACATTCTGGACAAAAGAACTTAAATTCATGAAAACCCCGTTTGAAGGCTTCAATCTTTAACGGATAACATTTAAACAACAAACAGCTACTACAAGCTGTCTGTAATCCATCGTCGGTCACAATCCAGGTTTCAGGATCCTAACATAATAACACAAGATTTCATAAGATAAATCATTATATGAATAGACATTGAGAAACACTGTCATATTCAGAAAATTAATCAACCGATAGGCACAAGACCTCAAGAAAGAAAATGCAACAAGAAAATTAAAATAATGTTCCAATATACCCTTTTGTAGTAAGAAAAAGAAAAAGTAAAAAATTATTTTTTGAAATTTATATTTCAGAATTAAACAAGTGAAATGATAAAACCCCCAAAAATCTATATATTTTTGTTCCAATTACCCCACCAAAGTTAAAACATAACATCAGGTCATAAGTTTCACTCGTTATGGTCTTAAAGCAAGACCTTAACAAAAAATACGTTTTTAGGAACTAGACCGGAAAATCAGCTTTGGTATGATGTTGACAAACATTGTGATGCTGATTACGGGAAAACAACTGCGTGGGTATGTTACCTAGTTAGCAGAAATAGATGGGATGATAAAGAATTTGAACTACATGGCATTAATGTCATTAGATTATGGCATGATTGGATGGGGGAACAAGATCCCACAAATGAGATGGTTAAAGCCGAAGGGGAACGATCAACATGGTCTAACAACGCCACCTTATGGAAAAACGGGGTGGGGGGTAATAGGCTCCATCCCTTGACGTTGGAATATGCTCCGAGACCTGGTCTATCATTAGAACTGGCAAATTACTCGGGTATAATGGATTATATTTTGTATAATATATCTGACCAGCAATACCGCTCGGCTATCGTTTTATATTGTATGGGTTGGGACAGAGCATTGCGCGTCACTCATACTAATCAGGGGATATGGCAAAACCATAGTGATGTAAGTAAAGGTACCTTACGATGAATTGGTCTTTCGAATTTTTTATATCGCGTATGGGATGTTTTTCCAGTAGTTATGGGGCTAGATAAAACAACTAACTATACTGTTTCATGGAGATCGTTTAATGGACTTTAAAAAAATGAGGACATTTTCCCTATCACGATTTCGTACAGAAAAAATAAGACGACGGGTTTGCAAAGTCATAGCTTGACTCATGGATACTGGAGCACGAAATATTATCTGCCTGTGTTAAAATCGTCTGAATGGCGAGGAGGCAGACGAACGGAATATAAGGTAATAATGGCTTCGTCTAAATTTGAGGTTAAATCTTCAAGCCCGTTTTCTAGACAAAGTTTGAGGCCTGACCAAAAGGATCAGAGCCAGGACTACATCAGATCTAATATCTGGAATTACGGACTGGGTAAATACGTTTTCAGAAGGACAGAAGATGTGAAATATTTGTGGATTCCAGCTACAGAACAGTACTGTAGTTCTGAGATGTTTGACTCATGGACGGTCAAGACTCCGGGAACACGTTTTAGTCCTAATATTTCATGGTTACATGATGAGGAACACGTCTTTTGTTCTTTTAAAAATTTAATGAGAATTGGTGCAGAGATAGTAGGAAGTGATAGTAAGTGGGGTGATATTAGCGCTATTACTAGTGCATCTCCGCTGATGTTAATTGCACGCAATCAAATTATGAAGAAATTCGCTTTTTCATCATTAGTCAATAATCAAGATGAATTGAATGGATTCTTTTACCCAATTGACAATTTCATCGAAGGATTTTCTGTCGGCCCAGCGTGGGTGTTTTTCATTGATTATGAATCACAATTAATTCGGCCACAAAATGGAAATGTCTTCACTGTATATTGGAAGATACAAAAGAAAGCTATTTTGTGGGTGCTCGATAATGTAATGGAACTGGCTGTTTCTGTGTGGGACTTAATCATGACATCTTGGCACTATATTCAGATAGCTATAGTCTGTGTTGCCGTATTAGTGGTAATCATTGTTGTTGTTGCTATAATTATCAAATTCTCCAAATTGGGACTAGTCTGCAAAAACCTTTCGAAAGTGCATGGTTTGACAAAAGACAGGGAGAAGTTACTTCCTGTGAGGGGCTCCGAAACCGAAACTTGAGAACGAAAGTTAGCTGAAGAGGAATTGGTCGGGGGGGTCACAGCAAGTGTCAAAGTATAGGGGCGTTAAATAGCCTAGCTGACAGCTCGTAAGAGACATCTCGTAGTACCTCTCTATCTCTCCTCTTTGCTATTCCTATCTTTCTTATATTCGCAACAGCAGTTTGACAGACTTAAAACAATGGCAGAAAATCGGACCAACTCTACATGGCTATGCGAGGACAACTCAAAGAATTTAGTGAGTATTGTCTCTATAAATTTGTGGTTAATGGCCTATTGGATTACTGGTGCATTAACCCTTCGCTTGCCAGAACAAATTGTGTTGATGTGTCTGAGTTTATGCCAATATAATATTTTGAACGATTTCTCATTAGTTTATATCCTGGTTTCACAACTGCTGAGAAGTGCGAGATATTTGAAATTATTTGGCAAAAAAGGTATCATTACAGTAATGATATTTTCTGTTGCCATCGCTGTGTATAGTTTTGCACAGTGCTATATTGAAATATTTTGGCTCAAGTACATATCAGAAATACAGTCTTAAGACCTTTAGTAAGGAAATTGGCAGTTCTGTATTTCTTGGTAATACTTATGGCAGCATCATCGAGACATGTAAATGAACCGAAGTAATTTATGTTGGCCGTTGACTATTAGGAGTCAACGATTATTCAAGGATGTTCAAATTTTTGGACAATTGTAATAAGTAGATAATTTTATACTATGTGTGTAACTTGAGGTTCTACTGTTTTATTTCTTATCTCTCTTATTGTTGAATGAAGTGGGGTATTAGATTTAGAGGTAGACAGGATTAGGATTATCCATTTTAATGAATTTAAAATTGTGTTATCTTTTCAAGTTTTTGACATTATCAATGTATGTTGGAGTAATCTCCTATGTCTAATTATTACATGTATGCATATAATATGTCCAATTATAAGAACATATTTAGTCCTTGAACTAGACAGTTCTTGGATCAGTAAATCTATAAGCCTAGTCGTTGAAATTATCGTAGACCAGGAGGGCCCCCCTGGTGTGCAACTAATGTTCAATGATTAAAAATGGGCAATTTTTGTGACTTTCACACAAAGCAATAGGCATGACTAAATTTTCACATGTTACCCAGTTTAATTCCTCAAATGCAGGTTTAGGTTTATTTTTAAATACCCCCACTATTAATGCATATGGGTTCAAACCTTTAGGCCAGTAACTCTTTTGTACTGGATCACGATTATCTTTATTATTCCAAGTATCCTTAGTTATTTTATATTTCGTCGACCTACCACTACGCCTCTTTTTATTCATTATCCCATCAATATTCATAGCGGTAGCCTTTTCCAAACTATTATTTTCCAACCATTTGGTCTCGACTCTAGTAACCACTTGTTTAGTCAAACAATCCCAGTCGTCTACATGTGATACTTTCAAAACTGGACTGTTCCAAATTCTGTATGTTGTCACACTAGATCGACACTACAGTAACCACATCCATATCTTATGGTCATGTCCAAAATTAAGAAATTACTGGAAAGATATATTTGATGCCCTTAAAGAAATCTTCCATTGTGAAATCCCTGAAGACCCCATAAAAGCCATTCTAGGTGTGCGTCCAGAGGGCCTTGAAGGTAGAGATAAAATATATTTACTACAAATTTTGCTCGCTGCAGCCGTGAAGTGTATTACATGCAGATGGTTGAAACCTGACCCTCCATCATACAATATTTGGACTCAAAAAGTATGGGAGTTGTACGAAATGGAACAAATCACATTCGCGTTACAACTTCAGAAAACTTGTTTTTTAAAGAGGTGGGCTCCTGTAATTCCGTTAATACTTCAATGACCATTAGGTATACTATCATATCCACCCTGATTTCATCTCTGTGTGTTTTTTTTTTTTTTTTTTTTTTTTCTCCTTTCCTCCCTGTACTAGGGGTATTTGTTTTCATTCTCTGTATAAGGTGTACGATATAATTAAGTTTGAACAATTGTCAATATTGTTTGTGAGAACATGATGGACTAACATGTTAAAACCCAATGCCATACTGTACTGTATGTAATGCTGTGATTCTAAACAAAAATATAAGTTAAAAAAAAAAAACCTTATATAAACTAATATAATTTATTTTACTGGACAGTTTAAAGCTCATAACCATATGTTGTTGTTACTTGAAGTACTTAGAGTGCAGTGTTATGTTGCATCATGCAGTATTTGTGCTGAAAAGTAAGAGTAAATATCTATTTTATTTGTGTACATTTTAATCATTAACATTAAAAGCACACTCTTTTTATAAGTAAAATAACAGTAAAGAGTAAAAAAAAGAATGAATTCCCCAAAATTAAAACGGAATTTGCAAAAATTAAAACGGAATTTGGGAAAAAATTTAACGGATTTTATAGGGCCCTAAGCCATGTCTGCACAGTCGCTGTTATACCTGATTGTGCTGACAAATTTACTCATTTATACACAAGCACTTATTAGCAGTGGTAATGAAACTTGGCTGAGCCATGAATATGAACCACATGCGTTTGCCTCCAATATGTGGTGGAGGTTAGCCAATTTCACTGCTAAGTCTACAGGAAAAAAGAGTGACTGTTATGTTTGTACAAAAATGCCACAAAGTGCTTCCGGACCTCATGTAAGTGTTAAATCACCAGAGACGGACGAAGACCTGTTCTGTCCCTTATTTCTTAGTACTGTGGGATCTGTTACACCTCAAAATTCAACGGTGAATTGGACTTGTCCTGATAAAAGGAGACTGACAGTTGCAGTACAAGGGTAACACTTTACTTGAAGGGGTGTGCATAAGACTGACATGACACCGTCATAATCATGACATGACGCATGTTATGAATATGAAGGAGGTCTTATGCATGTTTATGACAACTGTCATTAAGTGTCATTCGCTCAATTATGAAATTTTTAATGCAAATATGACATTGTGTGAGATGTCTTTGTTATGACAACTTTAACATTACCAAGACAACACAACCTGTCATAAATATGTCATAAACATGACATAGCAGATTAATTATCAAACTTAAGAAACCACTTAGCTTTATGGGTTAACATGTCATTAAACTGTCATGTGGTTGGTTATGACATTGGCTGTCATGAAGCCATTATGACATTTTAATGACAAATTACATTTGTACCACTGTAGTTGAGGTCAAGGAAAAACATTCATGACACAGTTATAATGGCCTCATGACAGCCAATGTCAAAACCAACAACCTGACAGTTTAATGAAATGTTAACCCATAAAGCTAAGTAGTTTCTTAAGTTGATAATTAATCTGCTATGTCATGTTTATGACAATTCATGTTGTCTTGGTAATGTCAAGTTGTCATGACAAAGACACTGACAGGTTATAATGTATTGGTTTATGTCAAGTTGTCATAACAAAGACATCTCAAACAATGTCATGTTTGCATTAAAAATTTCATAATTGAGCGAATGACACTTAATGACAGTTGTCATAAACATGCATAAGACCTCCTTCATATTTATGACATCTCCCAGTTAGTAGTCTGGGTCAAGACAACCCAGTTCCAAAAGAACACCGATTATGGACTGATATGTAAAAATTCTTTGAAGGTATATTTCCAACAATTGGAATTGGCAGTCTTCAAATTGAAGTAGAAGTTACATGATATGTAACAAGATATGAGTTGATTTCCTTTATTAAAACTACAAGGGACACCTTAGCTGGTGTCAAAGAAGAGCTTCGAGCACTTCGCTTAACTGCTTTACAGAACCATTTGGTCTTGGATCAACTTACAGCTGCGAGAGGCGCAGTCTGTGTGATCGTTGGAATTTCTTGTTGCACATATATACCAGAAAATGACTAAGATGGTCATATTATAGCTGATGGCATGAACAATATGACAAAAATTGCTGATGAATTACAGAGAAGAGAAGTGAGTGATAGAGGTGGGTTTGAAGATTGGATCACAAGCTGGAAACAAATGCTTGTATCTGCTTTAATACCAATAGTTATATTGGTAGTTATACTGTTAATCCTTGCATTTATTGTTTGCTGTATTATTCCATTCATTAGGATGTTGATTTATCGGTCTATGAATACTTTTGTATCCTCTCAATATTCCTTAGCAAACAGAACTATCAAGTACTAATGATTTTGAAGGAAATGTTTGATTGAAGTATGTTTCATGTATTATTCTGTAATAATGGACATGCTGAGAATAATGTAATGTGATAATTATGTTATAGAATAACTGTCATTATCAAAGGGGGCATTGTAAGAAATGTTTTTCCTATATTTCAGCTTTGTCCAGAGTTTAATGCTTTGTCGACACATTCCTTTCTATGTATGTATTATGTCAAACATCTGTTCCATATTAAGGTGGAGCTGAAAGTCTCCCTCCCCTTTAGTTCTGTGTGTGCATTGTATTTTGTGTCCTATGTAATGTGTGTATTACAGAAGCCTTTTGGAGCTCAAGGAACTAAAGGAGCTCTAACCGGATCTTTACCAAATATAGGATTATTATATAAATATTATATAACGTATGTATGATCTTATTGGTTAAGACTATAAACTCACCTTACTATTCCAATATATATGCTGTATTGCCACGTATTGGAAAACCGAGCGATCTTGCTAGTTCCCCAGCGCTGGTCTTTTTTATTTGTATTGTTCATTCACAACTTAATTAAAGGACGGAGATAAAAAGGCACTCTGTGTTTGGAAGACTTTTTATTCTGACAGTAATCTATTGCAAATTTCAAACACACACGTTATACCTCATTAATACAGGTTCATATGTTAATGATTCTTCATGAGTTTCAATTTAAATCATACGCTGAAGGTTTAAAATTATTGGAATCACAATCTGCAAAGCTCCTGATCTCTTAAGGGAAACAGTAGGAAACCACTGAAAGTGTTGTGGTTATTGACATTACCATATATCCTCGTGCCAGACCAAAGTCTCACATAGACAACATCTCCAATCTCCAGGATCAACACAGCTCCATTCGAGGAGTTTAACTCGCGCTGAGGCTGACCAGCATAAGCCAAAACCACACGCTCTTCATTCTTAAAAATGGATGCAGCTGATGGAGTTGGGCCATGACTGAATACAGAGATTCTGAACATGTATGCTCCTTTCAGTGGGGCTGTGAAAATACCTAAATCAAATAACAAGAGATACAGAAAAGTATCAGCTTTGTCCTGTATGATTGCTTAATTTCCAAACACACAGTGTGATATTTTCGAAAGATGGTAGATGATTTCAGGCTACGTTTACACGACAGCAATATCCTAAAAACAAACAAGTTTTTTTCTTTGCGTTTTTTTCGCATACCAACAACAACGTTGTCAAAACGATCCCCGTTCACACAGATCCGTGCAAAAGCTTTAAAACGCTGTATTCTGCTGCCAGGCCAGTAGTGGGCGATGTCACTTTGTAAAGAAACACTATGGATATAGTAGTATAGACTATAGACTGATCATGTAATACGCATGCACATGATATCACCGTTTTCACAAATTGACGTTTTTGTAGTTTACACGAACACGATAATGGTATTGTTTCCAAAAACTTGCACTTTGAAGAACTCTTTTTTTTACGTTTGCATTTTCAGGCCGCCAAAATGCATACAATTTTTTTTTTTTTTTTTTTTTACTGGTGTCGTGTAAACGGTACCTAATTCTCGAATACACATTTAACATATGCAGAGAGGTCAGAATGGAGCAGAAGGGTTTTCAAACTGAGTTTTGTGACTCATTTCATTAATAATTACCTGTGATTGGGTTGTAGGCGTTCCCGATGTTTGTGAAGACGTTCCTGTAGGGTAGTGTGATTTCAGTGGTAAAAGGACCAATATATCCAGTGGATTGCATCAGTGCAGCAGAAAAAGCTATTTCTCTGTCTGTTATTGAAAAACATTAGCAATATTGTGATCACAATTGTGATATTACTGTATTACACTGAGGATGTATACACTGAATATCATTCAGGCACACTTTCAAAACATTCAGGCATAATTCACCTCTATTTTCCTTTCTCAACTCCTCCACTTGACTAAGAGTAAGATTTGACATTTCTGTGAAGGAATAAAGATTCTGTTAAATGACATTTACACATTATACACTTACAGTAACATTTACACTATGCAATTGTCACAGTCTTCGTCTGCACCTGTCTGTCTTCATCTTCACTACACTTCCCAGAATCCCTCTTGTCTCCACACCTGTACTCACTCCCTCAATCATCATTGTTCATTGTCATCATCATCTGTGTCACCTGTCTTCACCTCGTTAGTGTTCGTTTGTATCTGTATTTAGTTCTCTCTGTTTCAGTCTGTCCTTGTCGGTTCTTGTAAATGTTTCAGTGCTTTTGTGAGGGTTCCTGTCCGTCTTCATGTACCTGTGAGAGTTTCTTTAGTAAACGTTTGGATTTGAAGCCTTTCTGACTCAGTCTTCTCCTTCAACCCACACACACCGTGACAGCAATGTATTGCATTGGTGTTTTACTTTTGGCGCTTTTCCACTGCATGGTACGTACGGTACAGCTCAGTTCGGTACGGGTCACTTATGGCACATTTCCACTGCATGGTACGGTATGGCTCGCTTCGGCTCGCTTTAAATGGTATCTGGTCTGTTGAGGTTCTAACCATACCGTACCAATACTAAAATGTGACGTGAAAACTCTGCAGATCACTGTTTGGTCAGACAGAATCGTCACTACCAGCATCATTGTATTTGCGCGACACGAGACACAAAACCCGCTAGATTTAAATACCCAATTGACAACAGCCAATGCTAAAGTACTTGCTTGAAAAAAGATGATGAAAACTACAAAAAAGAAATGGCTGAATCGTGCAGACGTTCCTCTCGTTGGTTGCCGAGGAGTTGCACAACTATAACGATCAGGCCCACCCACTTTGAAGCGGTACTAACTGCAGTGGAAAAGCGTACAGAGCCGTACCATGCAGTGGAAAAGCACCATTTGAGGATCATTGATAAAAGAGTGAATGTTTTGGTGAGGTACCATCATTTTTCTTGTTCAGGATAAACGTCTGTTGTTCTGCAGCCTTCTCAGCATCCCTCAATCGCGTTTCTAAAGCTCTGATGTTTGTTCTCTGCTCTGTAACTGTGGCGGTCAGTTTTCTGATGTTTGTTCTCTGCTCTGTAACTGTGGCGGTCAGTTCTCTGATGTTTGTTTTCTGCTCTGTAAATGTGGCGGTCAGTTCTCTGTTGATGATTTTCTGCTCTGTAACTGCGGCGGTCAGTTCTCTCAGCGCTGCATGGATGTCAGTGAAGAACGGATGGTAGTTTTGTTGGCTGTCAGTTGAAGCTTCATCTCTCAAAGTGTCTGTTTGCGGTGGATTCTGTCCTCCGTCCTCAGATCTGAGCTGTTGACTGATCTCATTCTCATTGAGTCCTCCATCTACCTGATGCTGTACGACACACACAAAGGTTTCCAACAGCAGCAGTAAACACACTAAACCCTTCATTCTTCACTGTGTTTCCAGCTCTTGCTCTGTCATCCTCACAGCCTCTCATGTTCCTTTTATAGTGTCCTGATTTACTGTCTTTGTACTTGATTTATTTTGCTTCAGATAAATAAGTAGTTCAAGTTAATTGTTAATCAGAATTGGTGTAATGTTGCATGTAGTAGAGGTAGAGTTTTATCAGTAGATGTTTATCTCTATTGGCTACATTTGTGACACTATGTTGATCTCAACAGAAAATAACTTTGACTCAAAGTTTTTTTTTTATATTATTTATTTAGATTAGCAGTCTACATCCTTATGGTCGTGTGAATGGATTGTCAGAGCTGCACGCTAACGCAGGATAAAATCTCACACTTTAATTGTTAGTGAGGTGCAGAGACAACAGGAACCCAAGAGCAGATCAACTGAGAATAGGATTTATTGTCCAAAAGATTGAAGAAAAACAATACAAAACATAAAATAAGGTAGCCGAGCCACCAAGTAAGAGGGTGAGACCGAGGCGAAATCTAATGGACAGGCTGGGGTCAAAACCAGTAACGGACCAACAGTTTCAAGGAAGAAGCCAAGGCAATAGTCCAGGACGAGAGCAGGGGGTAAAAAACCGGGAGTCGAGATAGGGAACAGGAACTAGGCAAATAAACAACAAAACAGGATTAAATAATTAGACAAGACTTTTAAGATCTAGAAGCAATCGAAACAAGACTTTCAGACAAAGGGACAGTGGTGAAGTAGAAGGAAACGTCCTGGTTGCGTATGCAACCCACCGTTCCCTGAAGGAGGGAACGGAGGACGTAGTCGACGTCGACTGAATGAGATCACGTCTAGGGAGCCAATCCTCTTTGATTACTATTGAACAAGCAAATGGAATTGGCGTGCGTGACTCGCATCACACGGAAGTGGATGCACGCACCAGTTGCTTTTTCGCTTAGGAGCCGATCGGCCCCCGGAGTCAGCGGTGGTCCAGCAGAAGTGACAAGGGGACTACGTCCTCCGTTTCCTCCTTCAGGGAACGGTGGGTTGCATACGCAACCAGGACGTTCCCTTTCAGTCGAGAACGTCAGATGTAGTCGACGTCGACTGAATGGGATCCATTTGAAAAACGCCACTAGTGCTGCCACCTGATCCCCCCGATTTAAGGAGACGGGACAGGCGCTTAAGCCAGGAAAGTCACTGCTGTTCCTGCAGGATCACTGGGAAAGCGTTCCCTGTACATGGAAGGAAGGGACGCTGCGGAACCACATCCTGCTCAAGGAGGTAACATGTGGAAATACACATATAAACTGGGTGGATGACCATGCAGTACAACATATGGAATGTCACTGAGGTGGCTCCAACCTATGACAGGGGGGAGTACTCAACCAGACAGTGACGGCAGAGCAAGCTCTGCCACGGGAAGACACGAGCTCGCTGCAGGGAGCCGTACCGTGGAAGAATACACATATTGGATCGCCGTAGGGATCACAACATATGGACCCAGCCTAACACAAGTTCCACCAGTGCATACAAGTGATAGGCCTGGCTTCGGACGTTCCGCCACGTCCGTAGCCAAAGGGTATGGAGGAACTCGACAGGGTTCAGCTAAGGAGAACTCTACTGGAGCAAGAATTGCGCATGTATCCAGTCCAACGGAGGGGAATGGCGCAGCAAGCCGACACTTCGAACCAGGCTCACGGTGAACTGGCTGCATAAGAAGGGAGCCTACGAGAAGTAGCAGTTCGACTACAGGTGTCGTCCAGTCCCCAGCTCTAACACATCTGTCAGCGAAGCACTCTATGTCAACACCTAGGCGGGAGCACACACACTCACTTCAGGAGGAGCTCACCACCTAAGTGGACACGTGCATCTTGGAATTCTCCCAGAGATGAAGGCGACCACTAATTTAGTGGGCCAACCTCGCTTGGAAACAGCCTTCCCTTTCTGCTGATTTCCTTAACAGACAAGAGCTGGTCTAAGGTACTAAGCTTAAACTCTGTGCACGTATAACGAGAGCAAGGATTGTGTGTTCTGCAATGAGAGTTGGGGGTAAACAAATAATTTTGCAATGTGTTGCTGGTCAAGCAAGTGTAGGCTACTTTGTTTCTGTTTGATACAATTGTAAATTTCTATTAAAATACTGATATTCTGGTCTATAACTCCTCCCTGAACTCCCCGCTGCTCTGTATCTTGCCCTCTCATTGGCTGTCGGTCATCGCAGATGTAGTTTTCAGTCAGAACACTTTCACACTGCAGGATTTTGAATCACCGACAGGTCCAGATATTTAGCATGCCAAATATCTCACGGGCGTCGGCGACTCGTCTGTGATTCTCTCAGATCGCATCTTTGCTCATTCACACTGCATGATTGTCACTCGCGTGAACGAGCACCGATTTGCCTGTGATTTCGGGCATTTGTCGGTGATTTCTCAAAACCTGTCGGCGAGCCAAAATCGGGGCTAAAATCGTGCAGTCTGAACTCGGCATGAGGTGAACTGACAATCAAGACACAAGACAAACACAGCAGAAAGGCTGAAGATCAAACCAGAGTCCTTATATTATTTATAGCATCTAACTTAATAAAACAGGCTGTGTGACTGTGAGGAATGACTACCTCAAAATCTACGTCCATATGTAAGTTTGAGTGACTTTATTTAAATTAAATACATCAGCTATTGTCATGTACCAGTGATTATCCCGACCTCTTTAAGTATGACCTCTGATATAGATGGTCACATGACTCGTCCTCTAGTTACAGAGAATAGGATGACGTTAGACAACAGAACTATTTGCGCTCTACTCTCATGTAAAATGAACCACTCTAGCCCAGCCCACAAATACAGTCCTTCCAAAACAGTCTTAAAGAATGCAAAGTCTGCAAAATTTTTTTACAATAACTCACTAAAAGAGTAAAGAAAAGTTATGAGAAATGAAAAGAAAAACTGTAAAAGAAAAGCAATATGAAATGAAAAGAATGTATGGAATGAAAATTAAAATGTAAATGTAAAGACAAGCAATGTTAAATGAACAGAAATATGCAAAAAAACTTTAAATAAATGCTCTTCATATATACCCGGCTTTTGTGTTTTCATTTAACGTTAGGCTATAATAACACCTGTCTTAAAATGTAAGAGATACTGGAGCTTGGTTGGGGTGGTGGGACTGCTCGCGGTAGGTGCCGGAAAATTTCCTTTATTTTCAAATCCAAAATTTGACAGGTATGGTTTTACACATGTAACTGGGATAACACCCGTCCGTCTATACCCAATAAGGGCAGTGGACCTGTTCAAATTATTAAACTAAATTAATATATGGGCACATGGTCTCATTATTTCTTTAAAAAGAAACCAATTCCTAGACTTACACAACTAATGACAAAATATTAAACTATATCGCACATTTATATAAATCAAATAACACGTTATAGTTTATAGGCTAGTGACAATGCCCCCGAATTTTTGAGATACCCCTACCGGAAGTAAAACTAAATCCAACAATGTTTTTCCTCATCTCTAAGGTCTCCCATATATGAAATGGATTCTTGGCTCAAAATATTTTACTGCTATGATTGTTAAATTAACAGATATTGTTATACACCTCAAAACCAAAAAAGGACTAAAATATAGCCTGTCCGTATGGGAGTTAAGGCATATAAACTAGTGCAGATCAACCACACAAGCTCTGAGAGCTTTGAAATGTGACATGTTTGTAGTCAGGAAGTTGCTTTAACTACTAGAAAAGACTGAATGTTAATATCTTGATGTATGGAATAAATAGAGACATATTAACACATACCTAAAAAGTCCAAATCCCATTATCAGTGGTGAGAAGAATGATGAAATTCATTGTTACTGCAAAGTAAGTTACATTAGGTACGTGCTGATCTATATTTATGATACATTTAATAATGATACATTTCATAAGGCACAGTATACTTTACAACTCATATGAAACACAGATCCAGATTGAATCAGGTTAACATTGGAATGGAACACCTTTATTAAAATATGTATCTCCACTTGAATTTTGTTTTGGTCAAGTCATTACTGAATAATGAAAAATAATATTGTTAGCTTTTGTCTGTCCAGACCAGCAGTGGGCAGTAGAGCCTACACCGCTTACTTCACCCCATTGGTGTGATCTTTGATTAGATAAAAATAAGATAGTAGATATTTTTCATTTGATAAACGTATTGTGGTCTGGTGAGTTGACTACTGTTAGGCTAATGGTTGGATCCAGCTGTAGCTACAGACCTGCCAACCTGCACGCATTTTGACCTCAAAGTACGCTGATACGATTTGTCACTCTAAACTACGCAAAAACTTGGTGATGCCTAGTGCACGCGCAGTCCTCAAATCAAACAACAGCAAAAAAATAAAAGAGTTTGACCAGTCATAGTGCTGGGTTTGGGGATGATTGACAGATGCGTAAGGCCTGAAAATCGACACTAAAATAAAGAATCAATCCCGCTTCCACTCCCACCGTACGCAAGCTCTCTCTCACAGACGTGCGCACACAGAGAGAGAAGATAATTGTAAAATGAAAATTGACGGCCTCGCTGCCTGCTGTGAGTTTGTTTGCGTCGAGGCTGTAAGCTCCGTCTAAGCCTCGTATTAGCTTCGTATTTCTTTCTGTTTTGAATAGGGTGACCACGCAAAATGCGGGACAGTCCCGAAATTTGAAGCTTTGTCCCGTGTCCTGCACGTTATAAGCAGTGTCCCGCATTGAAATTTTGCCTGCATCATTTTATTTCATCGTCCTTTAAATTACAAAATGTTAAGAAAACACTGAACATGCGCAGCGCAGCCATTATAATTGGTTCTAGCCAGAGCAGGAAAACAAACACTGAGAAAAAAAACCGCACACAGACACACACAAAAAAAAAAACTGCAACAGAAAAATGGATCTATCCGGAGCTCCCGAGAATCAGATTAGATAAAAAATATAAGATTCAAGATGCACTGAATCCGGTAAGAATGCATTTAATATTTCTATTCTTTAGCCTTTAGCTCCGAAGCTCTGGAATAGCCTTCCTGATATTGTTCGTTGCTCAGACTCGCTCTCCCAGTTTAAAACTAGGCTAAAGACGCATCTCTTCAGCCAGGCATTCATATAAATTTTTATCTTACAGTTACTGTAAATCCGGCCTCTAGTTCATAAAAGCCAGAGGAGAACTGGCCCCCGACTGAGCCTGGGTTCTCCCAAGGTTTTTTTTTTCTCCATTGGGTCAGCTGATGGAGTTTAAGGACACCATTAGGTCACTTGATGGAGTTTTTCGGTTCCTTGCCACTGTTGCCTTTGGCTTGCTCAGTTGGGGATATTCAAATTATGCCGCGTTCCAGTCAACCTGTAACCCGCGTTTTTCCAACCTTATACCCGTGACGTCAGAGCTCGTAACTGGGAGTACATCGATCTAGTACGAGTTCACGGGTGGGAAGTCACAGGTTTGACTGCCGTTCCAGTGCACTTTCACGGGTATAAGGTCGGAAAATCACGGGTTACAGGTTGCCTGGAACGCAGCATTAATTAACCAATCATTAATACCATTGATCAGCCCTTCCAAATTTGGATGTCTTTTTTTTTTTCACTAATAAACAAACATTGTTATGTTGTTTTGATTGATACTGTGAAGCTGCTTTGATACAATCTGTATTGTGAAAAGCGCTATATAAATATACTTGACTTGACTTGACTTGACTAAATACATAACGACCAAACAGGGTTTATTAACAATAGACAAACTCAGGACAACATAAGACGATCTCTACACATAATGAACTATGTACAAAAACACCAAAATGAAGCTGTCATAATCAGTTTGGACGCTGAGAAAACCTTTTACTCCGTTAACTGGCTCTATCTATTCAAAGTATTAAAGAAATTCCAAATAGATGACCAAATAATTAGAAATATAGGGGCTCTCTATGATGGTCCAACTTCAAGAATCAAAATTAATGGTCACTTAACGGATCCAATGAATCTGGAAAGAGGGGTGAGGCAAGGTTGTGCCTGGTCCCCCCTACTATTTGCCTTATACTTGGAACCATTGGCCCAATATATTAGACAATCAAACTCTATCCATGGTGTTATAATCGATGGGATAGAACATAAAATTGCATGCTATGCAGACGATGTTCTATTGTTCCTGACTAAACCGGAAATTTCCATACCTAATGTGATGAAATTCCTCAAAGATATTGGTCCAATGTCTGGATACAAATTGAATATGCAGAAGACAGAAATTCTTTCCTATTGGAGACCACCGCTGATTTTTAGAAAGACTTACCCATTTAAATGGCAAGCAGAATCTCTCAAATATCTAGGTGTAGTTCTCCATAAAGATTTATCAACAATTCTAAAGAAAAAATATACTCCTCTTTTTTCCAATATTAAGAAAGACCTTGAAAAATGGAATCTTATTCCATACTTAAATCTAAGTCAAAGGATTGAAACAATTAAAATGAATGTTTTGCCCAGATTCCTTTATGTGTTCCAAACTCTCCCAGTTTCTATCCCCAATCGCCTATTCGATGAGTGGAATAAAACAATCTCAAGGTTTATATGGCAGGGCAAAAAACCTTGCATCCGATTTAAAACTTTACAACTTACAAAAGGAAAAGGTGGATGGGGTTTACCTTGTCTGAAAGATTACTTTATCTCAGCCCAAATCAGAGCATTGATGTACTGGTGTGATTCAAAATATGAAGCTCAGTGGAAAAACATTGAGTGTAGTGTTTTGCAGGAGGTCCCTGTTCAGGCCTTATTGGCAGAGGATAAAAGGTTGAGTCATTTAGATGAAATTGAGAACCCATGGGTAAAATCGGTACTTACAACATGGAAAGAGCTGATCAAAATGTACAAACTAAATAAAGATGTTAAAATCTTAAACTGGTTGGCTTATGACCAAGGTTTTGTACCAAACAGAACCGACCAGAGATTTGAGGTCTGGGTCACAAAGGGTATAAAGATTTTTTACCAAATTGAAAAAGAAAACAAAATGAAAAGCTTTGATGAGCTGAGGGAATCCTTTGGCTTAGAAAAACAGGACTTTTACAGGTACTTGCAAACAAGGAGTTAGTATTACCAAGAAATTAAACAAAAGGATGACCATTATAATCCTCTAATCGAACTCTTTATTAAGGCATATAAATCAGAACTTTCAAGGGGAATAATATCAAAAATATATATGTAGCAAGGTTCAGTTTAGGCAGGAAGGAAGAAGACAGGGATCGGCTTGAGCTGGGACGTTCACTTTTATTCAAGTCTTTAGAAAACAAAAGAAAAGGTGCGCACAGAGCGCCTTCACCGTGCACAAGCACAGCCAAAACACAATAACTCAGAATTCGTTGCGATCTCTTTCCACGGCCACACACGCGAGGTCCCAGCTCGTCTCTCTCTCCTCTATCCCTGTCACACGCCGGCTTATATCCGGTCTCTCCACGCCAATTACTGAAATCAGACACAGGTGTTCATCATCTGCACTTGACCTACTTACGCTCCGCTCTGCTCCATCCTCTCTCTCCCGCTACGGACTCCGCAGAACCACGCCCCCCTCGCCACATACCCCCACCGCCCGACTCAGGCCGGGGAGCCGTCCGGACTGCAGCCTCCCCCCCGTCCTCCTGGAGAGGAAATCGGCTACAGCCATCTGTACACCCGGCCTGTGGATCACCTGAAATTTAAACGGTTGTAAAGCCAGATACCAACGGGTGATCCGCGCGTTGGTATCTTTCATGCGGTGGAGCCACTGCAGGGGAGCGTGGTCCGAACAGAGGGTGAACTCCCGCCCCAGGAGGTAATAGCGGAGGGTGAGAACAGCCCATCGGATAGCCAAACACTCTTTTTCTATGGTGCTGTACATCGTCTCTCTCTTAGAGAGCTTGCGACTGATGTACAGCACCGGCCGCTCTTCACCCTCCACCTCCTGGGATAGTACTGCGCCCAACCCTCTGTCCGACGCGTCTGTCTGCAGAATAAAGGGGAGAGAAAAGTTAGGAGCATGTAAGAGCGGACCGCCACACAGAGCAGCCTTTATGCGGGTGAAAGCCTGCTGACACCGCTCCGTCCACTGAACCATATCTGGTGCTTCCTTTTTAGTTAAATCAGTCAGCGGGCTGGCGGTGTCCGAAAAACTAGGTACAAACCTTCTGTAGTAGCCCGCCAGCCCCAGGAACTGTCTAACCTCCTTTTTGGTCTTGGGTCTTGGACAAGTCGCAACTGCCGCCGTCTTGTCAATTTGTGGACGCACCTGTCCATGACCCAAGTGAAAGCCCAGATATCGTACTTCCACCCGCCCTGCTTGTATTGATTTGATATCAGCGAGCTGCGAGGGTGAGAGGTGGTCTCCACCAGGGGCCAGAGCGAGAGATTGAGACTTTGAATGCACTTCTGGACCGAGATCCTCCTCCCCACTCACTACCGTCGCCAGCATCACTGATTCTGCCTCCGACCATTTTTTAAGCATGTTGAGGTGGTATATTTGATGTGCTCCACCCCTGTCCGTTCGAGCTACCTCATAGTTGAGATCCCCAACTCGCCGCGTGACCTCAAAGGGTCCTTGCCACTTCGCGAGCAATTTTGAACTAGACGTAGGGAGTAATACAAGCACTTTATCTCCCGGTGTAAATTGACGTAGTCTAGCCCCCCTGTTGTACAACCGACTCTGTTTGTCCTGGGCCTGTAACAAATTCTCTCTTGACAGCCGCCCCAAAGTGTGGAGTTTTGTTCTCAGGTCCATGACATATTGAATTTCGTTTTTACTATCAGAAGGTCCGTCCTCCCAGGCTTCCCTAAGGACATCCAGCACCCCACGGGGCTGACGTCCATAGAGAAGCTCAAAGGGGGAAAACCCAGTGGCGGCTTGCGGGACCTCCCGTACGGCGAACAAGAGGGGTTCTAACCACCTATCCCAATTTTTGGCGTCTTCGTGTACGAACTTTCGAATCATGGATTTGAACGTGCGGTTAAATCGTTCGACCAAGCCGTCTGTTTGTGGGTGATAGACACTGGTTCGAATCGATTTAATGCCCAACAACTCGTAAAGCTCGCGAATAGTACGTGACATAAACGCCGTGCCCTGATCGGTGAGAATTTCTTTCGGAATTCCCACCCGGGAGATTAGTTGAAACAGTGCGCTCGCCACGCTCTTAGCGGAAATAGTGCGGAGCGGCACTGCTTCAGGATACCGCGTTGCATAGTCCACCAGGACCAATGCAAAGCGGTGTCCCCGTGCTGACCGTTCTAATGGCCCGATGAGGTCCATACCAATTCGTTCGAAGGGGGCCTGCATCAACGGTAGGGGGCACAACGGTGCTTTTGGGGCGGCCGGTGGATTCACCAACTGACATTCACGACATGCCGCGCACCATCTGCGCACATTTTCGTGAATGCCCGGCCAAAAGAACCGGGCCATGAGACGGTTTAGTGTAGCTGCCTGTCCTAAATGCCCGGCCATAGGATTATAATGAGCCGCCTGGAAAAGCATTTCTCGACGGTTTTTAGGTATCAATAACTGGGTTGTATCTTGTTTTGAATGGGCATCTTGGGTCACCCGATACAACCTATCTTTTAAGATTGCAAAATAAGGATATGAGAGCGGTTGGTCAGGAGAAATAAGCTGTCCGTCGATAGTACGAACCTGATCGAATGCATTTTTCAGCGTTTCATCTTGGGACTGTTCCAAGGGAAAATCATCATGCCCAGGGAGGATGGTTCGCCCCTGAGCACTCTGTTCCCCTGAAATAGACGCCAGTGGTTCCGGATCCCCCAGCTGTGCCACCGCGATCTTACCCTTAGGCTTTTCCCCCCAAGAGCCATCCGAACATAAATATCCCAACAATTTATTAAACAACGGCCAATTAGTACCCAAAATTATCGGATGCCGGAGGTGCTGGTTAACTGCCACCTCTATTCTATGCTTTTCTCCCCTAAATTGAATATCCACAGGCAAAATAGGATACTTCACCACTTCCCCGTGTACACACCGAACCTTAACCATGCGGCTATTATCCAATGCCCTCGGTTGAATCAGGCTTGGATGAATGGAGGATTGGTTACATCCTGAATCCACCAAAGCCTGATATGTACCCCCGTTGATACTCACTGGTATTTGGTATAGGCCAGCTTGATCGGGGGCGGTCTGTGGCGCATCGGGGACCCGGATTAATGTCCCCACCTCCATCACTGGACACCGGTCAATGAAATGTCCCGGGTCCCCACAGCGCCAACAGGCCGGCCCAGACTTTACCGCCGCCCTGGCGGCAGGAAGCGGGTCAAGCGATTGGCGTGGAGAGAGCGGCATTGGACTTTGTGGAGTGAAGAATCCAGTGGTTGAGGTCCCCCCCAGGGAGGAGCCCTGGGCGGGGCTGTTGGCTCCGCCGGATAGCCCGTCCTCCACCGTGGCGCTGGCTTCGGCGCGAGCCCTCCACGTGACCTGGGTAGAGGGACAGGTTTGGGGAGAGAGTGAGAGAGAGAGAGGGAGAGAGAGGCAGATGGTAAGGGTTCGCCGACCCCCGGGCACGCCACCATCTGATCCTCCGCCAGCTGGATGGCCTGGTCCAGCGATGTCGGGCGGTGGCACTGGACCCACTGTGCAGTCGCTCTCGGTAGCCTGGCCACGAACTGCTCCAACAGTCCCGGAGCTGTTGTGCCATCACGAAGGGTCGGCCGGCCTCTTCCAGGGTTAGGGTCCTGAATCGCTGTCGATGTTGCTCCGGGGTCCGACCGACCCGCTGAAGGATGGCACGCTTGAGGTCCTGGTAGACCAGGAGGTTCTGGACTGGGAGTTGGTGTGCCGCTATCTGCGCTTCCCCAGACAGCAGAGGGATAAGTCCTCCATGACTAGTCCTCCATGGGCCACCCCCGGTCCTCTGCCGATTTCTCGAACAGGTCCAAGAATGCCTCCGGCTCGTCTTGGGCACCCATCTTGCTGAGAGGCAGAGGAGGTGAATGGTCTTTAGATGAGGGGATGGCCCGAACCTCCCGGTCCACCCAGCTCCGGAGTAGCTCGCGGTCTTCATGCTGAGATCGGAGGAGCGCCTCGAACCGTTTGTCCTGCTCCTCCTTGATCGTCAGCAGTTGTTGGTGTTGCTCTTGGTGAAGACCGGCGAGCGACTGGATTATGTCCGCAAATGGTGAGGCTGGCGGGGTCTGCATGGCGGCGGCGATCTTCTTCCGTCCCGGGTTTCGGCACCAGTGTAGCAAGGTTCAGTTTAGGCAGGAAGGAAGAAGACAGGGATCGGCTTGAGCTGGGACGTTCACTTTTATTCAAGTCTTTAGAAAACAAAAGAAAAGGTGCGCACAGAGCGCCTTCACCATGCACAAGCACAGCCAAAACACAATAACTCAGAATTCGTTGCGATCTCTTTCCACGGCCACACACGCGAGGTCCCAGCTCGTCTCTCTCTCCTCTATCCCTCTCACACGCCGGCTTATATCCGGTCTCTCCACGCCAATTACTGAAATCAGACACAGGTGTTCATCATCTGCACTTGACCTACTTACGCTCCGCTCTGCTCCGTCCTCTCTCTCCCGCTACGGACTCCGCAGAACCACGCCCCCCTCGCCACAATATAAGTGTCTTAACAAATTGGGAAATTATTCGTCTCAATATATTAAAAATAAATGCAGGGATGCAAACACATGTATGGTCAAAAAAGAGAGAGGTAATCGAAGCTCTCGCCCCGCGGCAAATATCTTACATTGCTACCAACCCCTGCCATCCCCGGCCCACCCCTATAGGTAGTCAAATTAAATTCAAATAAAGTTTTGACAAAAAAGGTTTTATAAAAAGATCAACCTCACATATTTCAGCCTTTAAATTATTTTTCACACAAAAGGTTTTATAAAAAGATAAACCTCACATATTTCAGCCTTTAAATTATTTTTATAAAAAGAATGAGTCAAAAAAGATAAATTACTTGACATTTACATTAATGCACATTAGCTTATCTTTTATTATTAATAGTAAAATTCTGTCTGATTTTCCCGTGGCCTCTGTCGTTGCTATGCAACCGTGCACTGCGCTCTCCACAACGACAAAGTTTTAGTAGCTAATAGATTTCCACCACAGAAAAACGCTTGCTGTAGCTCTGCTACCAGATTTATTAGATTTATAAGAGAAAAACACCCGTAGTGTTTTAACACCCCATCCCCTCATGTTGACTGAGCTTTCAATGTTGTTACGGAAAGGGTGAAGCTGATTGGTTGGTTCTTGTCACATGAACTGCGGTGCGCTCGTGGCATTCTGAAAAGTTGAGGTGTTTTCATCTCGCTGCGCCTGAGAAAAAATTAGCGCGTCACTTCAATTTTGAGAGCGCAAACACATTTGAAATAACGAAATTGAGAGCGCAAAAGACACGATATGTGAACGGCCCCTTGACGAGCTACCTCCAATCTATGATGCGCCGGACTGGACAAAAGCGAAGCGAACCGCGCGAGCGAGCGATAGCGTGCGAGAGAGACCGAGGGTGTGTGTGTACCAATTACTAATGCTCGGACACACACACATTCGGTCTCTGTCGCTCGCGCGCTCGGTCTGTCTCGCGCTTTCGCTCGCTCGTGCAGTTTGCTTCGCTTTTGTTCAGTCCGGCGTCTCCAATCAGGCTCGCGAGCGACGTGTTGGAGACCCCATTAAAAGATAGCAGCGAGAAGAAACACTAGTGGAAATTATAATCTCAGACCACCGACCCACATCTGCAAACCCCGTGCATCGGGCCGTGGTGGGGGTTTAGCAATATTACATAATGATAAATGGAAAGTCTCAGAAATACCCATGCCTGAATACACCTCATTTGAATCTACTACATTGCAAATTACTACATTTACATTTACATTTAGTCATTTAGCAGACGCTTTTATCCAAAGCGACTTACAACTGAGGACTAAACCAAGCGAGTCATCGTGAAGAGGCAAAAACAACGCAAGAAGTGCTCAAACTACAAAGTTCAGACATAGCTCGGAGTAGCATAAGCCAGGCAAGCGAGGATTTAAAAGAAAAGGAACGTTTTTTTTTTTATGTTAAGTGCTCCCGGAAGAGATGAGTTTTCAGTTGTCTTTTGAATGCTGTCAGGGTTTCTGCATTCCGGATGACGGTGGGGAGATCATTCCACCAGCATGGAACCGTGAATGAGAATGTTCTGGAGAGTGATTTTGTGCCCCGCTGTGACGGTACCACGAGCCGCCGCTCATTGACCGATCATAGGCTTCTGGTAGGGAAGTAGACTTGTAGTAGTGAGTGGAAGTAGGAGGGAGCTGAACCAGTGGTCAATCTGTAAGCAAGCGTCAACACCTTGAACTTGATGCGAGCAGCGAGTGGTAGCCAGTGCAGAGAGATGAACAGAGGAGTGACGTGGGCCCTTTTGGGCTCGTTGAAGACAAGACGGGCTGCAACATTCTGGATCATTTGTTTAGTTGCACATGATGGAAGTCCAGCCAGAAGAGCATTGCAGTAATCAAGCCTAGAAATGACCAGGGCCTGGACGAGAAGTTGTGTTGCATGCTCAGTTAGGAAAGGCCTGATCTTCCTGATGTTGTGCATAGCAAACCTGCATGATCGAGCTGTCTTTGTAATGTGGTCTGTGAAGGTCAGCTGGTCATCAAAGATTACTCCAAGATTTCTGACCGATCTTGATGGGGTGATTGAGGAAGAATCTAGCTGGATAGTGAAGTCGTGCTGTAGAGACGGATTGGCAGGGAGGACGAGAAGCTCAGTCTTTGCCAGGTTGAGCTGCAGGTGATGTTCCTTCATCTATGCCGAGATGTCCGCCAGACAGCTTGAGATCCGTGCAGCTACTGTGGGATCATCTGGTTGAAATGAGAGGTAGAGCTGGGTGTCATCAGCATAGCAATGATAAGAGAAACCATGTGGCTGTATGATGGGCCCCAGTGATGTGGTGTAAATGGAGAAGAGGAGCGGTCCGAGAACTGAACCCTGAGGAACTCCTGTGGTCAGTTGATGTGCTTTGGATACCTCGCCTCTCCATGTGACCCTGAAGGACCTACCTTGGAGATAGGACTCAAACCAGTTGAGGGAGGTTCCAGTGATGCCCAGTGATGAGAGGGGGAGGACAAGAGGATCTGATGATTCACAGTGTCGAAGGCAGCAGACAGGTCCAGGAGAATGAGAACTGATGATTTGGAAGCAGCTTTTGCGATCCGCAGGGCTTCCGTGACCAACAGCAATGCAGTCTCGGTTGAATGCCCTTTCTTGAAGCCAGATTGGTTGACATCCAGCTGGTTGTTCAGAGACAGGAAGGATGATACTTGGTTAAAAGCCACTCGTTCAAGTGTTTTCGCAATGAATGGTAGGAGAGAGACAGGTCTGTAATTCTTTAGAAGTGATGTGTTTAACGTTGGTTTTTTAAGCAGAGGAGTTACCCGAGCCTGCTTAAATGCTGTAGGGAAAATGCCAGTGTGGAGGGATGAGTGGATAATGTGTGTGAGAGCTGGTAGAAGTGTGGGAGAGATGGCTTGTAGAAGGTGTGAGGGGATGGGGTCTAGAGGGCAGGTGGTAGGATGACTGGAGAGAAGTAGTTTAGATACTTCTTCCTCGGTTAGTGGAGTGAAGGAGGAGAGAAGGTTATTGGCTGTGGGCGAGGTTAGCCTGGGTTCCTGTGTGTGTGAATCTGAGAACTGACTGCTGATAGTTGTAGTTTTGTTAGTGAAGAAGTTAGCAAAATCATCAGCAGTTAGCGAGGAGGTGGTTGGTGGTGGAGGTGGACAGAAGAGAGAGTTGAATGTCTTGAACAGTGTTCGTGTGTTAGAGGCACTGTTGATCTTGTTGTGGAAATATGAAGATTTCGCAGCATGAACATCAACAGAAAAGGAAGAGAGCAGAGATTGATACCTACTGAGGTCAGATGTGTCTTTTGATTTGCGCCATTTCCTCTCCGCTGCCCTGAGCGTGGTCCGGTGTTCACGAAGAACCTCAGATAGCCAGGGGTTAGAGGGAGTGGCACGTGCTGGCCTAGAGGAGAGAGGGCAGATATTGTCTAAAGAAGAGGTTAGGATGGAGCATAAAGTATCTGTTGCAGTATTCACATCCAGAGATGAGAAATGCGAGGGTGAGGGAAGAGAAGATGACACAGCAGAGGAAAGATGGGGTGGAGAAAGTGAGCGCAGGTTTCGTCTTAAAGTAAATGGTGGGGAAGTTGGTGGAGCATGGGTAGTGAGTTGTAGATTGAAAGTAATGAGGAAATGATCTGAAACTTGGAGAGGTTTCAACAAAATGTTGTCTGTGATACAGTTGCGTGTGTAAACCAGGTCCAGTTGGTTGCCTGACTTGTGAGTACCGGTGGTGATGAGCTGTTTGAGATCGAATGCGGCTAGGAGAGAGATGAAGTCTGTTGCATACGGCTTCGCTAGGTGGATGTTGAAATCGCCAAAGACTACAAGTGGGATGCCATCCTCAGGGAAAGAGGACAGCAGCACATCCAGCTCCTCTACAAAGCTTCCCAGTTGACCTGGGGGGCGATAAATAACTACAATATGGATCTTAATGGGAGTTGTAAGTGTAATAGTATGATATTGAAATGAGTTGTTATTGCATAGAGAAGAGAGAGTTGAATATTTCCAATTGTTAGAAATGAGAAGACCAGTACCCCCACCCCTCCCCGACTGGCGAGGGGTGTGAGAGAAAGAGAAGTTGTTAGAGAGAGCAGCAGGGGTTGCTGAGTCTTCTGGACGGATCCAGGTCTCAGTCAAGCCCAAGATATTAAGAGTAGAATGAGATGCAAAGGCTGGAATGAAGTCAGCTTTATTGACTGCTGATTGACAATTCCATAGACCCATAGAAAGAGAGAGAGGTGAGTGTGAGGATGAGAGAAAAGGGCGCAGATTAGCAGTATTGCGTTGCCTTCTGTGCGTGGTGAGAGAGCGTTGTCGAGAGACAACAGGAATGTATTGAAAGCACATAATGATAATGGGAAATAAGATAAAGGTACTTTAAGTGCCTTGCAGGTGTTCTTGCTCGGTGGCACGAGAAGGCTGAACACGAGAGATTTTTAAGATAAAAATTAAAAATAAGCAAAGAATCGAAAATAGCCCTACCTACTTGACAAATAGTAAACAGAGCAACAGGAGAACTGTATATTAAGAAAAAACAACTTACGCGCTCTTGTCGTTCTCACAGAGTGACTGCTTGTCCTGGGTCAATTCCTTCTTGAAATCTTGCTACTGTTTATCGCCCTCCTAAGACCAACTCTGTTTTTCTACATGAACTTTCTGTGTTTTTAACCTTTCTTTCTTCATTGTCTCCTAATGTGATTCTGCTCTGGGACTTTAATATTCATATTGATAATACTGGTAGTGTATCCACAAGGGATTTTTTATCTTGTCTTGATGGCTTTGGCTTACATCAATTTATTAATTCACCTACCCATGTAAAAGGTCATACCCTGGATCTTGTGTGTTGTTCAGGTGTAACTCCTCATAATTGTAATACCTCTGATCTGTCCTTATCAGATCATATGTTGGTGTCGTTTAATGTTCAGTTACCTGTTTTTAAGCATAATCTATGTCGTTCTATCTCATTCCGGAACATAAAAAACATTGATGTTGCGATCTTTGCTGAAGGATTTTCCAACCTTTGTAGTAATGTTTTAGCCTGACTTCGTCATACTCATATTCTATTCAGAATGTGAGTCTGATACTGCTCCATTGGGTTTTGATTATGAGGCGTGTCTTAACCGAACCAGGAAAAAAAAAAACTCTGCACTCAATTGGATAGACCAACAACCAGAGCAACGCAGTAAGTGACGTACGTTGATGTCTGTGAAGACCACAGGGTTTTCATTGCGTCCCATCTTCTTAGCGACCATCGGAGCCAGCTGATAAATTAAACTTTTGCCGAATCCTGTATGAAGGACGGCAAAAACATCTTGAGTTCTCTGTTCATCTTTTAAAATTAATGCACTGTCGATTTCTTTTACAACAGACCTGATAGCGGAATCTATACATCTCAATTCTCCAGCTGCAGTCATCTTTGTTGTAAACCAGTTCAAACCAAGCGTTCTTTGATGACGTGATGATCACGTAACTGCAGATCATCTGTCCATCATCGTATAAAGCCCGCCCTGGCAATTTGATTGGCCCAACCATTTTTGTACTGATCATAATTACTCCTCAATGGATCGAGTCCAGACCGAACTTCCCGACCAAAAAATGTTGTGGGCGGGGTTCGGGCTGGCATCCAGGCTAGTAATGTTCACTATTCCACCCCAGACGACCTGGTTCTACATTGCAATAATGAATTTGCAAACTATCTTAGATGTCTGTGCTCCATTAAAAACCAGGTCGGTTTCATTTGTTAAGTCTGCTCCTTGGTTTACTCCGGAATTACGCATGTTAAAAGTTAAAGGTCGACGCCTGGAGCGATTATATGTTAAGATTGGACTTATAGAAGAACGGTAATGGTGCATAAAGAACTGTATTCTGAGCATATGAAAAATTATAAGGTTGCCCTTACTACAGCTAAAACTGATTACTTTGCCAGTGTGATTAGTTCTGGTGAAGGGAACTCAAGAACCCTCTTTTCTGTGTTAAATAATATTTTAAAACCACCTGATTCTTTTCCCTCACATCTTTACTCTGCTGATCTCTGTGAAAGTTATCTGTCGTTTTTCATAAGGAAAATTGAAAACATTCATCAACAAATGTCTGTGACAAAGTTAGATTTAATTTAACCCCTGTTCTGATCAACCTCTTAATTCTATGCTTTCCTCTTTTGAACTTCCAACCATCGAGGAAGTAAGCAATATTATTAATAAGAGTAAATCTACCACATGTCAGTTGGACCCTATTCCAACGTACTTGGTTAAATCCTGCTTGTCTTCTCTATCTCCTTTAATTATGGAAATTATACATTCTTCACTTACTTTTGGAACTGTTCCATCTCAACTGAAAACTGCTGTGATAATTCCTTTACTTAAAAAAACGGGGGCTGATTCAAGTAACTTTGATAATTTTCGCCCCATCTCAACTCTTCCTTTCCTTTCTAAAATATTGGAAAGGTGTGTTGCAGCTCAAGTCCAGAATCATCTGTCTCACAATGGTCTATACGAACAATTTCAATCTGGGTTTCGACCTTACCATAGTGTTGAGACTGCTCTAGTTAAGATCTCCAATGACCTATTGTTAGCTGCTGACTCTGGACTTTTATCTATTTTAATTTTACTTGATCTAAGTGCAGCATTTGATACTATATCACACAGCATTATGTTGCACAGATTGGAGACTATTGGAATTATTGGTACCCCTTTGACTTGGTTTCAATCATACTTTACGGGCCGTACTCAATTTGTACAGCTGAAGCAGTTCTGCTCAAAGACCTTATATGTCAATACAGGTGTCCCGCAGGGCTCAGTATTGGGTCCTCTTTTATTCATCATTTATATTTTACCCCTTGGTAATATTTTTAGGAAATTTGGCATTCAATTCCATCTATATGTCTACGACACCCAACTTTATCTGTCCTCGAAACCTTCTGCTAATGTTCCTCCATCTGTCCTCTCAGACTGTTTGGCTGAGATGAAAGAATGGTTTACTTTAAATTTTCTTAAACTTAACACCAGTAAAACAGAAATTCTTCTAGTTGGCTTAAAAAACAATCTGTCGAAATCTACATGCTCATCTGTGAAAATTGACGATTTACCGGTCTCTATATCTAAACAAGTTAAAAGTTTGGGGGTCATTTTGGACAGTACTCTTTCATTTGAAGCACATATAAACAGTCTCATCCGCTCTGCTTATTTTCATATACGCAATATCAATCGACTTCGTCCGGCTCTCTCAGTAAAGAGCACGGCAATTCTAGTCCATGCTCTAGTTACGTCCCGTATTGATTTTTGCAACAGTGTTTTTTATGGATTGCCTTCTAAGGTACTCAATAAACTCCAATTAGTACAGAACTCAGCTGCTTGAATCATCAGCAGAAATCCTCTAGCTGAACACATTACTCCCGTACTACAACACTTGCACTGGCTCCCGTTAAAATATCGTATTAACTTTAAAATTCTTCTTCTTACTTTCAAAGCACTCATTAACCTTGCCCCTTCATATTTATTGGACCTTCTTCATATCTATACTCCCTCTCGGACTTTAGGATCGTCTTCTTCACTCACTCTTGTTCTCCCTAGAACCTGCACTACATCTATGGGGTCCCGAGCTTTTAGTCATGCAGCTCCTTATTTATGGAACCTGCTGCCACAGGATGTGCAAAACAGTGAAAGTATTCATGTTTTTAAATCTCGCCTTAAGACACATCTTTTTCGGCAGGCTTTTATGTGATTATTTTCATATTTTAATACTTGTATCCAAGGTTCTAATAATGACTATTTGATTATTGTTGATTGTTTTATTGTGTCTGTAATGTGTCCTTGAGTGTCATGTAAGGCGCCTATAAATAAAATGTATTATTATTATTATTATTATTATTTGCTTTTATCATCCGATCGTGGTTTTATCTCCCTATTAGTGTTACTTGATCTTAGTGCTGCATTTGACACCATTGACCACAACATTCTTTTAAATAGACTAGAAAACTATGTTGGCATTAGTGGAATTGCACTAAATTTTCACTAAAGTTGCAGTAAATGGAGATGTCTTATTGATCACAAGTTCAGTATGGCATACCACAAGGCTCTGTACTTGGACCGCTGCAGTACATGCTACCATTAGGAGATATTATTAGGAAACATGGAATTAGCTTTCACTGTTATGCAGATGATACTCAGCTGAATATTTATTCACGCCCTGACGAAACTTACCAATTCACAAAATTAACGAAATGCATAGCTGATATAAAAAATTGGATGACGAGTAATTTCCTACTACTAAATTCTGAAAAAAATGTAATTCTAATTACTGGACAAAAAACTTCCACACGTAATAACCTAGAATACTGTCTAACACTTGATGGCTACTCTGTTAAGTCTTCGTCGTCGGTTAGGAACCTGGGTATGCTCTTTGATACCAATCTTTCATTTGAAAGTCACGTCTATTATCTGTAAAAACGCATTTTTCCATCTCATGACATCAAGGCTAGATTATTGTAATGCTCTACTGGGGCCCGTTCTTCGTACGTCGCTAACTCAGTTAGCTGGATTTGATTGTTGGCGATTTGCCATGATCTTGGATTGTTTGGTTCTTCGACGCTCATCCTGGACTTGCTGTCATAGCAACAGGTGCGCGAGCTTGAACCTGCTCGCGAGCAGGCTTATTTCGTGTTAGCAGGATTTGATCGCGGCAGAGCTGATACGGGAAGTCCTTTAGCGCAATAGTGTACCTTTTGAGAGATATAATTTTTCTCATGACTCGTGAGGATTTCATTTACATCATTAATTTGTTGGAAACGCATAAATGTTCGACTCGTTGGAGTCTTTAATAACAATGCAGGCCAGTGGCGTAGACAGGGGAGGGGCCATGGGGGCACTGGCCCCTCCTGAAACCTGATTGGCCCCCCAGTGTGCCCCCACCCTTCTACTTGTCTGTCACTCAAAAATTCAAATCATAATCTTTCAGCTTGTAGGCTAGTAGAATAATTGATGATTCCGCGTCGCGATGCTTCTCAACGAGGACCAAGAATAGCGAGCTGTTTTCCAATGGAAAAAAACCACACGGTTATGGCGTTATTTCCCTGTCTAATGTCGAGAGCGCATTATTGTAGCGCGAAAGTACATTAATATAATGCGCGAGCGCGAATCTCTCTGCTCGCGCGCGGAATATGATGTGCCGAGCGCGAATCTCCCGCGCGCTCTCAGATACACTTCTCTTGTAAGAATTCTCTCTCTGGGCTCGCTCAGAGAACATGCCTGCACTTAAAACGTGTTCAGTGCAATCGCGAATCTCTCCTCTTCCCCTGCTAATCAATTTTAGGTTATAAGAACGTTTTCATAACGTTCCCATTAAGTTATAAAAACGTTATTTCTGAATGTTCTAGGGAATTTCAAAAGTCCAGTTTTTTAGACGTTGTATTAACGTTATTTCTCGATTATAAGAACGTTAGAACGTTCAATTTTCCCTTTATAGAAACATTGTATTAACGTTCTTGCTTGGTTATAAGAACGTTATTCAAACGTTCAATTCTCCCATTATGTAAACGTTCTCTTAATGTTTTTCTAAGATAATGAAAAACGTTTCATTCACTTATTAAAACCTTTCTTAATGTTTTTGGTAACACTTTACAATAAGGTACATTCGTTAACATTACTTAATGTATTAACTAACATGAACTAACAATGAGCAATACATTTGTTACAGTATTTATTCATCTTTGTTAATGTTAGTTAATAAAAATACAGATGTTCATTGTTTGTTCATGTTAGTTCACTGTGCATTAACTAATGTTAACAAATGCAACCTTTGATTTTGATAACTTATTAGTAAATATTGAAATTAATATTAACTAAGATGAATAAATGCTGAAGAAGAATTGTTCATTCTTAGTTCATGTTAAAGGTGCCCTAGAATGTTTTTTTATTATTATTTTATAATGTTTCCTGGGTTGCCCTTATAATGTTAGTATGTTTTTTAGATCAAAAATAGTCATAATTTAGAAATAAAAGGCATTTTTCCTAGCCTGATTTTAGTCTCTGATTTGAACACTCTGTTTGAAGGGGCGTGTCTGCTGTGAGAACCGGCCACTGCTGTGATTGGCTGACATGCTTGCATATGAAATATGACATGTGAAACTCTCTCGAATACTTTTATTACAGCTGTTATATACGTTTTAACTATTACAGCTATCGAGATTAACGAATCGTGAGATGTTTTTAAAGTATTTAAATCTATTTCCATCACACAAAATGTTGCTGTGATGAGCATTGAGAAAGCAGATGACAGTCTGTTGATCGCGAGACAACGCAGTTTCTCTCTCTAATGCTTTCACCAATGCAAACGATGGGCATACAGTAAGAGCTTCGTTGTGGAGTGTAACAGCGTCATTGATTTCATAACGAGTTTGGCAAGAGAGATAAACTCGCGCTGTGTGGATTGTTCTTTGACCGCTTTCTGTATACTTTTTTCACTGAGAATTAGCCTATTTAACGTTAGTTATGTATGCTCGTTACTTGGAGTTTGCTATTACTGTACTAGGATCTTGCGCTGGATCTAACACAGTGTAAATTATCTTTAATAAAATCACTAGCCTACTTACCGGTTGCGGGAATATAGTTGGAATTACCCCCTTCTTCAGTTTGAGACGCTGAGAGAAGCTTGATATTGTCCCAGGTTCGAAAATAAGTCCGTGGTGTAATGGGCAGAGCAAACTAACAACTTCGAATTAAACTGTTGCGGTATCCGATTATATATAAACATCAACCACGCGTCCACGCCTGTTGACATTTCTTTTCTGTGGGAAGGGTATGAAAATACCTCACATCCCCTGCACAGCCTGGAACATAGCATTTATTCCATGATCTGCCATTTTCTCTCTGATCCTCGCTTGTTCCGATGACTCGGCTGCGCAGTGCTTGTCATTGAGGGCTGGGATATGCAAATCTTTGGAGGCGTGATCCCCGACTGTTGCGTCACAGTCGGTATTATGTGGAGATTCGCCTGTTTTTCAGGGGTGTTTTTTAAAAACGAGATTTAAATAAGAAGGAGAAAACAATGGTGTTTGAAACTCACTGTATGTCATGTCCATGTACTGAACTCTTGTTATTTAACTATGCCAACATAAATTCAATTTCACATTATAGGGCACCTTTAAGGTAGTTAACTAATGTTAACTAATGAACCTTATTGTAAAGTGTTACCATGTTTTTTTATATAACATAGTAGCCTATATAATAGGCCTATATGAACCTAAAACAAGAACTTTCAGATTTCAAAATTAAGGCAAAAAGATCTAGAAAAATAATTTTAAAAAAGACCCATGAATCATGTCTATATGTGTAATGTAGTCCACTGAAGTTGAGTTGAATTGAACCCAAGTATAGTTTAGCCTATTCCAATAAACCGATTTGGGTTGAAGTGACAATATGAAATTAACATGAACATAAACTTGGACTAAACATAGAATCACCAACAATGGTACAGGGAACAAAGCTAGACAAGAGACAATGGGAACACAAGGACAAGATTAACATGACCAAAAACAACCAATGACATTAGGTTAATTTAATTTATATAGCTCATTTTTACAACAGCCACTGGCTGGCCAAAGTCTAGACTAATTAGCTTTCCTCGACATAAGTAGATTTGGTCTATTCATCAATGCAAATTTACTGCAACTGCTGATATGCAAATTGAATGGGATGTGGAAAAAAAATATTTATTATATACAATTTTATTACAGTTATATGAATTCATAAATTGTGTATTTATTATATGAATAATTCATATAATTATGCATTTATATAAATAAGGCTGTTCTATTATTATTTGTGAGTTGTACACTAATACATTGGATTATTTTATTTATTACAGTTTTTCTTTCACTTTTGTAAAGTGAAAAGTTAATATAAATTGTATTTTATTGTTTTGATTTAGAGCAGTGAATAACTGCTATTAAAATATATAGGGTATCACTGTTTATTGCTGATTTTAAAGCTTACTGAACTTGAAATGATTTGGATATCTACAGTTCTACATAAATACACAACATAATAATGGCCCCTCTGTAATAATTGTGGCCCCTCTTGTGCCCCCCAGTTGAAAAAATCCTAGAATCGCCCCTGATGCAGGCAAATTACTATTGCGATTCTTAATATTCCAGATTGTAATATTATATCAAATTTTTAAAAAGGCATTTGACAGACTAAAATCTCATAGATGTTCCATATGGCCAGGATCTGTGCATCTTCAGAGATTTATGCACATTATTTGAACGTGGTAAGGAAAATTATAAATATCAAGCTCACTATATTACATGAACTTATGCTTATCCTAACAGAACTGAATTTTTCCATTATATAGGTGATTACAACAGGATCCTGCTTGGAGACAGGTGTTTTATGACCCCATTCCCTGACCCAAACCCCAGACCAGTTACAATGCCGCTCTAGCCAGGACAAGGGCACACAATGGAGTGAACTTTAGCCAACTAAAGTGTCTGAAACGTCTGAGGGATGCACCTGACAGGGCCTGTGACATTGCATGTGCCATATTACACAACATTGCACCATCAGAAAAAATATATAAAACATTTAATTAATGTTTAATAAAAGACAAGACAAATATGCATAGAATTCTTTGAGTTTTATTTTATGGTTCTTTGTAAAGAAAAGCCAGTGATGGTCATATTTTGCCTGCAATAAGAGATATTATGCAAAGTCAACAATAGTACTCTGTGTGAAATAATATATTAGCACTTACTCTGAAGTTCCTTTTGAAGCAACTCTATCTTTAGTGCCAGTTTTTTTCTTTAAGTTGTCAAGTATTTTCAAAATACTCTATTAGGGGTAGGGGTAAACCTGTCAACACATGCCTTATGCATCAACAATTAAAAGGAAAAGTACAACACTGGCCACCTCTGCATCACTGCTTTGGTCAGACTCTTCTGTAGGCCTTTCTGTAGATGTGGACTCCTGCAACTCATATTGCATTCAGAAATAATAGGTGCTCAAGTGTAAATTAAGTAAAGTTATTTATGCACTTAAAGATACCTGAGAGGGTTTCTTCACTGTCCTGTGCATTGGGGAAAAATTGAGCATTACAAAGTGTTGTACTTTCTTCCCTTTTGGTGTAACGTTAGAAAAAGTCTCACTGCACATGCTTCAGCCAACACTTGCTTGGGAACAGGTACAAGTGTTGGTGTATTGTTTAAAACTGCACAAAAGAGGAAAACGTCTCAGGTTACGACTGTAACCATAGTTCCCTGAGAAGGGAACGAGACGAGGCGTCATCAGGGCGCTTTGGGAACGCTTCCAGCGTGAATGCGTCTGAAGCATCTATGTCAACTAGTCCAATGGGAAAAATGATCATCATGGGCAGGTGACGTCAAGACCAGGAAATGATAAAAGAGCATCCAGTGCAAACCGGCATTAGCTTCAAAATTGCCGAAGCAAGCCGATCACAGGGATGCAGGAAGTATGGCAGGGTGACGCATCGTCTCGCACCTTTATCGAAGGAAACTCGCGATGCGTCATCAGGACGCTTTGGGAATGAGAATACCCAAATCGCCAGACTTTCAAATGCCTGAGTGTCAGCCTGTTGTCACACTGCACCAAGCACCTGGGAACCTGGGCAGCATCCAGGTCCAAGCTGTAAAACCTCACGAATGTGAGCGGTGAGGACCAGCCCGCCACATCACAAACGTCTTGGAGAAACTCCAGATAATAAAGCTTAGAAGCCATACTCCTAGTGGAATGAGCCCTGACCACCAAATGGTTGGCCAGAGGAATCACAAGCAAGAAGAATAGTATTGACTATCTAATCGCTCAATAGGTTGGATTTCTCCACAGAGAAGTCTGATGAACATAAGTGTCCAGTGCTCACACTGGGCACAAGAGGTTCAACTATTCCTGGTCCGAAAAACGGAGGAGGACAGAAACCTGCAGCACAATAGGCCTCGGAATAATGGTAGGCACCTTAGGAACATATTCATATTTGGGGTAAGATTGCCTTTGCCATCCCCGGTGCACTCAAGGCAGGTGTGGACCGAAAGGGCCTGAAGGTCTCGACTCTAAGAGGGACGAAATAGCTAGCAGAAATTAGTCTTAAAAGAGAGGAACTCCTCTGAGACCAAATCTAAGGGCTCGAAGGGAACCCCAGATAGGCCTTCTAGAACTATAGAAAGGTCCCAAGCTGGCACCCTAGTGCAAGTTGCAGGCCTCAGCCTCAAAGTGCCACGAAGGAAACGAGTGCTCAGGTGGTCTCGACCCAAAATGTACCACCCACCAGGGCGTGGAAAGCCACAATGACCGCCACGTAAACCTTAGGAGAAGAAGGACATAAACCTGATACAAAGTGTTCTGCAGAAACTCGAATACTGTGTTTACTGAACAGTTAACGGGATCCGACTGACGCAAGAAGTGAAGACTCTCCAAAATAGTGAATATAGTTTCCTTGTAGTAGGAGCTCTGGAGCTTAGAATGGTCTCAACAACCTCGGTTGAGAGACCACTCTCAATGAGTTGGGCCCCCACAGAGGCCAAACCCACAGTTTCCAAATCCCCTGCCGGAGGTGCAATATTGCATCCCCTGCCTGAGACGGAAGGTCTCTCCTGATCGGGATCTCCAAGGGAGGGCCGTCGAGGAGAAGAATTAGGTCCGCAGACCAAATTCGGCTCGGCCAGAGTGGTGCTATCTAGCAATAGGCTTACTCCATCCTGGCAGATTCACTCCAGAACACCTGGGAGCAGAGCAGCAGGGGGAATGCATACAGACGTAGCCTTGGCCACGTCTGCACTATAGCACCCAGCCCCAAGGGGTTGAGTGAGGGAGAACCAGAGTGGACAGTGCATCGTACGCTGAGACGCGAATAGGTCCACTTCTGCCTGGCCATAAACCCCCATATTTGCTCCACCATCTCGGGGTGGAGTCCCCTGACCTCAGCCCCTGCCTCGACAGGGTGTCTGCTCCAATATTCTGGCCCCATGGAACATACACTGTCCTCAGAGAGCGTATTTTCCTGAGGGACCGAAATAAGAGGCCATCAACGTGTTGTCGGTGGGACAAGAACCAGAGTATCCTCCATATAACCAAGGCGCGGGGATACTGCCGCGTGAACTTGATCGTACGGAGTGGGTTTCCCCTCAGGGAGAACCCTCTGGTCCTGAGCCACTACTGCAAAGGTCTCACGTACAGCAGGTCAAAGGGTATCACATTGGACGCTGCTGCCCTGAGGCCTAACAGTCACAGTTTCAGAGCAACACATGACGGTCCCTCAGGTCTGGGAGGAAATGTCTCAACGCATTGAAGACAACCATCATCTCTAGGCAATTAATGTGCCAAGAGAGATGATGACTCCTCCACAAGACCTGAGCTGAGCGGCCTTCCAATACCACTCCCCAGCCGGTGAGGGAAGCATCTGTCGAGATAGCCACTCGATAGCAAAGAGCTCCCAACACCGGACCTTGGGACAGGAACCAGTGTTTCCTCCATATAACCAAGGTGCGGAGACACCACCGCGTTATCTTGATCATACGAAGTGGGTTTCCCCTCGGGGAGAACCCTCTGGTCCTGAGCCACCACTGCAAAGGTCTCATGTACAGCAGGCCAAAAGGTATCACGTTGGACACTGCTGCCAAGAGGCCTAACAGTCTCTCGAACTGTTTCACAGTGCGTGACTGGCCTAGCTTTAGCTCTTTTGTGGCAGTAAGGATAACAGCTACACGAGCGGGCGTCAGAGTGGCTCGCATCGTGACTGAATCCCATACCACACCAAGAAAGGTGGTTCTCTGTACTGGAGAAAGAACACTCTTCTTGGCGTTCAGCCTCAACCCCAATTTCTGCATATGTGCGAGGACAACACCTCGGTGCCGAACCGCTAACTGTTCTGACTCCGCTAGAATCAGCCAGTCGTCTATGTAGTTCAGAATGCGTATGCCCTGCAGCCTGAGCGGGGCCAGAGCTGCATCTACGCTCTTCGTGAACGTGTGGGGTGATAAAGCTAGACCGAATGGAAGTACCCGATACTGGTATTCTTTGCCCCCGAAAGAAAACCTCAGGAACCTCCCGTGCTGAGGGAGGATAGAGACATGGAAGTATGCGTCTTTCAGATCTATCGTGGCAAACCAGTCCTCAGATCTGATTTGAGTCACAATCTGTTTGAGTGTCAGCATCTTGAGTTTCTGAGCTGTACGATTCAAAAGACGAAGATCTAAAAAAGGGACGCAACCCCCCATCCTTTTTTCGGAACAATGAATAATGGCTGTAAAAACCCGATTCCCTGTCGGGTGGATACACCTGCTCTATAGCTTCCTTTGCTAATAGAGCCTTTACCTCTTGCTCCATCACCAGAGCCTGCTCGGGATGCACTAACGATGATCAACACCCCGTTGAAGCGTGGAGGACAAGAACCGAACTGGATTCTGTATCCTCTCTCTACTATCTGCAGGACCCACTGAGAAATATTTGGCAGTTTTTTCCACTCTGTCAGAAAATCTACTAAGGGAACCAGCCTCTCGAGGCTGGCCTCTGGTGTAACTGAGACACTCAGCTCGGGGACCTGAAACATACTGCCAGGAACTACCCAAACTGACTGTTTTTGAACCCCCCTCAGAGGGTTCACGTCTGACGCAATGTCGTGTTGACATTGCGCCAGACGTTCGCTGGAGACCACTGCGCCCCGAAGCACCGAGGGTGGCGGGGTTGGCAGAATGGCCCCCTGAGGACACCGAAGTGGAACGGGTACCGTAAACTGAGGTGTACACCAATTCACTTTGGTTGGGGCTGTCCTCACAAGTCTGACGCCACTGGCGTCAGAACCTCTTTTTTTTTCTTTTTTTTCGCCGAAGCTTTCTTAGCCTGAAGAACGGTCCTCAGATCCGGCTTCGACTTTGAAGGCTTCGGCTGAGAGTGTTGCATCTGCTTCCAGTGTTTTTGAGGAGGTGCGCGAGACGAAACACTCTCTTTTTGTTGCGCACGATATGAGAAACTAGACGGCTGGGGCTGCTCATGCCCAGCACCCCCAGGGGGTTGAACACGGCGAGGGAAACTTTTTTCTTTTTTTTTTTAATGCCACCGATTGCTTCATAGCCTCCTGGAATCTATCGACGCCCTCGCTGACAGCGTCGCCGAAGAGACCAGAAGGATCAATCGGGGCATCCAGGAGAAAGGAACGATCTTTATCCTTCAATTCGGTCAGAATTAACCACTCTTATCCAATTCCCCCAGCAGATCAGCCTGGTATGCCTGAAGCACAGCCATAGTACTTTTTTTGACCTGCTGCCGTATAAGCTTTGCCCACTAACGTAGATGTACTTTATTTATTTTTTCTAACGGTTTTGTGGGCAAAGCTGATGCCTTGAGAGACGATGCTGAACCGGGCGACAGATAGCTCGCGAGCGTCTGTTCAGCCCGGGGCATCGACTCATAACTATACTCTTTCAACCCCCTTATGCTTAAATAAATATGAACCTGGGGGGCGCAAGATGGCGGTTGGGAAGTAGCAGCAGTTTTACGTCGCTCCTGTCACTCTTTTTCGTTTTCTTTTCATATTGGTTAAATGAGGTGCACAAGCTCTAATTTTCGACTATAAATCTTGTGTAGTATGTCGCTAGAGACTTTCTGGCCGCAATCTTTGCCGAAAATGCCAAGACCTCCTAAGAAAATGTTGAAAAAAGATCCGACCGCTGAGGGATCGCCCGACGAGCCTGAGCAGAGTCAAGCAGACGCGGGTAGCGAGGCTGAACTTAGCCCGGCGCTTGCAAGAGCACTTCAAATTATGACTGAAAAGATCTCTAATGCAATAGATGAAAAACTCAGCCCGCTGGCAGAAACGGTGCATAATCATACCCAGCAGCTGGAAAGTGTTAACGGTCGATTGGACAAGGCGGAGCGGAGAATCATGGCGGTGGAGGCATCCTCAGAGGAGTTCACTCTTGAAAAACAAGTGGCCACGCTTACCGAACATATCGACGACTTGGAAAATAGAGGCCGGCGCAAAAACATCCGCATTCTGGGCCTTCTCGAAGAAATAGAGGGCGCCAACGCAGTCACTTTTCTTGAATCTTGGATCCCCGAATTTCTTGGCCTGCGTACTAAGAGTGGTCGCATTAAAATTGAAAGGGCACATCGCACATTAGCCCCAAAACCGGGTGCTAACGCCAGGCCACGGCCGCTGATTGTCCGGTTTCACAACTATGGAGATAAGCAGAGGGTTCTCGATGCCAGCAGGAAACGTTCGGCGGATGGAGATTTGCGGTACGAGGACAGCACAATATCATTCTACCAGGATTTCTCGGCTTCAGTGATACGAAAGCGTAAAGATTTCAACGCGGTCAAACAGCGACTTCGAGACATGGGTGCCCGCTATGCGATGCTGTATCCAGCCAAGCTACGAGTTAATATTGGAAGTACCTTTAAAGTCTTCGAGACGGCGGCTGCAGTCTCGCAGTACCTGGACAAGAGCGATCCAAAATCCAGCACCTGATCCTTATCGGGTTTTCTGTCGGGCTGGTCTGGCTTCAAGCATTGTAACGTTAATGTGAAGCGACGTGAGTTCTAGTTTGCGTACTTTATTTTCTATTTCTCTCCTCTTTGAGTGACGGGGGCTGTCTCAATAACTTTCGTTTTAATTTTGGGTGTGTATTTCTTTTATGTATCGTTGCTACGGGAGAGACAACGAGAGACGGACTGTTTCTGGAAAGAAGAGCTTTCCCCTCGATGTTGGGAAACGGCCCCTTTTTTTTCTATTCTTTAATTTTCATGGTGTGTTTTTTTTCTTTCTTTTTTTTTCTTTTTTCTTTTCTTTTCATGTTGCCAGTTTGGCGTGTTTTAATATGTGTTATTGTTTACTGTAATGCCTTGACACACGCATATCTGTTCACTGGACCTAACGACAGGGTAATAATGATCATGGAATTATTCGAAGGGGGGAGTGCACCACCTTATCTATTCTTTAAATAATGGCTGGTAATTTAAGACTTTGTACATGGAACGTAAGGGGTTTACATGGGCGTACAGAAATTTATAAAGTGTTCACATGACTCAATAAGGAGAATATAGATGTAGCCTTATTACAGGAAACCCATTTAAGCGATAGCGAACATTTGAACCTAACACATAACAAATGGGTTGGTCAGATTCATTTTTCATCCTTTACGAAAAGTAGTAGAGGAGTATCCATTTTGGTTAGTAAAAATATACCTTTCACAGTTACAGACAGTTTTAAGGACAAACATGGCAGATACATCATATTAAAGGGACTTTGAACGCAGAAGAAATTTCACTTTTAAACATTTATTTCCCCCCAAATTACTCCCCAGAATTTCTTACAAAAGCTTTCCTTGAGTTTAAAGAATGCGCATCTGGATTGTGTATTATTGGTGGAGACTTTAATTGTTTATTGAATTCATCGCTAGACCGTTTTCCCCTCAGGGACACTTTTTTCACCAAACAGTCCAAAGCTCTTGCCGCACTTTGTGACGATTTAGAATATTTGGATGTTTGGCGCACCCTGAACCCATATAAGAAGAAATTCACTTTTTTTTCTCACCCACATAATTGTCACTCTAGGATTGACTACTTCTTTGCTCCTAAAACGTCTCCGGTTACGTATGTAACCTTAGTTCCCTGAAGGAACGAGACGCTGCGTGGAAAACGCTGCGGGAACGCTTCTTGCGTTGTGCTTCATGAAGCCAGTATGAAATCAGTCCAAAGGCGAGACGGAACGTGATAGGCGGGTGACGTCATCGACCAGGAAACTATAAAGCACCCCAAAATCACAGCCGCGATAGCTTCTGAAAAAGTCTGAGGCAAGTGATCTCGGGCATGCAGGGAGTATGGCAAAGACACGCAGCGTCTCGTTCCTTCAGGGAACTAAGGTTACATACGTAACCGGAGACGTTCCCTATCAGGAACTCGAGCTGCGTGGAAAACGCTGCGGGAACGCAAATACCCACGTCGCCATGCGAGCAAGTGTCCGTCGTGTGAAATCAAGGCGCACAAGCTGACGAAAGCACCTGCGCCCCTGGAGTGGAGCCAAAGTCAAGATGGTAGAATTTGGCGAATGCGTGCGGTGAGGACCAGCCTGCCGCATCACAAACGTCCTGAAGTGAAACTCCTGACAGAAGAGCTTTGGAAGCAGCCATACTCCTAGTGGAGTGAGCTCGAACAGCCAAAGGTGAAGGCTGACCGGCCGACTCGTAAGCAAGTGAGATGGCCTCGACCACCCACTTGCTCATCCTCTGTTTAGACACAGGACACCCCTTCTTGGGTGGCCCAAATCAGACAAACAACTGTTCAGATTTTCTCCACAGGGCAGCTCTGTGGACATAGGCGTCTAAAGCCCTAACCGGGCAGAGGAGGTTAAGTTTCTCTTGGTCCGACGTCAGAAAAGGAGGAGGACAGAAAGCCTGCAGAACAATAGGCCTAACAACATTAGTTGGAACCTTAGGAACATAGCCCGGTCTTGGATGGAGGAAAGCCTTACCATGCCGGGTGAAAATTCCAAGCACGAGGGAGAAACCGAGAGAGCTTGAATATCCCCAATTCTCTTCAAGAAAGATAGCAAGCAAAAATATAGTCTTGAGAGTAATGATCTTCTCAGAGACTTCCTAAATGGGCTCGAAAGGAGCAAGGGAGAGGCCCTCTAGAACAATGGCCAGGTCCCAGGTCGGCACCCTCGTGCAAACTGCTGGCCTCAGCCTCAAAGTGCCACGAAGGAAACGAGATATGAATGGGTGTCTCCCCAGAGAAGATCCACTTAAAGGGACATGGAAAGCAGATAAGGCCCCCACGTACACCTTCAGTGTGGAGTGGGATAACCCAGCGGAGAAACGCTCCTGCAGGAATTCCAGCACTGCACCCACAGGGCAGTTAACTGGGTCCATCAGGTGTTCCCCACACCAAGAAGTGAAAAGCTTTCACTTCAGAACATATCATTTCCTAGTGGCCGGAGCTCTGGAGTGAAGGATGGTCTCAACGACCTCAGTCGAGAGACCAGCTTCTATGAGCTGGGCCCCCTCAGAGGCCAAGCCCACAATTTCCATAACTCTGGGCGGGGGCGAAAGATCGACCCGCTCGCCTGAGAGAGAAGGTCCGTCCTGATCGGAATCTCCAGAGGAGAGCCGACGAGGAGAGATATTAGGTCCGAAAAACCAAACTCGAGCCGGCCAGTATGGGGCTACCAACAGTAGACTGACCCCGTCCCGGCGAACCCTCTCCAGAACTCCTGGGAGCAGAGCAATCAGGGGAAATGCGTACAGACGTGACCTCGGCCACGCCTGTACCATAGCGTCCAACCCCAGAGGGGCTGGATGACTGAGAGAGAACCACAGTAGACACTGTGATGTCTCCCGAGATGTAAACAGGTCTACCTCGGCACGACCGAAACGTTTCCAAAGGAGTCTCCATTCCCCGGGCCTCGGCCCCTGCCTCGACAGGATGTCCGCCCCCTGATTTAGATACCCTGGGATGTAAATCGCCCTCAATGAAAGAAGGTTTCCCTGGGACCATAGAAGGATCTGGTGAGCCGGCTTGTAAAACGGGCGCGAACGCAGACCTCCCTGGTGATATATATGTATAGGAGACCACCGATGTGTTGTCTGACCGGACAAGAACATAATGGCCTCTCAGGTCTGGGAGGAAGGGTTTCAGTGAAACACTGCCAAAACTACTAGACAATTCAATGCCATGATAGATGATGGTCCTACCACAGACCCTGGGCTGGACGACCACTCATGATCGCCCCGCCACCTGTGAGGGAAGCATCCGTCGTTAGCATTATACGACGACAAAGAGCTCCCAAAACAAGTCCTTAGGACCGGAACCAAGGTTCTTTCCACACGACTAGAGCACGGAGGTAACGCCGCCTGACTCTGATCGTGTGGAGTGGGTTTCCCCTCGGGGAGAACCCCTTGGTCCTGAGCCCCCACTGTAATAGCCTCATGCACAGCAGGCCACAAGGTATAACGTTGGACGCTGCTGCCATCAGAACCAACAGTCTCTGAAACCGTTTTACAGTGAGCAACTGGTCCAGTTTCACTCGTGAAGCTAGACCGAACAGAAGAACACGATATTGGTATGCTTCGGCCCCAGAAGCGAACCTCAGGAACTTCCTATGTTGCAGAAGGATGGAAATGTGGAAATACACGTCCTTTAGATCTATCGTGACAAATCAGTCCTCAGATCTGATTTGTAACACACTCTGCTTGAGAGACAGCATCTAGAAATCGAGCTAGCGATTAAATGGGCACAGATCTAAGGTTGGACGCAACCCCCCCCATCCTTCTTTGGAACGATGAAACATCGGCTGTAAAAACCTGACTCCTTGCAGGGAGGAGGAACCCGTTCTATAGCCTCCTTTTGCAAGAGCATTTTCACCTCCTGTTCCGTTACCAGAGCCTGCTTGGGGCCTACCACGGTGGGCAGGACCCGTCTGAATCGAATTGGATGAGATCTGAACTGAATAGCATAACCTCTTACTAACGATTGCAGGACCCACAGAGATAATCATGGAAGGCTTTTGCACTCTGCCAGGAAATCTACAAAGGGTACCAGCCTCTCGAGGCTGGCCTCTGGAATATTTTGAGCAGCAAACACAGCGCCCTGAAACGGTGCACCGGCAGGGAACGACTGGTTTGACTGCTCTAAACCCCTCCTCAGAGGGGGCGAGCGTCCCTCGGGAAAGCGCTCGCTGGGCCCGACTACGCCCCGACACGAAGGCGGGGTTGGCAGAAGGGACCCCTGAGGGCACCGTGAAAGAATGGGCACCGTCTGAGCAGTGAACACCTTTCTCTCACGGTGGGGACCACCCTCAGCATCCCGACGCCGGTGGCGTCAGGACCTCTTAGACAAAGCCTTCTTGGCCATAATGACTGTCCTCAGATCAGTCTTATGGCCAGAAGACTTCGGTTGAGAGTGCCGCGCTTGGTCCCACTGTTTTGCAGGGGGGGAGCACGAGACGCGACACTCTGTAGAGGGGGCGAGCGTCCCTCGGGAAAGCGCTCGCTGGGCCTGTCTACGCCCCGACACGAAGGCGGGGTTGGCAGAAGGGACCCCTGAGGGCACCGTCTGATGCAGTGAACACCTTTCTCTCACGGTGGGGACCACCCTCAGCATCCTGACTCCGGTGGCATCAGAACTACCCTTTTTTTTTTTTTTTAAGATAAAGACACATGGCTATAATAACTATCCTTAGATCAGTTATACCCCAAAAGCTTCATCTAAGAGTGTCACGTCTGGTCCCACTGTTTTGCAGGGGGAGCACGAGACGCGACGCTCTGTTTTTTAAGGGGCGAGCGTCCCTCGGGAACGCGCTCGCTGGGACCGTCTACGCCCCGGCATAAGGGCAGGGTTGGTAGATTGGGCCCCTGAGGGCACCGAGAGAGAATGGGCACCTTGTGATGCGGTGAACTCCTTCCTCTTTTTTTTTTTTTTTTGATGAAGCCACTTGGCTATAATAACTATCCTTAGATCAGTTATAACCCAAAAACTTCATCTGAGAGTGTCACGTCTGGTCCCATTGTTTGCAGGGGGAACACGAGACGCAACGCTCTGCTTTTGTTGCGCCCATTGCGAGGAGCTTATCAACAGCCAGGACTGACCCGCCCAGCAGTCCCTGTTTTTAAACGACGGTGCCTTAAAAGACGATGTCGTTACAGCGGAGAGATGGCTGCAAGCGTCTCTTAAGCTTAGGCATCGCCCCATAACCGTGAATTAAAGCCCCAGCAATATTGAAATATTTTTCGTGAAGGTCTGAGGACTAAAAATACAGTATGAAATCGTTTTTCTCTAGGACTTCGACACCTCGGTGTGGAGGTCCGGGAAACGGCAGGCACCGTCGTGGAGGTTGCAATTGGAAAGGCAAAAATAGTTCATACAATATTTATAAATAAACTCCTGCCAAACTGCTGACCACTCAATGCTTAATTTTTCTACAGCATGAGTAAGCACCTCTATAAGCTCCTCATTTATTTCTGTTCAGAGAAATGAGGCAGAGAGTCCTCATTATCCCCTTATTTTATATAATAATAATTTATTTATTATTATTATTATTTTAATACCAACAACATCCAGCTCCTCAGAACTGGATAGTTGCAATATTGATGCCACAGCCTGGGCAGAAGAAACCGCAGAGCGTGCTTCAAGCCCTGAACTGAGACACTGAATATAACAGTTAAAGGCTGAGATAGGGCGAGGCCCGTCTCAAACCCCGCTGTCAGATTCATCCGCGATCCCCACGACACGCGCCGCCGCTCTGCCTCGACAGACGCGGGACCCGAGCTGCGGGGAGCGCGAGCCGAACCACTCTCCTCAAAGAGTGATCGGCGGGAGCAGAGCGTTCTTATTGGAAAACGCTCGCAATGCTCACGATCAGCCCCCTCGAGAGCTGACTAGGCATGCTGTACTCCCAAACAAACAGATCGCGTGAATCCTCACCCGTGAGATAACGAGTACAGGGGGGGGAACACACTTTCTGTATTGCTGCTCGCTCGCCATTTAGATATGTGAATATATACACTCACCGGCCACTTTATTAGGTACCCCATGCTAGTAACGGGTTGGACCCCCTTTTGCCTTCAGAACTGCCTCATTTCTTCGTGGCATAGATTCAACAAGGTGCTGGAAGCATTCCTCAGGGAGTTTGGTCCATATTGACATGATGGCATCACACAGTTGCCGCAGATTTGTCGGCTGCACATCCATGATGCGAATCTCCCGTTCCACCACATCCCAAAGATGCTCTATTGGATTGAGATCTGGTGACTGTGGAGGCCATTTGAGTACAGCGAACTCATTGTCATGTTCAAGAAACCAGTCTGAGATGATTCCAGCTTTATGACATGGCGCATTATCCTGCTGAAAGTAGCCATCAGAAGTTGGGTACATTGTGGTCATAAAGGGATGGACATGGTCAGCAACAATACTCAGGTAGGCTGTGGCGTTGCAACGATGCTCAATTGGTACCAAGGGGCCCAAAGAGTGCCAAGAAAATATTCCACACACCATGACACCACCACCACCAGCCTGAACCGTTGATACAAGGCAGGATGGATCCATGCTTTCATGTTGTAGACGCCAAATTCTGACCCTACCATCCGAATGTCGCAGCAGAAATCGAGACTCATCAGACCAGGCAACGTTTTTCCAATCTTCTATTGTCCAATTTCGATGAGCTTGTGCAAATTGTAGCCTCAGTTTCCTGTTCTTAGCTGAAAGGAGTGGCACCCGGTGTGGTCTTCTGCTGCTGTAGCCCATCTGCCTCAAAGTTCGACGTACTGTGCGTTCAGAGATGCTCTTCTGCCCACCTTGGTTGTAACGGGTGGTTATTTGAGTCACTGTTGCCCTTCTATCAGCTCGAACCAGTCTGGTCATTCTCCTCTGACCTCTGGCATCAACAAGGCATTTCCGCCCACAGAACTGCCGCTCACTGGATGTTTTTTCTTTTTCGGACCATTCTCTGTAAACCCTAGAGATGGTTGTGCGTGAAAATCCCAGTAGATTAGCAGTTTCTGAAATACTCAGACCAGCCCTTCTGGCACCAACAATCATGCCACGTTCAAAGTCACTCAAATCACCTTTCTTCCCCATACTGATGCTCGGTTTGAACTGCAGGAGATTGTCTTGACCATGTCTACATGCCTAAATGCACTGAGTTGCCGCCATGTGATTGGCTGCTTCGAAATTAAGTGTTAACGAGCAGTTGGACAGGTGTACCTAATAAAGTGGCCGGTGAGTGTATATATATATATAGTTTTTTTTTTTTTAAGTGAAAACTCCTGCCTATTCAATTCAATTCAATTCAAATTTATTTGTATAGCGCTTTTCACAATACACATTGTTTCAAAGCAGCTTTACAGAAAGTGCATTAAAAATGTACATAGAAAATACAGTTAGTTCATCATGTATTAATTTAGGGCATAACATATCGCCGGCGTTGAGTCGTCTCTTCACAGGCGTCGAGTCGTCTCTCCACAGGCGTTTAGTCGTCTCATCACAGGTGTTGGATCATCCGAAGTCTCCGTGAGAGGCTGGATACAAACTGGAGCTGACGAACGCTATTTACCTCGGGACTTGCGTCCCGAGATAACAGCAGAAAGGCAGATGAGAAATAATTAGCGTAGCTGATGTTCATAATATTAATGCATTCGATCTGAAGCATTTGCATAATGCATAATGCATTTGCCTAGCAATCACTAAAGACAGACAAAAACACTGGGACAGATTCACACATAGAGCGCTTGCTGAAGACAACAGAAGCTATCGCGGCTGTGATTTTGGGGTGCTTTATAGTTTCCTGGTCGATGACGTCACCCGCCTATCACGTTCCGTCTTGCCTTTGGACTGATTTCATACTGGCTTCATGAAGCACAACGCAAGAAGCGTTCCCGCAGCGTTTTCCACGCAGCTCGAGTTCCTGATAGGGAACTATAATGCATATGATTTCACGTTGCAACATTGGAGACATTGTTATATCTGACCACGCTATAGTGGTACTAGATGTTTGTGTGAAGGGGTTTCTTAGACCTGTTAGAAGTTGGAGATTTAATAATTTATTACTCAAAGATGATACATTTCACTCATACTTTAATTCAGAACTTAAAATATTCTTATCTATCAACTCAGAATCTACAAATAATCCTTCACTTCTCTGGGAGACGACCAAAGCATACATTAGAGGCCTTGTTATTTCATACTCTACAACCAAAAAAAGAAAACAGTTAGAGAAACAGAAACACCTAGAGTTAGAACTAAATACTGCCACTAGCAGCTACTTGAATGATCCCTCCCCAGTTTTGTTAGAAAAAATAAGTGCTGTGCAGACCTCTCTAAATTCATTATTAACTCTTCAGTCTCATTCAAAAATATTATATTCAAAGCAAAAACTATACGAATGGGGCAATAAACCTAGTAAATATTTGGCTCATTTAACGAAGTCCAATGCTGACTCACAATTTATTACTTCTATAGTAGACCCCATGGGAGTGCGTCATTTTGATTCTATTATTATTAACAATACTTTTAAACAGTTCTACTCTGTTCTCTATCAGTCTCATCATTCTTCCCAAAAACATGATTTTATGGTATCATTCTTTGATTGCCTAACTCTTCCAGTTGTTTCAGAAGATCAGAGAGAACTTCTCAATGCCCCTATTTCAAGAGAGGAAGCTACAATCGCACTCAATAGTTTGAAGTCTGGAAAATCTCCTGGGCCCGATGGCTTTGCATGCGAATTCTATAAAGAACTCGAGCATGTGCTCCTAGACCCTCTATTAGCCATGCTCAATCATTTGTTCTTGACTGACAGATTACCCCCCTCGCTTCGCGAGGCAAATATTTCTCTTATTTATAAAAAAGGCAAGGACCCAGAAAATTGCGGTTCCTATAGGTCGCTTTGCTTAATTCAGACTTAAAATTGTTATCTAAAATTTTAGCGCTAAGATTGGAAAAGGTTCTGCCATTTATTATTCATGAAGACCAGACAGGGTTTATTAAAGGTAGAAGTACCACCCATAACGTCAGGAGGCTTTTAAACATTATCGAGCTTTCCCACAACCTCAGTACTAGCTCTTGTATTCTGTCCCTAGATGCGGAAAAAGCTTTTGATTCCGTGGAATGGCCGTATCTGTTTTACACGTTGGAAAGATTTGGCCTTGGGGGATACTTCATTAAGTGGGTGCGAACACTCTATAAAGATCCCCTATCCACGGTTATTACCAATGGTCATAGATCTGATAATTTGCGATAGCAATGGATCCATTTGCTCAGAGGATAAGAGAGAGTGATGCTGTGTCGGGGGTGTCTCTTGGAGATAGGCGACACAAAATCTCCTTATATGCAGATGATGTGTTACTTTTTTTTACAGACCCAGAGAGCTCTGTGCCAGCGGTTGTTGACCTCATTCAGGAATTTGGGCAATTTTCCGACTACAAGATTAATTTCTCTAAATCAGTCGCCCTATTTATAGGGAATAAGAAATCCATAATCCAACCCTCCTCCTTTCCTTTTAAATATTCAGAGGAAGGTTTTACTTATTTAGGTATCAAAATAACCCCTACTTTTAGGAAATTATACAATGCCAATTTTACGCCAGTACTCCATAAAATCCGAGATGATTTGACCAGGTGGATGACTCTCCCCCTGTCTTGGCTGGGACGGGTTGCTATGATAAAGATGAATGTCCTACCTCGATTACTGTATCCAATGCAGATGATTGCTATTTTAATGTCCAATAAGATTATAAAAGAGTTGAATGGGTGGCTAAGTTCATTTATCTGGAGCAAAAGAAAACCTAGGTTGAAATTATCCAAGCTTCAGCTCCCTGGTGCAAAGGGCGGTTTGGATCTTCCAAATTTTAAACTGTATCAGCTGGCTTGCCAGCTTAGATTCATTGCTGAGTGGCTTAACAAAGACCCTAAATCAGTTTGGCTTGATCTTGAATCTGCACAATCCAAATGCCCTTTGCAAAACTTGCTGTTTGTCCGCGATTCCAAACTGAAGAGAGCTATGTGTGACAATCCTTTAGTACGTAATACTCTCAAGGCATGGCGCATAATTCAAAGATTAGAAGATAGGATCGATACAACCTCTCCCCTTTTGCCAATCCTGAACAATCCAGAGTTTCTGTTAAGTACTATGGACTCTGGTTTCAACCTTTGGCAGGCTAACGGCATATATAGGATAGGTGATCTATTTGAGGAGGGATCACTATTGCCCTTTGATAGTATAGCCTCAAAATATAATTTACCTAGACAAAATTTTTTTAGATTCTTGCAAATTAGAGATTATATATTTAGAAATACTACACTTTCTTCCAAATATTCCAAATATATAAACCCTCCTACGCAAAAGTTGATCTCCTTCTTCTACAAAGCCCTAAGCTCCTATGGTACAGTTGATACCTCGCACCTCAGGATAACTTGGGAAAGAGAGCTTGGGGTGGATATCTCGGAGAATGAATGGGAGACGGTTTGGTCTCTAGCCAATAGGCTTTCAGTTTGCAATAGAGCAAGAGCCATTCAGCTTAGGATCCTCCACAGATTACATATTACGCCTTTTTTAAGACACAAATACAATCCAGCTCACTCACCACTTTGCCCCAAATGTAAATCTGAAAGAGGAGATTATATTCACTGTGTATGGGACTGTCATGTGATTCAGACCTACTGGTCCAGAATTGTAGCTCAAGTGAACAACATCTTAGGTCTGGCCTTGGATCCTGACCCTTTGTCTCTCCTCCTGGGTTTCCCATGCAAGCTTATTTCTAATAAGCATAAAAGACGTCTCTTTAACCTACTAACTTTTGCTGCCAGGAAGAACTTACTAATGTCGTGGATCAGTGATAAACCCCCCTCTATGAAGGGATGGCATTCAATCATTAGAGAGACTATTCCTCTGGAACTTCTAACATGTTTTATTCACTCTACAACTGGCACTTTCATTCGCACTTGGACACCATACTTGGACAGCATCAATACCTCTATTTGTGATATTCTAAGGTTTGGTATGGTATAATGCCTTGTTGTTATTGTATGTACACTTATGCATTTATCTTGGTTGTGTGTCGGGCGTCTTATGTTGTTTTATTTATTTATTTATTTATTTATGTTTGTTAAATAAGAAAGCAATAAAAACATTTTTTTTTTAAATAAATAAATAAATATTAACCTAGGGGCTGAAAACTCGGGACAAATATGGTTTATTCCACGATCTGGACAGCTCACTGTGCAAATCGGGGGAAAAAGGGAAGGTCTCGTGGTGGAAGTGACACATTAGTAGTAAGAAAACGCTAGTCTAACTTGCTTTTAGGATGAGCGCCTCTCTTCTCAGCTGGCCAATCAATATGTAATTTATCTACAGCTCTAATCACTTCCACCAGCTCCTCATATGCGGGAGAAATAAGTGGCGAATCTTTTCCCCTGTGTGTGTGCTTTCACTTTCGATGCTCATCACCTCTAACTCCTCGGAGCTAGGGCAATGAAGCATCGGGCTCTCTCCCCGGGCAGAAGGAACCGCGGGGCGGGCTTCTGACACCGGAGGGAGAGCCCCGGATCTCCCAGAAAAGGAAGGCGATAGAGTCACGGGACCTCTGAGATAGAGTCTCCAACCCCTCTGAGAGATCCTTTTGCGATCCCCAGGAATGCATTCTCCGCGTTGCCTCGGCAGACGCGGGTCCTGCACCCTGAGGATCGCGAGCCTGGCCGCTTTTTTCTTTCTCGTAAAAAAGCGCCAGGCGGGAGCGGAGCATGCGAAGCAGAAGCATCTCGCAATGCTGGCAATCAGCCCCTGCTCCACTCCCAAACAAACTACACAAAGCTCGTGTGTATCCCCACCCGTTAAATAACGCGGGCAGGGAGAAGCACAGAGTTTATATAGTTGTTTCGCCATAGTATTCCCAATATATATATATCACAGACAACAGAAAATATAACAGACAGAGACACAGATTGCTTGCTGAGGCAACAGAAGCCAATGCCGGTTTGCACCGGATGCTCTTTTATCATTTCCTGGTCATGACGTCACCTGCCCGTGACGATCATTTTTCCCATTGGACTAGTTGACATAGATGCTTCAGACGCATTCACGCTGGAAGCGTTCCCAAAGCGTCCTGATGACGCATCGCGAGTTCCCTTCGATAAAGGGAACACAATTTCATTACAATGACACTGGGGGAAATGTGATCAATAACTCATGGCAACATATTTTTTTACATTAACTAAGTGTAGTTTCACACATGTAGACTTTCACAAGTCAAAGCAATTAATTACTACTCAAGGTTTAACAGTTGATATGACTGGACAGCCATTTGGATTATAGGCCTACTTAATTGAATGCAGCAACAAATTATTTTACAGTGTACTAGGATCATTTAAAGTTCATTTACAGAGATGCTGTTCCTGCCTCTGGCTGTGGGTCTGAGGAAGAGCTGAACGCAGGGATGCCCTCCACAATGGGTCGTTCACATCCAACCCAAGGGCCAGCTCTTCTGTCTGGGTATAACGTGGGGGTGCAGGACCACCACCTGTTTGTTTTTTTGTATTTTTCTCATCCTTTTTCTTGGTTGCTTTTATAAACAGGCAAACATTTATTAACAGTGTCTTTTTAAAAGAGATTAGAATAAGTAGTACAAATTACCATTGTGTAGAATATTCTAGTACTTCACTTTTACTTGTTCCCATGTTCTAGTAGTGGTTGGTGACTCTTGACATTTACTATGAACAAAGTTATTAATATTTAGAAATTATTAAAATATAAAGTATATACTGTAATAAGTGATAAAAACATCTAACATGGTCACTACAAACTTAATTTGTCTGCTACTTTTTGCCAGCCCTCTCTCCTGGCTTTTGCACATTTGAGGTGAACATTTTTTATTAAGTTTTTAAATTCTGCATATCCTTCAAGCAATAACTCTTGCTCTGCTGCGGTGAAAAACTGCGCGCGCTCTTTGGCCACGGTGAGCAGCCAATAGCAGCGTTGCTGATCAATGTTTCTACTATCGATACATATACCCTTTTAACCCAGCGCATGAACGCGCAATTATCTCAGATAACTTAATCTAGCTATACTAATCATAACCGGCAGGAGTGTTCGAAGAACCAAATTAGCCGGATCATGATGAGCACGATAATATTATCTTGGATGTCTCGTTTGATCTCGGATGTTTTAAGCAACGTACGAAGAACGGGCCCCTGATTGATTCACTTAGACTGAAAGTCTTAGTTGAGATTTTTACTTCCAGTCCTATTTCTAGTACAACCATCAAAACATGTGACACACATCCACACAAGCAATGTAATATTCAACAAGCAAATACATCAACTGAGAGTGTTATCACTGCACCACACCACACCCTGGTAATATAATGTGAAGAGACATTTTACTACAAAACATTCATCTTTTGCTGCGCAATACCAAGAGGGCTCAGTGGAGAAACAATGTAGTTAGCAGATTTGTACTTACTGTACACTTTAAATGTTTTTTTCTAGTTTTAAAATGTGTACTCACTGTCTGTAAGATATACTTCAGGGATATTTGAATGTTATTATTTCCCCAAATAAGATTTGATACTTGAAACTGCAGTTGCAGTTTTGCACTTATGACAGCTTTATTTTGATTGATTGATTTTGTTTTAAAAATATATAAGCTATTACTTCTTATGTTTACTGTTTTAAGGGTAAACGCTGTGTAGGCCTTGAAGAATTACAAATTTAAGAAATGTTTAATTTAGATTTCCAATACTATAGTATATAAACTGAGGAAGTTTATTAGTGTGAATTTTGTAACTCACAAACCTGCCTGTTCCTGTATGTCACCATTGTGGGTTCCCATCTCAGTATGAGAAGTCCTGCCCGTTCTGTTCTCGTGTCTCATCGTTTGAAGAGTCATGCTGAGCAGATTCCAAACTCTGTAGACCTAATTTCAGAGTGTCTCCCCCTCTCTGTAGATCCCTCCCCCTTGTGATGTATATAAACTACTATGTATACTGTTTGAATTAGACTTGACGAGGGCTGCAACAGCTCGTTTTTCTCAATAAATATCAAAATCGACTGCTGGCGGTAGATCCTTTTCCTATTTAATACCAAAACTTTGGAAAAGTCTTCCTACCATTGTCCGGGAAGCAGACACACTCTGTCAGTTCAAAGCTAGATTAGGGGCTCATTCCCCCTCAGAGTGTTTGTTTTGTTTGATTGCCATTTGTTTGATTTAAGACAGTAATTTAATTTGTATTTTGTGAAGTTAAGTTATAGTTTTATTAAAAGGCTCATTAAGGTCAAACTGCAATCCTGACTCCTGGTCTCCTGTTTGTGCTATGGTAAGGTGTTATCTTTCGATTTCAATCTTTGTTTCCATATAGTACAAGGTGCAATATAAAATGTTTCATAATTAAATGTATCTTATATTTGAATTTCTCAACATTCTTCTCACCACTGATAATGGGCTTTGGACTAAATTATGTCAGTGTTCCGTTTTCTTTCATTTTAGACACCTCATACATTGACTGACAGACCACTATGATTTGTCATGCTATATTTACATATTTGGTATTTCTGGATTCAGCACAACCCCACCTTTCAACAAGTCATCATATGTGTTTCTATGATAATCCCTGGCAAAGCCAGCATAAAGTAAATGGAAACATTCTGCATAGATATTAAATTTGTGCATGTCCGCTTATTTTAGGTATGTGTTTATATGTCTCTATTTATTCCATACATCAAGATATTCACATCCAGTCTTTTCTAGTAGTTCCTGATAGGGATGCACCGATACCACTTTTTTCAGAATCGATCCGATCCGATACCAAAAATTCAGAGTATCGACCGATACCCGATACCGATCCGATATCAACACACTTTTAAAAAAAAAATCAAGTAGAATTTATGTAACTCTTTGTGTGTTGAACTGATAAGCACTCTTTTGTGTTAAACACAATCTACTTAATACAGACAACTTCATTATAAAGAAAAACAAATCCAAAAAATATATGATCATAATCTATGACAAAAATGCTATTATAAACTAGATTAGTGGATAATTCAACAGTAAAATTTAGTCTAGAAAAATCATGAGTCGACAATAATTGTATAAAATCTGAACATTTAGTGAAAAAAACAAATAAGAGACAATACGTGTAACACTAAATCTGGAAAAACGTTACACATTGCTCTTTGTATTGTAAAATACATTCATGAAAAACAAGATAAAAATCAAAAAGATAAATTATTTTATATATAGCTATAGGCTACTATACAATTGAGACATGTTTTAAATGTATAGCACTGCTGTTTAATGAGGCAGCAACATATGATAGAACAGAACAAGAAAGGCTATTAATAATCTTCCATTGCGTCACCCTATTATGATTATGAAAGGCTCTAATACAGTGCGGCACAAAGCGCGTATGCGCATCCCGAGCGCAGAATGATGCGCTTGAAGCAACACAGAGTCACAGCGCGCAGCGCGTCGAGTCCGCATTGAAAAGTTCAAAGCACAAACGAAAGACATATTGATACGTAGTGTATTATACAGTATCTATCTTTGCAATAGTTCATTGAGCCTTTTCTTTTAACAGTTTTAAATTTCAGTTACTGTTCGAGTGAAGAACAATTATAGTGCAGCTGACTCTAGTGTTGTGATCTAACCGACACCCGGTAGAAAGTACGTTAACAGGATTAAGTTACAGCAATAAAGTCTAGCAAGATAAAGTTGTTTTATGCAAAACCATAGAGCTTTATCTACAGATCAAGTATAATAATAGTAACATTGAATCATCTTGGAGAGAGTTTCATCGTTGACTGACTCATAACCGAACGCGAATGCTGTTGGAATGCTGAATGGAGAATGACTGTCAGCCGCAGCAGAGGGAAAAGTTTACGGGATCTCGAATTTAATGACTTAAAATGTTCATTTCTATCTCACATTATACTATAATGGCTTAAGAACACTTGTAATATAGTGCACGAAAACTTTATGGTGCTTATAATGTTTGTGTGCCTTTTGTGGGGCTTAACAACAACACAGAATAGTAAACGCACAATATTGGATTTGGATCGGCCTCGTCTGACCGATCCCCGATCCGGCAAAAATGGCAGTATCGGACCCGATATCCGATACAAATATCGGATCGGTGCATCCCTAGTTCCTGACTACAAACATGTCAAGTTTCAAAGCTCTCAGAGCTTGTGTGGTTGATCTGCACTAGTTTATATGCCTTAACTCCCATACGGACAGGCTATATTTTAGTCCTCTTTTGGTTTTGGGGTGTATAACAATATCTGTTAATTTAACAATCATAGCAGTAAAATATTTTGAGCCAAGAATCCATTTCATATATGGGAGACCTTAGAGATGAGGAAAAACATTGTTGGGTTTAGTTCTACCTCTGGTAGGGGTATCTCAAAAACTAAAGCACTTTTTTACCATTTGTCACTAGCCTATTAATGTCCAAAACAAAATCAAAATATCAACAAAATGGCAGCAATGAGGGGACCAGATTGATTCACTTAGACTGAAAGTCTTAGTTTAGATTGTTACTTCCAGTCCTATTTCTAGTACAACCATCAAAACATGTGACACACATCCACACAAGCAATGTAATATTCAACAAGCAAACAAATCAACTGATAGTGTTATCACTGCACCACACCACACCCTGGTAATATAATGTGAAGAGACATTTTACTACAAAACATTCATCTTTTGCTGCGCAATACCAAGAGGGCTCAGTGGAGAAACAATGTAGTTAGCAGATTTGTACTTACTGTACACTTTAAATGTTTTTTTTTCTAGTTTTAAAATGTGTACTCACTGTCTGTAAGATATACTTCAGGGATATTTGAATGTTGTTATTTCCCCAAATAAGATTTGATACTTGAAACTGCAGTTGCAGCTTTATTTTGATTGATTGATTTTGTTTTAAATATATATAAGCTATTACTTCTTATGTTTACTGTTTTTAGGGTAAAAGCTGTGTAGGCCTTGAAGGATTACAAATTTAAGAACTGTTTAATTTAGATTTCCAATACTATAGTATATAAACTGAGGAAGTTTATTAGTGTGAATTTTGTAACTCACAAACCTGCCTGTTCCTGTATGTCACCATTGTGGGTTCCCATCTCAGTATGAGAAGTCCTGCCCGTTCTGTTCTCGTGTCTCATCGTTTGAAGAGTCATGCTGAGCAGATTCCAAACTCTGTAGACCTAATTTCAGAGTGTCTCCCCCTCTCTGTAGATCCCTCCCCCTTGTGATGTATATAAACTACAATGTATACTGTTTGAATTAGACTTGACGAGGACTGCAGCTACCAACAGCTCGTTTTTCTCAATAAAGAATCCTGCTGAAGATCCAACCAAATCTCCTGGTCTGTGCTTCTGGGTTTCCTAAACTTTAGAAGAAATAAGTTCACTGCAGCCTATATGTCTCAGTATTTGCAGTTTTGCACTTTGTTGTAGGCCTAATCAATACAAGTTGAATGTGTTGAAATAATAAAGGAAACCAAAAGAATAATGTACCTTACTTTATTTAATATATTATGTACCTTAGTATACAGTATATTTTAATATTTTAATTTCCTTTAGCTGATATCAATTTGTCCATCCGGCCCTCACAAATTTTGGAATTTCCTAGTTTGGCCCCCTCTATTTGAATAGCCCTGGTCTAGGCCAACCTGAAATGTAGGGCTGACAAGCCTGACACCATAAAATATCCATGATGGAGAACATGCTAAAACACATTCACAAAAAAATGAAAGGCTTACAAATAATACTTAATATAGACTAAGCATGCTTACACACACATGCACAAATTTTGTTTTAGATACAGTACATATATTTGAAATATATGATGGGTAACAAAATGTTTACTACAAGTGTCCTCTGTAAAACACAATTTTCAGGTTTCGCATTACTCCTAATGCACAATTGTCGAAACTAATGTTTCAATAGATATGAAGTGAGGGATTTTGATACAATATGATTGTAAATGTTACACATAATTTTCAGGTGTAATTGTGATCATAATGTGATATTGCAAAATATGATGCATATAATTAACAATTGAAGAGGTGAATTTTGACAAAGTCATTTGTAATGTTATTTTAATGATTTTATAAAGTTTAAATATGATTTCAAATGCAAAACCTTTAAAACGAATTATTTTACAGAGCAGAATGAGCCAATGAGTGCTATCCTCTGCTATTCTAATACTCTAATAGTCTCACGTGATATTCATAGGTCCTGTCTGTCTCAGTTCTGAAACTCTCTCATACAGACTTCTATTACAGTATATAGTAATATATTGCAAAATTCAAACACACACATTATACCTCATTAATACAGGTTCATATGTTAATGATTCTTCATGAGTTTAAATTTAAATTATACGTTGAAGGTTTAGAATGATTGCAATCACATTCTGCAAAGCTCCTGATCTCTTAAGGGAAACAGTAGGAAACCACTGAAAGTGTTGGGGTTATACTGGCTATCATATAACCTTGTGCCAGACCAAAGTCTCACATAGACGACATCTCCAGCCTCCAGGATCAACACAACTCCATTAGAGGAGTTTAAATCACCCTGAGGCTGATCAGCATATCCTACAACCACACGCTCTTCATTCTTATAAATGGATGCAGCTGCTACAGTTCCACCATGACCATAAACAGAGACTCTGAACACGTACGCTCCTTTCAGTGGGGCTGTGAAAATACCTAAATCAAATAACAAGAGATACAGAAAAGAATCAGATTTTTCCTGTATGATTGCTTAATTACCAAACACACTGTGTAATATTTTCGAAGGATGGTAAATGATTTCAGGCTACGTTTACACGACAACAATATCCTAAAAACAAACAAGTTTTTTTCTTTGCGTTTTTCGCATACCAACAACAACGTTGTCAAAACAATCCCCGTTCACACGGATCCGTGGAAAAGCTTTAAAATGCTGTATTCTGCTGCCAGGCCAGTAGTGGGCGATGTCACTTTGTAAAGAAACACAATGGATATAGTAGTATAGACTATAGACTGATCATGTAATACACATGCGCATGACATCACCGTTTTCACAAACTGACATTTTTGTAGTTTACACGAACACGATAATGGTATTGTTTCCAAAAACTTGCACTTTGAAGAACCCTTTTTGTTACGTATGAATTTTCAGGTCGCCAAAATGCATACAAGGTTTTTTTTTTTTTTTTTTACTGGTGTCGTGTAAACGGCCCCTAATTCTCTAATACACATTTCACAACTGCAGGAGGTCTGAATGGAGCAGAAGGGTTCTCTTACGAGAGTATCTCTCGTACTGCGTAATATCTTACGCTATGGGGAAAACCTCTTTTCCACGAGATATTGAAGCCAAAAAATTATCCTTAATTTTGTATTAATGTAAAACGCTTTGCAGCAGCAAGCAGACATAGGCGAGACAGCTCGCGCGCCTATTGGCTGCCCTGCGGCAAAAGCAGCAGCCTATCGAGAGAGGCTCTGCGTGACGTCATAACCAATGGGTGCACTTCGCGCCCATATCGTCACGTCCCGCCAGAAAGGGTGTGGTCTCACCCTATAAATAAGCTCGATAGGCTGGTACAAACTGATTTTCATCTCTTCAGCGAAGCTCACGCATCGCTGGATCCGGAGTGAGAAGCTGCGCCGTCGACCTGTAGCCTTCAGCGGGACGTGCCCTTGAGCCTGGAGTCGCTGGCCTCACCGCCTTCAGCTGCCGTACCTGCTGTGCTTTCCGGCGTACTATATCCTTTACTCTGCCTAGAGTGCGTGTTTGCTTACGTGACGCAACACACACTTCTCTCTCTAAAAGAGCTGCGTATTTTTAAAGATGCCATCCTGTGGCTCGTGCCGCGCCCAACTCAGCGACGAGGACCGTCATCTCATCTGCGTGTCCTGCCTGGGTGAGAATCACGCGGCTGTCGCGCTCGCTGACGGCGGATGCCCTCATTGCGAGCTATTGCCTATGGTGACTCTGAGGACTCGCCTGGCATCATTCTCCGAGCCTGCACAGCCCGCTGTGGTGCCGCGCCGCAAGAAGCGCCGCGCTCAGTGCGCTCCCGTGCTATCTCCAGCCCGCCAAAGCTCGCCGGTTCGTCCGCCAGCTTCGCCGTTATCGCTCGAGTCGCTCCCTGATGGACAGCGTCCGCCGCCTGCCGCCGCGTCCGCCCCCGAGTTCGAAACTACCGAGGCGTGTTCCCTTATGGCATCCGATAGCGAGGATTGGGCGAGCTCCGTGGACCTCCCCTCCGCTAACGTTTCCTGCCAACCCTCTGGGAAAAGGGCCGGCATTGAGGCTGAGCTGATGCGTCTGCTCTCTCAGCCCGTGGAAAGCATCGGCCTCGATTGGGAGGCGCCCGCGCCACCACCGCGCAACAGGCTGGACGGACGTTTTCTCGGAAAGGACGAAACTCCGTCAAAGTCAAGGCCCACGCCCTTCCTCCCTGAACTCCACGAGGAGGTCGTGAAGTCGTGGAACGCCCCCTTTTCCGCTAGGCTGCGTACCTCTGTCTCGGCTGCATTCTCCACCGTGGACGGTGCGAAAGATAGAGGATACCTCTCCATTCCTCCTGTGGAGACGGCGGTAGCGACTCATCTCTGCCCGCCCTCTGCTGGACGGCGTGCTCAGACGACGCTGCCATCCAAAGCCTGCCGAGTGACGTCAGCCATGCACGGGCGCGCTTACACTGCCGCCGGGCAAGCAGTTTCAGCGCTGCACACTATGGCTATCTTGCAGATTTTCCAAGCCGACCTTCTCCAAAAACTGGACGAGGAAGGACCCGGAGCGATCTGCGTGGCGGATTTGAGGAGCGCTACAGACCTCGCTCTACGCGCTGCAAAAGCCGCTGCACAGGCCATGGGACGGAATATGGCCTCTCTCGCCGTCGCCGAGAGACACTTATGGTTGACGCTGTCAGAGATGACGGAAGCCGAGCGCTCTGTATTCCTCGACGCGCCCATTTCCCCAGCGGGCCTCTTCGGATCTGCCGTCAAAGATTTCGCGGACAGATTCATGGAGGTGCAGAAGATTTTGCAGGCCATGAAGCACTTCCTTCCGAAGCGCTCGAGTTCCGCTTCAAGCCGCTCTAAACAGCCGCCTGCCCGCAGCTCTCAGCCGCAGCCTGCACCACCCGCCGCCGCCGCTTTACAGCGCCGCCATGGCCGAGATCAGAGGCCGCGCTCTCGCTCAGCTGGACGCCGCCCCCCTCAGCGCGGGCCCCGGCCGAGGATTGAGATCAAGCCCGAGGCCTCAAAGCCTTCCTAGCCACTCTAGGAAAGCGACGGTGTTCAGATCCCGCTGCGGCCGGATTTTCACCAAAAATTCTCGCTCGGACGGTTCCAAGCATTGTGACTGTCCCAGTGTATTTCGCAGTGAGCCAGCCGGTGTCTCAGCCCGTTTGCCTGCGCACAAAAGCCGTTTTCACGGCTACCCAGATAAATCCAATAAAGAGTGCATTTTCTGGTGTTCCGGCCACGGCCGATGGTGTTATGAGTGTCGTAAGAATGCCCACGTCCCAGTGCCCATTCCCACACCCAGACACAGCCCGCCACGGTGCAGGGCTAGCACGAATAAAATCGACTCAGGTCGATTGTGCACACATTGTAGTGAACGCGCCCATATCACAATGCCCACTTACACTACACGCTGCGTGTCCCTTGGCTTCTGTAAAAACGAAACCTATACACATTCAGCCGGTTCTAGCCGACAGTGTTCTCAGTACAGTAAATGTGCCCGCAATCCCGCGCCCACATTCTCTCACAGACACGCCGAATCCCACGGGATTCGCCCCGCTCGCTTTCTCTGCGCGACCTGCCATAGAGAGGCTGAGCGCGGCCAGACTGCCCGCTGTGACCAGCGCGCCCCCTGCCTCGAACGCTGTAAACACAGTGTTGTGTTCCCAGTATACCGGGGCTCTCGAGCCGCCGTCTCGCCGCGGCCAGAGCCCGGATTTCATTCCACCCCTAGCTATTCACGCAGATGCGTGGTCAAAGCTTCCCGGGGTATCAGAATGGGTGCTGAACACTATAAAATCGAGGTTATTCGCTACAATTCGTTCGACGCCCCCGCCGTTATACGGCGCGTGTCGAAACTACGGTGAAAAACGAAGTATCTCATCTACTTCGAGCCGAGATAGCGAAACTACTGAGCAAAGGGGCTATAGAACCTTTATCTCAGGCTCAGAGCGAAGGGGGCCTATACAACAGATATTTTCTGGTACCGAAAAAAGATGGGGGTCTCAGACCCATTTTAGATCTGCGGCAGCTGAACAGAGCGCTTGCGAAGCGTCGGTTCAGAATGCTCACGACCAGGAAAATCCTTGCGCAAGTGCGCCACGGGGACTGGTTTATGTCAATAGATCTGAAAGACGCCTATTTCCAAATACAAATAGCGTCCCATCACAGGCGATTCTTGAGATTCGCCTTCGAGGGCCAGGCGTATCAATACACAGTCCTACCGTTCGGCCTGTCCCTAGCACCTCGTACATTCACGAAGTGTATGGACGCGGCTCTCGCACCACTGAGACTTCGGGGCGTGCGAGTTCTGAACTATTTGGACGATTGGCTGATTCTAGCTCGATCACAATCAGAGCTCGTAGAACACAGGACCGCTTTACTCGAGCATCTCGAGAAACTGGGCCTTACAGTCAATTGGGCGAAAAGCTCGCTGTTTCCCAGCCAGAAAATTTCCTTTCTGGGAACAGTGATAGACTCGCTGTCCATAACGGCACGCCTGTCACGGGAGCGCGGTCTAAAAATTCAGCGCGTCGTGAAATCCTTCCGCCACGGCTCTATAGTCCCGCTCAAAAGGTTTCGGAAAATGCTGGGCCTAATGGCCTCGGCAGCCTCTGTTCTCCAGCTGGGCTTGCTTCGCATGCGCCCACTGCAGATGTGGCTAAAAGCGCGGGTTCCGCCCCAGGCATGGACCACGGGTCTGTTTCGCCTCAGGGTCAACCTTCAGTGCGTCTCAGCTCTGAAGCCTTGGAAAATAACCGACTGGTATCAGTCAGGTGTGAGCCTGGGGACCGCCGCGAATGTGAAGGTGGTGTCTACGGACGCCTCCACCTCCGGGTGGGGAGCACTGCTCGAGGGCAGACCGTTAGCTGGCCTGTGGTCAGAACGGGAGAAGCTCCTTCACATAAACTGCTTGGAAATGATAGCGGTCGACAGAGCGCTGCGGCGCTTCTGTCCCCAGATAAGGGGCCACCACGTCTTGGTCCGGTCGGACAACATGTCAGTGGTGGCATACATAAATCGCCAGGGCGGCGTCAGGTCCCGAAACCTTTACAGGTTGACGGAATGCCTCCTGGTCTGGGCTCAGCACAACCTGCTTTCGCTGAGAGCGGCGCATGTGCCTGGTCACCTAAATGTGGGACCAGACAGACTGTCCAGGAACAATGTCCCAGCAGGGGAATGGTCGCTGCACCCGCAGACGGTCCAGCTGCTGTGGGAAACGTTCGGCAAAGCGCAGGTGGACCTATTCGCGTCTCACGAAAACGCTCACTGCCTGAAGTTTTTCTCAAAAAGCAAGGACGCACTGGCCCAGGTCTGGCCTCGTCGTCCCCTGTATGCTTTTCCCCCTGTCTCGCTCCTCCCTCAAGTGCTGGAACGAATCAGGGAAAACGGATGCCCAGTGCTGCTCGTAGCTCCGCTCTGGACAAACCAGACTTGGTTCCCTGCCCTAATGCAGCTGACATTACGACATTGTGTTCCCCATAGCGTAAGATATTACGCAGTACGAGAGATACTCTCGTAAGAGAACGTACTCGGTTACTAACGTAACCTGGGTTCTCTCTAGAGAGGGAACGAGTACTGCGTATCTTGCCGTGCTTGGAATACGCTCTGGTTCGCTTCGGCGATGAAAACCAGTTTGTACCAGCCTATCGAGCTTATTTATAGGGTGAGACCACACCCTTTCTGGCGGGACGTGACGATATGGGCGCGAAGTGCACCCATTGGTTATGACGTCACGCAGAGCCTCTCTCGATAGGCTGCTGCTTTTGCCGCAGGGCAGCCAATAGGCGCGCGAGCTGTCTCGCCTATGTCTGCTTGCTGCTGCAAAGCGTTTTACATTAATACAAAATTAAGGATAATTTTTTGGCTTCAATATCTCGTGGAAAAGAGGTTTTCCCCATAGCGTAAGATATTACGCAGTACTCGTTCCCTCTCTAGAGAGAACCGAGGTTACGTTAGTAACCGAGTACGTTTTCAAACTGAGTTTTATGACACATTTCATTAATAATTACCTGTAATTGGGTTGTAGGCGTTCCCTATGTTGGTGAAGACGTTCCTGTAGGTTAGTGTGATGTCAGTGGTAAAAGGACCAAGGTGTCCACTGCCAGATTGCATCAGTGCAGCAGAAAAAGCTATTTCTCTGTCTGTTATTGAAAAACATTAACAATATTGTGATTACAATTGGGATGTTACTGTATTACACTGAGGATGTATACACTGAATATCATTCAGGCACACTTTCAATATCATTCAGGCATAATTTCACCTCTATTTTCCTTTCTCAACTCCTCCACTTGACTAAGAGTAAGATTTGACATTTCTGTGAAGGAATAAAGATTCTGTTAAATGACATTTACACATTATACACTTACAGTAACATTTACACTATGCAATGTATTGCATTGGTGTTTTACTTATGGCACATTTCCACTGCATGGTACGGTACGGCTCGCTTCGGCTCGCTTTAAATGGTACCTGGTCTGTTGAGGTTCCAAGCATACCGTACCGATACTAAAATGTGACGTGAAAACACTGCAGATCACTGATTGGTCAGACAGAATCGTCACTACCAGCGTCATTGTATTTGTGCAACACGAGACACTAAACCCGCTAGATTTAAATAGACAACAGCCAACACTAAAGTACTTGCTTGAAAAAAGAAGATGAAAACTTCAAAAAAGAAATGGCTGAATGGTGGTCGGTGGACGAGGTGCATACGTTCCTCTCGTTGGTTGCCGTGGAGTTGCACAACTATAACGATCAGTCCCACCCACTTTGAAGCGGTACTAACTGCAGTGGAAAAGCGTACCGAGCTGTACCACGCAGTGGAAAAGCACCATTTGAGGATCATTGATAAAAGAGTGAATGTGTTGGTCAGGTACCATCATTTTTCTTGTTCATCTCTTCCAGGATAAATGTCTGTTGTTCACTTAGTTGAGTCTCTAAAGCTCTGATGTTTGTTTTCTGCTCTGTAACTGTGGCAGTCAGTTCTCTGTTGTTTGCTTTCAGCTCTGTAACTGTGGTGGTCAGTTCTCTGATGTTTGTTTTCTGCTCTGTAACTGTGGTGGTCAGTTCTCTGATGTTTGTTTTCTGCTCGGTAACTGTGGCGGTCAGTTCTCTGATGTTTGTTTTCTGCTCTGTAACTGCGGCGGTCAGTTCTCTCAGTGCTGCATGGATGTCAGTGAAGCACAGATGGTAGTTTTGTTGGCTGTCAGTTGAAGCTTCATCTCTCAAAGTGTCTGTTTGAGGCCGATTCTGTCCTCCGTCCTCAGATCTGAGCTGTTGACTGATCTCATTCTCATTGAGTCCTCCATCTACCTGATGCGGTACCACAAACACAGAGGTTTCCAACAGCAGCAGTAAACACACTAAACCCTTCATTCTTCACTGATGTTTGTTTCCAGCTCTTGCTCTGTCATCTTCACAGCCTCTCATGTTCCTTTTATAGTGTCCTGATTTACTGTCTTTGTACTTGATTTATATTGCTTCAGATAAATAAGTAGTTCAAGTTAATTGTTAATCAGAATTAGTGTAATGTTGCATGTAGTAGAGGTAGAGTTTTATCAGTAGATGTTTATCTCTATTCGCTACATTTATGGCACTATGTTGACCTCAACAGAAAATAACTTTGACTCAAAGTTTTTTTTAAATATTATTTATTTAGATTAGCGGTCGACATCCTTATGAACACCCCAGGTTGTGTGAATGGATTGTCAGATCTGCACGCTAACGCAGGTTAAAATCTCTCACTTTAATAGTATTTATAGCACCTAACTTAATAAAACAGGCTGTGTGGCTGTGAGGAATGATTACCTCAAAATGTACATCCATATGTAAGTTTGAGTGACTTTATTTAAATTAAATACATCAGCTATACGTACCAGTGATTATCCCGACCTCTTTAAGTATGACCTCTGATATATAGATGGTCACATGACTCTCTGGTATCCATGTGCATATCTTACAAAAGTTACCAGGTTTACCAGCTTTATGTTATGACAAAAAAAGAAGAAAACATTGGATGTCAATTTAATTAATAAGTGACGTTTACACATGTAACTGGGTGAACACCCGTCCGTCTATACCCAATAAGGGCAGTGGACCCACTCAAGTTATTGAACTAAATTAATATATGGGCACATGGTCCATTTTATTTCTTTAAAAATAAACCAATTCCTAGACTTATATCAACAAAATGGCAGCAATGAGGGGACCAAATTGATTCACTTAGCTGAAACTGTTACTTCCAGTCCTATTTCTAGTACAACCATGAAAACATGTGACACACATCCACACAAGCAATGTAATATTCAAGAAGCAAACAAATCAACTTATAGTGTTATCACTGCACCACGCCACACCCTGGTAGCTGGGATACTGACTCATCTACAGTAGTACAAGCAGCCAAATAAAGAAAATAAAAACAAAACACAATTGTACATAAACTTTAAATAATGGGGAAAACAGTTGGTCTAATACAGTATTTCCCAACCGGTGTGCTGTGGAAAACGACCAAATTCCCCAAAATAAGTTAAAACATTTTTTGCTACAAATAAGAATATAATCGCGCTGTCGGGCCAAAAACTTGCATATAGCTACAATAAACTATTTCTGTCATTCGCTGGTCAAAAATCTTGTTACTCAATTTGAGCTTGATTTCTAATAAAATGTAAATATTATAGTGACAAGTGTAATGACAAGTGCAAGTGTCTGACCATAGCTATGAGACCCTGGACCACAAAACCAGTCACAAGGGTCCATTTTTTTAAATTGAGATTTGTACATCATATGAGAGCTGAATAGATAAATATTTCATTGATGTGTGGTTTGTTAGGATAGGACAATATTTGGCCGAGATACAACGATTTGAATATCTGAGCCTACAAAGAAATTTAAATATTGTAATGTCAGTATAAATGGAAGACACTAGTTAGTGTTACGTTGTTTGACAGTGTTAATCAAATCATAAGTGGTTCTATCTGTTAGTCCCTGGTTCTTTAAAGGCACAATATGTACTTTTTCTGCTTTAAAATAGCAAAAATAACTGTATTTATGTTATATATTTCTTTTAGTTGTGTACTTACATTATCACAACAGTTTCCACCAACTTTTAAATCCGGAGAAATTTATAGCTTAATTCGAAGACATGGGCCGTTTCTTTATTTCCGTTTCGTCGCCCGTCTATGGTGTCATATAACCTTTGACTCCTCCAAGTCTCTAACTTCCTGCGGAACCCGGCGAAACTGCAAACACAAAGGGGAACACCGGACACTAGGGCTGCAGGATATTGGGAAAAAATGGCATTGCGATATTTTATTTCCCCTGCGATATTGCAATATGTCACCAGATGTTGATTACTAAGCGCGAGCGTGAGGCAGAGAGAGCAAGACAGCGCTCTGTTGTTTGAAGACGGTGAGAGCGCGCGCACGCGCGCGGCCGGGGCTCGCTCTCCCTCTCTCTCTCTGCTCGCACATACGCGCCCTGTTCAGCGGCAGCAGTCATTCTATTCTACACCATTCATACCCATCAAATAATGCTTTATTTTAGTGGGACAAAAATTCGATTTGGCAAATTCGAAAACTCCTGCATAACTGACTGTGTTTATGAGGATATTCACCGAGATGGGCATTCTGACTTAATTTTGAATGTTCGTGTCTGTCAAGCTCAGAGAGAAACAGCACTGAACTTTGTGTCTGCCCGGCTCTGTGTGCGTACACTTCTTGCGCTTGATGTTTAAACTAACAGGGCTTAAAAACACATGTAAATGATATGTGAATGATAAACTTTCACTCTATGATGGTTAAACTTCGCAATTAATCCGTGAATCACAAGCGTTACAGGACAGGAAGCGGCTGACCCGTACTGATCATGAATCAGAGATCAACTACGATACCTATCGTACGTCATTGACAACGACAACAACTCCCATGAGCCCACGCTCTTTCCCAACGTCATCAAAGTACGTCTTTTGTTATTATTTTGATTGAGTGACCCCTGGTGGCCAAAAATGACATACTGTACGTTTAAGGGGCGGGGTTTTAGCAGGGTCAAGTGACTAGAGCGAGGGAGAGCTGGAAGTGGAAGAGAGAGTGAGTTAGAGCAGAGACAGCACGATATATCTCTCCCTTCATGTTGTACGGCGTGGGTTACGGCCATAACAGTAACCCTGCAGTTCTTCAATAAAGTCTTAGGAGGAAGAATCCATCTGTTTACTTTTTAGTAGCGAAACGCTACATTTGGTGTCAGAAGTGAAGGACTTCAACGTACAAGCTGAGCATTCACCGCCGAGATGGACTACGGGGCGTGGCCGAAAGTGAAACAACAGATGCAGGAGACAGTAAGGGGGAAAAGCGAGTGCTTGTGGACACACGGGCCGGCAGCAGATCCGCACTGGATTTCGAGCGAGACGGCTAGGATGAGAGAGGCTATCATGTTACAAGCTGCTGAAGCTGCCTCCCTTTACCCCGCACAGTGAGTTTGCACATCAGTAGAATGGCGCTGACGTGACAGCGCATGTGCAGCGCGTCTAGACACACTCTTGATGACGTGAATACGCGGGATGTAAACAAACATGGCGGTGGCCAGGCCTGCAGCGAATACATCAGAGACTCAAACACACTCGCTATTAAAACACAGCGGTTCTCTGGTAAGACAGATTGGGATGCATTCAAAGTTAGCTGATGCTGCAGCCTGGCCTGAAAATCATAAAGCCTTGCAGTTAGCGCTGTGCCTGACTGATAATGCGGCTGCTGTTCTGCAGTCCTGCAGAAAGAAATGATTATAATGCATTGGTTGGGGCTCTTCAGAGGCAGTTTGGAAATTATAGCCAGCCTGTCCTGGCAGAATTTCATAACAGACGTAGAAAACAAGGTGAACCCTTCCATATTTTGGCCAATGACATTGAATGCTTATGTAAACGCATGTAGCGTATGAATGAAGAATCATGATTTCAGTAATTCTGAACGCCGTACACACATTCTTACGAACGGGTCATAAAGCCCACACTTCATGAACTCCCCTATCTAGATCATTAGTTGGTGCCAGTTAGTCTGAAGTTTTAAGTGATTCCTTGAGCTATTAAGTGAGACGCAGCTAGACAAGTATATACTCAATGCACTAGCGTTTGGTTTTCGCGTATAACTTCATGAAGCATGCCTAGATGGTAGAAAATTGCATATCTATATTTTCAGCAGACTCTCACGATTAAAAAGAGCCCAAACACAACATAATCCATGACTTAGATCTAAAGATATTCCTAATGGAGTTGTGACACTCGAACCCCCACAGGCGCACATAGAGCCTTGTATGTAGATGGAGCACTGATGTCGCGTTTTTTAACTCAACGAATCATGCAGAAATTGTGGGAAATGGCACATCATTATTTACAGCAGAGTTTTAAGAATATAAAGAGCCTAAACTCACCATAATCCATCACTCAGATCTAAAGATATTCCTCGTGGACTTCTAAAACGAAGTTGCATCTATGCGCACCAGTAGCAGCGATGCTATGCTATTTTGATGTGACGTTGCAGCTCATAACTCCACGAAACATGCACGGATTGTGAAAAATTGAACACCTTTATTGACAGCAGATTCTCACGATTACAAAGAGCCCAAACACAATATAATCCATCGCGTTGATCACAAGATATTCCTCATGAAGTGATGAATACTTGGCTAAAAAGTCTCTCGTCTTTCCGGGGTGCAATGTGTTTTAAAATGTTCCCGGAGCCATCCGTGCTCGTTCTCAAACGTGGAATAACACAAAATAGGTATCATTTTAAAGCTTAGAATCTCAGCTTTTTAATGCATCTAATCACTTTGATTTTCTCTGAACGAGAGCTGACTAGTCCCTCTAACTCTGGTGCCCCCGCCCGCGGGGGCAACCTGGCTGCGAAAATGTCCATTATCATATTTTTCAAAAAAAATAATGCCTTGATTATTACAAAATTGGTGTCATTTGAAAAATTAGAGTCTGAACTTTGCAGTGAATGTAGCCAATTTGATAAACTCTTATCAAATGAGTTATTTGCTGATAATTTTTTTTTATTTTTTATTCATAATCTATAAAATACTTTTTTTACTATGTCAAAAACATCATACAGCTCATGAAACATTCACAGATAGTTGAAAATGGCAATTCATTTTTTACAGCATATTATTACAATTAAAATGAGCCCAAAATAAACATAATATATTGCTTTTATGATAAGAAATTCTTCATGGAGAAACAATTTTAAAAATGCCCATCAGGGGGCGTCAAGGGCTGAACAAAAATGCTACATTGGCTCCACCTGCTGTAACTTTTGATTACTTCATCCAATCACCACAAATTTTTATCCAGCTCCAGGACACATGTAGAGGGACTTCACCAAAAAAGAATTTTCCTTCTACCTGTTTTCCTTCCTGAGTTATTCCATGACAAATAAGAAAGATATGCAAAATCATAATAAATATTATATATATATTCTGTCTTTTATCAGCAGTTTCTCAGCAGGAGAATGTCCAAATGTAATGTCATTTATATTTTTATAAATTTATTTATAAATTTGAAAAGTGTTCTTTCAAACGATACCTACCTTTTGACTCTCCTTACTATAGTTTTGAAGTTATGAGTCTTTACTTTTGTGCGTGTCACTCAGAAAAAAAAACTCTAAAAACTCTAAAAAGTCCCTCAGTGCTTAACAGGTTAGTGCTCCGTTCACGTCTCCGGACCGAACTCCGCACTTTAACTTTCCTCAGTCCGATATCCTCCGGGTGAACGGGCTCTCCTCCACTGCGTACCATTAGGACGTATTGAATCTCCCGCGAAAAAGACACGCTCTGAAAGAACGCCTCCATCCAGAGCAAAGAGGACATCCACACGCGCACGTTCAGCGACACCATAGGTCCCTGTGCAAGTATTTGTTCTATCCAAATTTAAAAGCGTTAAAGTGTGCATTTTCCTTGTTGTCTCTTGAGGTTCAGCTGTGGTAGAAAGTCTATTTTCCTGTGTTTCATTTCTTTTTCTCCCTGTTTTGCTTACATTATTCTATATGTTAGTTGTTAGATGTAGTTGCATATTCTAGTTCATTTTATTAAACTCCATTATACTCTGATTGTCTCTGTTTGTTGATCATAAGACAAAGCCTCTTTAATGTGTGATCTTAAGCTACGAGCTGACATTGTTAAGTAAACTGATTTGATTAGTAAACTTAAGCTAAGAGGAAACCTTCTTGAGAATTGATAAAGTACCGAACAGCCGTTCGGCGGACAAACTGATTGTTTGAGGTGCGGTTCATTCTATAAGGTATTTTCTGGAAATGAATATAGCCTGTCTGCATATGATCTATATTCTTAATTAATTACAATTCGTTGTGTTAATTACCTATGTATATCTGAAGCAGACGTGTGGGCTATCATCCCCTTTTGGGTGATATTTATGTATGGTTAATCTGGTTCAACCCGTGTCCAATAATTGTTGAATTTGATTCAAGAAGTTGTAGGGTCTGGACCAATCAGACACACACACTAATTATTCATATTCAGTATATTTACTGAATATAAAGGTCTATGAGTATGAGTATAAAATATAAAGGTCTCCCCCAAAACGTCTCCGGTTACGTATGTAACCTTAGTTCCCTGAAGGAACGAGATGCTGCGTGGAAAACGCTGCGGGACACATGTAGTGTGTATCTTGCGTTGTGCTTCGTGAAACCAGTATGAAATCAGTCCAATGGCGAGACGGAGCGTCATAGGCGGGTGACGTCATCGACCAGGAAACTATAAAGCACCCCTAAATCACACACGCGTCAGCTTCTGGAAAAAGTCTGAAGCAAGTGATCTCGGGCACGTAGGGAGTATGGCAAAGACACGCAGCGTCTCGTTCCTTCAGGGAACTAAGGTTACATACGTAACCGGAGACGTTCCCTATCAGGAACTCGAGCTGCGTGGAAAACGCTGCGGGAACGCAAATACCCACGTCGCCATACGAGCAAGTGTTCGCAGTGTGAAATCAGAGCGCACAAGCTGACGAAAGCACCTGCGCCCCTGGAGTGGAGCCAAAGTCAAGTTGGTAAAACTTTACGAAAGTATGCGGCGAGGACCAGCCTGCCGCATCACAAACATCTTGGAGTGAAACTCCTGACAAGAGAGCTTTAGAAGCAGCCATACTCCGAGTAGAGTGAGCTCGTGCAGCCAAGGGTGAAGGCTGACCAGCCGACTCATAAGCAAGTGAAATGGCCTCAACCACCCACTTGCTCATCCTCTGCTTAGACACTGGAGACCCCTTATTAGGGGGTCCAAAACAAACGAACAACTGTTCAGACTTCCTCCACAGGGCAGCTCTGTGGACATAAGCGTCTAGGGCCCTAACAGGGCAGAGCAGATTTAGTTTCTCTTGGTCTGACGTCAGAAAAGGAGGAGGACAGAAAGCTTGCAGCACAACAGGCCTAACAGGATTAGTTGGGACCTTAGGAACGTAACCCGGTCTAGGGTGAAGGAAAGCTTTTACCATGCCGGGTGAAAATTCCAAGCACGAGGGAGAAACCGAGAGAGCTTGAATATCCCCAATTCTTTTCAACGAGGAAATAGCAAGCAAAAAGATGGTTTTGAGAGTAATAAATTTCTCAGAAACTTCTTCAATGGGCTCGAATGGAGCAAGGGAGAGGCCCTGTAATACTATGGCCAGGTCCCAAGTCGGCACCCTCGTGCGAGCTGCTGGCCTCAGCCTCAAAGTGCCACGGAGGAAACGTGATATCAGTGGGTGTCTCCCTAAAGAGGCTCCACTTAAAGGGACATGGTAAGCAGATAACGACCTCAGTCGAGAGACCAGCTTCTATAAGCTGGGCCCCCTCAGGGGCCAAGCCCATAACTTCCACAACTCTGGGCGGGGGTGAAGAATCGACCCGCTCGCCTGAGAGAGAAGGTCCGTCCTGATCGGAATCTCCAGAGGAGAGCCGTCGAGGAGATATATCAGGTCCGCAAACCATACTCGGGCCGGCCAGTACGGGGCTACCAAGAGTAGACTGACCCCGTCCCGGCGAACCCTCTCCAGAACTCCTGGGAGCAGAGCAATCGGGGGAAATGCGTACAGACGTGACCTCGGCCACGGCTGCACCATAGCGTCCAACCCCAACGGGGCTGGATGACTCAGAGAAAACCACAGTGGACAGTGTGTTGTCTCCTTGGATGCAAATAGGTCTACTTCGGCATGACCGAAATTACTCCAAAGGAGCTCCACCACCTCGGGGTGGAGTCTCCACTCCCCGGGCCTCGGCCCCTGCCTCGACAGGAAGTCTGCCCCCTGATTTAAGTACCCCGGGATATAAATCGCCCTCAATGAAAGAAGCTTCCCCTGGGACCACAGGAGGATCTGGCGAACCAGCTTGTATAGCGGGCGCAAACGCAGCCCTCCCTGGTGATTTATGTAGGAGACCACCGATGTGTTGTCTGACCGGACAAGAACATGATGGCCTCTCAGGTCTGGGAGAAAGTGTTTCAGAGCCTGAAACACTGCCAACATTTCTAAGCAATTTATATGCCATGAGAGATGGTGATCCTGCCACAGACCCTGAGCTGGGCGACCACTCATGATCGCCCCCCAGCCCGTGAGGGATGCGTCCGTCGTTAGCGTTACACGACGACAAGGAGCTCCCAACACGGGACCCTGGGACAGGAACCAAGGTTCTTTCCACATGGCCAAGGCGCGAAGACACCGTCGCGTAACCTTGATCATGCGGAGCGGGTTTCCCCTCGGGGAAAACCCCTTGGTCCTGAGCCACCACTGCAACGGTCTCATGTACAACAGGCCGCAAGGTATAACGTTGGACGCTGCTGCCATCAGACCTAACAGTCTCTGAAACTGTTTCACAGTGAGCGACTGGCCTAGCTTCACTTGTTTGACGGCCGTGAGAATCGAAGCGATACGAGCAGGAGACAGGCGAGCCCGCATCGTCGTTGACTCCCAAATTACACCCAGAAAGGTGGTACTCTGTAGTGGAGATAGCACACTTTTCTTGGTATTGAGCCTCAACCCCAGTCTCTTGATATGAGCGAGAACGACATCTCGATGTCGAACCGCCTGAAGCTCAGATTGAGCTAGAATCAACCAATCGTCGATATAATTTAAAATGCGGATGCCCTGGAGTCGCAGCGGAGCCAGAGCTGCATCCATGCATTTCGTAAACGTTCTGGGAGAGAGAGCTAGGCCGAACGGAAGAACCCGATATTGGTAAGCTTCGCCCCCGAAAGCGAACCTCAGGAACTTCCTGTGTTGTGGAAGGATGGACACGTGGAAGTAAGCATCCTTTAGATCTATCGTGACAAACCAGTCCTCGGATCTGATTTGTGACACGATCTGTTTGAGTGTAAGCATTTTGAACTTGAGCTTCCCTACTGTTCGATTTAGCAGGCGCAGATCTAAAATTGGACGCAACCCCCCATCCTTCTTCGGAACTATGAAGTACCGGCTGTAATAACCTGACTCCCTGCTGGGAGGGAGAACTCGTTCTATAGCCTCCTTGAGCAAAAGAGTTTTTACCTCCTGTTCCAATACCAGAGCCTGCTCGGGGCCCACCACTGTGGGTAGGACCCCCCTGAATCGAGGTGGACGAGACCTGAACTGTATAGCGTAACCTTTTTCGACTGTCTGCAGGCTCCACTGAGATACATTTGGAAGGCTTTTCCACTCTGCCAAAAAATCTACTAAGGGAACCAGCCTCTCGAGGCTGGCCTCTGGAATAGTTGGTGCTGCAGACACAGTGCCCTGTAACAGCGCACCGGCAGGGAACAACTGGTCTGACAGCTTTTGACCCCTCCTCGGAGGGAGCGAGCGCCCCTCGGGAAAACGCTCGCTGGGACCGTCCACGCCCCGGCACGAAGGCGGGGTTGGCAGAACGGGCCCCAGAGGGCACCGAGAGAGAATGGGCGCCGTAGAAAGAGGCGAACACCTTTCCCTCACGGTGGGGACGACCCTCAGCATCCTGACGCCAGAGGCGTCAGGATTTCTTCGACGAAGCCTTTCTGGCGATAATCACTGTCCTCAGATCAGCCTTACCCCTAGAAGACTTCGCCTGAGAGCGCCGCGTCCCCTGCCAGCCTTGCTGAGGAGGAGCACGAGACGCGACACTCTGTTTTTGTTGCGCCCTATGTGAGGAGCTAGTCGTCGGCTGGGGCTGCCCCCGCCCAGCAGCCCCAGAGACATGAACACGGAGAGGGAGGAATTTTTGGAGCGCCGCTGCCTGCTTTTTCTCTTCCTGAAACCTCTCGATGACCGAATTTACAGAGTCACCAAAGAGGCCAGCAGATGACAGCGGGGCGTCAAGCAGGAAATTTTTCTCTTTATCCTTCATATTAGAGAGATTTAACCATAAATGTCTCTCCGTGGCCACCAGGGCTGCCATAGAACGGCCCATTGATTTGGCCGTCTCCTTGGTGACACGGAGAGATAAATCTGCTGCCTGACGAAGCTCCCTGATAACATCAGAACTAATTTCCTCCCCTTCGCTCACATCTTTAAGCAGATCAGCCTGATAAGCCTGTAAAATGGACATAGTGTGCAAACATGCTGCTGCTTGACCTGCCGACGAATAAGCTTTGCCCACCAGCGCCGAAGTATTTCTTAAAGGCTTGGTGGGCAAAGCCGGTGTCTTAAATGACGATGCTGACTCAGGAGAGAGATGACTAGCGATCGTTTCTTCAGCTTTAGGCATTGCACCATAACCATGAGATCTAGCACCAGCAATATTGGAATATGTGGATGTTTGCTGACTAAACACACAGGAAGACACAGGTCTCTTCCAGGACCTCGACACCTCAGTGTGGAGGTCTGGGAAAAAAGGTAGACACCGGCGTGGAGGCATAGAACGGGAAGGCAAAAATCTTTCATCTAGTTTACTTTTAGATCTAGACTCCTGCCTATCAACTGGCCACTCAATGCTTAGTTTTTGAACAGCTCGAGTGAGCACCTCCATAAGCTCCTCAGTAGCAGGAGACTGAAGTGACGAGTCCCCAGTCTCTAGTGTATCGACACTTTCAACATCCAGCTCCTCAGAACTGGATAGTTGAAGCACTGGTGCCTCAATCTGGTCGGAAGAAACCGCAGCGCGTGCTTCCGAAACCAGATCTGAGGCACTGGATCCAACAGGTAAAGGCTGAGATAAGGACGAGCCCGTCTCAAACCCCGCTGTTAGATCCATTTGCGATCCCCACGACAAGCGTCGGCGCTCTGCCTCGACAGAAGCGGGACCCGAGCCGCGGGGAGCGCGCACCGAACCACTCTCCTCGAAGAGTGATCGGCGGGAGCGGAGCGTTCTAAGGGGAAAACGCTCGCAATGCACACAATCAGCCCCCTCGAGAGCTGACTGGGCATGCTGCACTCCCAAACAAACAACACATAAGTCGTGTGTATCCCCGCCAGTAAGATAACGAGTGCAGGGAGGAACACACTTCTTATATTGCTGTTCGCTCGCCATGATATAGATAGTATATATATATATATATATATGTGAAATATAGTTTTGAATATAGTGAAAAACTCCTGCCTAGTAGCAACTAAGGACAGACAAAAACACTTTCAGACAATGATTTCACAGAGAGCGCTTGCTGAAGACAACAGAAGCTGACGCGTGTGTGATTTAGGGGTGCTTTATAGTTTCCTGGTCGATGACGTCACCCGCCTATGACGCTCCGTCTCGCCATTGGACTGATTTCATACTGGTTTCACGAAGCACAACGCAAGAAGCGTTCCCGCAGCGTTTTCCACGCAGCTCGAGTTCCTGATAGGGAACTAACATTACAAATGGAGTTACTATGTCGGTCGGGTGTCCTGTTACAGAGCACCTTAAGACTGATAACAGACTTTTATGAGTCTAACTAACGGTCAAGGTAACCTCGCCTATATCATACCTCCTACCTAATTAATCCTCATTTAATGACTCACACTTTGATGTACATCATCTTCTCTTAGAATGCAGTGTGGATTTGTTATATCTATCTGAGTATTAATGAACAGGAAAAGCCTAAGGCAGAGGTCTGAACAAAAGGTACGACCAAAGAGTCGTAAATCAACCAGAGCAACATTCCCGCTCTGACATTTCACCTTTCTTATTGGTCGAGTCCACCCTTAGGGGATGGATCTTTCTCTGGCTTTATTTAGAGACAGTCCACCGTGACCGCCCTCTCTTCCTTTTTTCCATCCGACTACAACACTGTTCCTGAGGATACAAGGGGGAATCCCTTCCCCTTTCCCTGGGGGCCCTAGGCCCAGCAGGCCGTGAGCACCATCGGTCATGATTTCATGCTTCTTCAATCCAGAAACTGCAACCTTACCAACTGAAAAGGAGAACCTCCGGAGTGTTGGCACAAGACTTCTCCTTAGGCAGAAGAAGTCCGTCGCAACTCACACCATTTACTTCGCGTGTCCTCCCCGGACCAGGCCTGCCAGGCCACAGTCTGCACTCCAGCCATGAGAACAGAGTCAAACCAACCATGCAAGTTCATCATATCTTCTTCATCCAACGAAGAAGAAAATGATTGAGACTTCAACATTTGACACTCGCAGAATCATCAACAACTTCAATTTCCAACAACTTTGATAATAGTGTACGGTACCCAGGCATGCAAGTATACTTTTGATTTGATGCTTTGAAAATGAAATGCTGATGTTTCTTCTCATAGTTACATGGAACTGCTCAATAGTTCCGTTTCCGTCCTATCACTCACCTATTTATTTTATTTATGTGTGTACGTTGTTTAGTTTATGTGTATTTATGATTTAGTTAATAAAACTTGTACATAATATGTATTTGGTTCTGATTTGCTGCAATACGGAGTACCTTTACGATTTTGATTTAGCTACATGCTCAAAGCACTGTACAATTACAAGCTAAGAAATAATTATTCTTCTGTGGCCAGGGAAGGTACCTTTTTCTTAGAATAAATGAATAATCAAAGAGTTCGTTGGACGAACTAATTAATTGATTGTAATATTAATTCAGCCACATCAAGTTAATACAATGACCCAAATAACTGACCCAAATATTCATAATTAATAATAACAAGTTATTATTGATAATTAATATTCCAAAGAGCTGATTCGTTACAAAGTATTGCATACGTATTCCCCAAACCTGAGCTAGTTTTGTTACATAAATGGTGGAGTGAATGCGTGCACATTTTAAGCTTTGTCTTGTGAGCAACTAATGCAGTATCAATTTTGTGTATTTTGTTGTTAATTTTGTACGTTAGCGCACCGCCGCAACGCGAGCTCATTGACTAACTGAAACGCACAGAGCCTCAGTTCAGCACGATTAACAAGTTGCAAAATAATGTCTAACATTAGATGCCACTATTAAGTGATAAAGTAAACTGCAGTCATAATATTAAAATTGTTATTTTGATATTTCCAAAATCCCGTTTAGAACGAGACTCTTCTTGCAAGTGGGATAAAAAGATTAGTAAAGCGATGTTCCTTTAATTAATCTTAAAGAAGGCCTTATATTCTATCGTTAAATAACGATAACTCCTGGTAAAGAAATTGGCTTAGCTAACCATTTTTCGAAAAACCTAAAACGTCTGTCGTAATGCTATTGTGGTAGGATGTTTACGGGAGTCAAAACGACAGACGAATAATTCCTATTGTATTTGTGTGGCAAGCGAAGGAACCCTTCCCACACCCACTTGTGTCGAATAGCACGAGCAAACACGCCGAGGTAAATTGTATAATAGTGATTTTATACATCTACATACAATCTACGCGCGCTCTTAGATTTTGAATCACATTGAAAACAGAGTGGTTGTAATTCCGTTTACAAAACACGAGAGGGCAGCCTTGCGTGCAGTCTCAAATTACATCTCATTCTGCGTGAGCAAAATAGCGCCCTCGTGTGGGCTTTAGCAGACTGGTCATTCTTTCCTCAGTCTCTTTCCGTTGTTTTTTTTTTTCTCCCTGTTTTCATTTTCTCTGCGATTATGAATTCTGAATTGTCTAACTTTCAATACATATTCCAGTTAAAGCCTTGCTTGTGCTAGTATTTGTTTGACGTTAGACAATTCTCCTGCTGACTGTTTTATGCTTATTTTGAGTTGGGTTCAAACTAGATTTGAATTAAAAATTTTAAGTTGAGTTTCAGTTTAGTCATTGATATCCACTTAGAGGGAACGCGCCCCTTGTGGCAGACATGCTAAAGTCAGCTTATTCTTTTACTATTTTCATTTTGTGAATTGGTCTATTTCCATCTCTTCTTTTTGATTTATTTTGTTATCACTGATAACGTTACAGCAATCGTGATTAGCATCAGATATAATTCTGATCTCTGATTTCCTTACACTTATTTAAATTGAATTTAAACCAGTTTGAATTGAAATTTGAATTAAGTGTCTATTCAACCAACCAGGTCATCCACTGGGAGAAAGCATGACCTCTTATGGCACAAACCCGCCACTACGGCCTGCCGTCTCCCTGGTTTCATCCTACTTCATTCATTTTTATTATTTTATTAATTTGTATGAATTAATTTCCTTTTTATTCATTTTTTTTTTTATAACTTTTTTTTTTTTTGGGTTAAGTTGATTTGATAATTACTAACATTGTCATAATCCCTTTTTATTTTATCATTATTTAGTAAGGCCTGTGCCTTTTATTTTTCTACACACATAAGTACTCAATTTGGTTAAGACAAAGAAAGCCTTAATTCACTTTAAGTTTCACTCGTTCTTCATCTTTTGTGTATTTATAGGTAGAAACCTATATACAGACCTATTCAATTTTATTTTACTTAAATCTTTTCTGCCTTGCTATTTTTCTGTTCTGTTGTGATTTGTTCCTTTCAGTTCACCTAGAGACAGAACCTATGAGAGACACCAAGGAAAGCCAAATAACAGATTGACAGCCAAGCCGCTAGCGTCACCAGATGACCCACTAGGCTACCGCCCTGTCAAAATCTTTATTTAGGCCCTGCGCTGACCTACGCAAATTGTCCCCACATAACTGTCTAACTGTCTGCATCAGTTAGCTGAAATTTAGACGGCATAGCCCGTATTAGTATTATAGCTCGTAAACCTTGCATTGGTCTCTTTGTGTGTGCTGTGTTCCTCTCGCCCACAGTAAAGCCAGTATGTCCTGGTCTTCCAGCCCCGCAGTCCACTGGGACAACCTCGAGACATGGCTGAGAGCCATGACAGCCACCTTCCTGCCCAAGGACGCCGGTGACTCAGAGCCCCCGAGCCAAGTGCAGCTGGACGCCGACGTGGACAAGCTGATGGAACACGATCCGACCCAGACCTACAGCTACAAAGACTGGGCCAAAATCGTTGGAAACCTCGCTCACACTTTTGTCGCCCAGGCACGACTCAGCGAAAGAAACGCCATCGACCTGGAGCAGGAGGCAGCAACGCTAAGGCTCCAAGCCGAGGAGGCCCGGAGGAACCAAGCCGAAACCCAGAGTCAGCTAGATCAGCTACGACTCGAGACCGAGGATCAGCGCAAGGAAAAGGAGGAAACGGATTCAGAGCTACGGGAGGAAGTAGAAAGACTTCAAAATGTCCTGGAAAATCTTCGTCTAGACACAGACCGAAGAGAGCAGTCGGAGAGAAAAGCCAGAGAGGCACTCGACAGAAAGCTGCAACAAGGTGAAGCTCTCCTTTCAAGAGCAGAGACTGAACTAAAAGAAAGAGACGCTAAGGCCAAGGCCTGTGAAAAACACTTGAAAGCGGCTCGAGCTGAAATCCATGAGCTTAGCCAGCACAGAGACCACCTAAAAGATGAACTTGACATTGTTCACAGAGAGTTGAAACACTCTTATAGACTACAAACTGACCCGGAAGGGGAAACGCACACAACAGAGTTTCCCCCGACCCGCCGGTCCATACCTTTCAGCCAAGACCTAAGAGCTGAAAAAGGGGGCGAAAGCCCACTGTTCAAGACATCACCAGTCAACTTTCCAGCACACCCCCGCCACGGGCCCAGGCCTGGCCCCCAAAGAACTTGATAAGCTGGCCAGGAACATTCCTACTTTCACCCCAAACCCTGCAGGAGGCCACGACGTACACGCCTACCTGCAAGACATTGACTTTCACCTGCACACTGTTCCCAACATGACCACGTGGGACAGATTGTACCTGCTCCGAATTACGTCTAGTCTTGACGTACGTAGTTTCTTAGACTGTCAACCAGAGACTGTTAAATTAGACTACCAGCAGCTGTGGCAGGCCTTCATCAGAGAATTCTCTGATCCAGACACTGATCAAGGCCTCATCACTGCGATGAACCTCAAACAGGCCGGACTGGAAACTCCACAGGCCTACTACGGCCGCATCCGACAAGCCTACTTCGGTGCCCCGCAACAAACCTGGGATGGAAGAAGATTTCAACTTCCGAACTCTGTTCCTCCGAAATCTGCATCCCACGGTGTATCCTACAATCGTAAAGCTAGTAGCTAGTATCTTTTACCCTCTGGGGTCCGAGGTGTTTTCTGGGTCCTGGAGGTGTTCTGACATGCTCTGACATTTTATTTTATTTTATTTTATTTCTGATACTTGTGACATTTTCATGGCTAAAGTCTGATTACACTGTATTCAGCACAAACTCTGCTACAGTAATATGTCAGCAGCATGTATGTAAACATTTTTAGTTTTGAGATAATGACGTTTATGCGTGGTTTGTGAAAAAACTAAAAAACATTGTCCCTGAAATAAGGTAATAAAACCCATACTAATTATTTATTCACAAGACTTTTGAAAATTGTATCACGTGGCCTAGAATATTTGCTTCAAAACTATGTGAAAATCATCCTGACTACTCATTTAGATAAGACAATATATTGATGTAAAATTTCTAAGACGTGTTTTGTGTTAGAAAGCTTTATGCGAGGAGGCGTGAACCATGAACCATCAACCCATGAATATTTAGTGTTTCACACCTGAGAAAGACAAAGACCCTCCCCTAATGGCCCTATAAGGTGCTATCAGCTGTCATTATCAGGAACCTTGCACAAAGAGTGAGGAGAGACTTAAAAAATAATGGCTTTTAAATGGTTTGGATTTATTTACAACACAACACTATCCAAAGATACACAACAAATGACAAAAAAGCACATTAGTAAACACTGATCTAAAGACAGAGACGTGGACAGTCCCACAGCTTTCTGCCATTCCTAAAACATAGTAGGCTACATACCTGTCATCTCCAAAGTGTTTGATTTTTTTTACCATGTTCATCTAGAGAGACTCATGTGAATGTCAGCAGGACTCATCAGTGTCTTCTGGTCCCTGTAATAGAAAACATTTAGGAAAAAAAAACACCTGTAAACATGCTGATATCAGGAGAAACTATTTTAGATTTTTCTGGTTAAAATTATGAAATTTACTAAATACATACATACACTATATATATGAACTCCCAAGTGTGTTGTGCCTTGTAGGCATATGTAGGGCTGCATGTAATAATAACAATAGCCTATAGAAGGCAGCCTATAAATCGTTAAAAAGTTCAGTGACACTACACTAGAGAAAACTATATGGATTATCATGTTACTTCGTTTCCATTCGTTACGACGTTATGAAATGTTGGAGTAAAAACATGAAGCCTATAATGTTTGATTTGTTCTGCTTTTCAAACCCACAGCGCGTGACTCTAACAGCACGTGCAAACATTTACTGAATGCGGTGTCATTGTGTCATAGGCTACATGTATATACATTTAGCATTAGACCTCATGTTTTTAACTCCAATCACATTTTATAACGTACATTTTAGTCTGGCACCAGTTTAACTAGTAGCTACAATGTAAAGTTTATGCAATGTAACGACTAAGGGGTGGATCTGATTACGGGGAATTTGCATATCATAATTCATAATTCATCATTAATAATTATTCATTCAGGTTTGTATCAGATCAGTCTTACATGTTAATACATCTCCCGATAAGGGATGATACGTTACTTTACCTGCATACAAGACTGCATGCTTGCATGTGTATGGCAGCCGACCGCAAGTTGATTGCGATTAGCTACACAGATCACGTTTTACAAATAGGTAACATTAATTAGCTCAATTAATTTATAGAGTTTAGGAAAATCAATTCTGTGGCCACAAGAATTAGTCTTCCTGCCCTATAAACCCATACTCTTTAAAGTATCTTTAATTTGTAAAGCTCGTAGCTTTTGGATAGGCATTTCAGGGACCCGAAGTATGAGCAGACAGTCAATCCATCAAATGAGTATCATGAAATTTAATAAGAAATAACTAGCCTATGCATTTACTAAAATTACATGGGATATATGTATTTACAAACATAAACAATGAAACACACAAACGTTACAAACATAATAAACAACAAAACACAATAAAGCATCGATGAACGAGAAATGCATAGAGACAGAGATAGAATTTTTAGCAAGGTGCAGTTATGCACGAGGGAGTTTTATAAAGACCCGAAGATCTTACTAAATAGCAAATTCGCATAGACACGGGACTTTGAGAGACAACAAGACTTCAACACATCTTAAAAGCGTGATCAAACACGTATACTTGCACAGGTAGGTAAACTCTTTGCATGGCTGGTGAAGAAATGTGTGTCTCTCTCGGCCCTGCGCGTCACATGCGGTCACATGCGCGCGTTTCTTCTTCAAAGCGAGCGCGCGCTCGTTTAAATGTCTCTTGTTAGATGGATTTGCTGAAAAGACATGTTCCGCGCTGTTCTTTTCGATCGTCGATTGGAATTACACGGAGACTTATCTAAGACTGAAAAACATAACCTAAACTAGAAGCAAAACAAAAGAAAGAGATCCCCAAAGGGATCTCCCGAAGGAATCACATTCTGGCGAGAGTGAGATAGTAAGACAAGAGAGAGAGAGAGAGAGAGAGAGAGGGGGAGAGAGAGAGAGAGCGCATTGGAAATCTTCACCCAGACAATAACCTCTCTGAAACAACACGAAAAACATCATCTTAATGCTTCCTAGAAGCTGAAAGATACTTGCAAAGTTTCTTGGTCTCTCGTTGCGTGTTCCTAAAACGGCCTGTCCAGGCCGCGTGCAGGAGCGGACGTTCTTTGTTCCGTGTGCGCGCGTCACGTGGCGTTCGGCGCGCGCGCGCTGAATAGAGGATTAACGTCTTTAAGGTAGCTTTACCAAATTCGGCTGAATTCATCTCCTCTCCTGTGAGATGAATTAGGTTGGAAACTTAAAGAAAACAAAACTTTTAAACAAACAAAAGAAAGAAAGGATTTCCCGAGGGGAAATCGTATCGGAGACTAGCTACATGACTAAAACAGACATAGCAAGCAAGTTCAGAGCGCGAAAAAAGGGAGAGCCACTTGGAGCTCAGAAGCGCCATTTATCACCTTGGCGAAATCCAGCCTCTTCCTTTGGGCTTGTCCAATGAGAGGGTTGGAATTCACAGGCGGGATTTTGGTTTTTATTGCTCTTTGTCTGCAAAGAGGGAGCTCCTGCATGCTGGGGGGGGGAATTGGGGGGGGGGAATTGGGTTTGTCAATCGCTGAAGAACTATGAACTATTCTTGTAATACTAATATGTTGTATCATATTTCATATCTACCAACGTATCATATACACAGTCTGTTAAATCTTCAAAGTACCAATTTAGCAAAACCAAACACGCTATAGGTGAGATTTGGTTAACCCTACTTGGCAGAGTTTGAAACATTAAGTATTAGCGCTTACATGAAACAAACCACATAAAAGGAAAAATCATGTGATGGAACATTAGGTGCATGTTAATACATTTATCACATGGTTATATATCTATATCTATATATATATATATATATATATACATATACATGGAACATATAGGATTGAACAGGTTTCCTTTCTCCTTCTCCAGGACTCCAGTCCCTGGACATTCCTTTGGGGTCGTAAACTTCTAACCTGACACTTCGGCCAGTGTTAGCAGTTTGTGTATGTGTGTGTGTTTGTTGAAGTCCCAGGGTTGATGGGAAGAAATACATTTAGTTATTTAGATGATTCGTCGTTCCGCTCAGTCCTTACAGCAACAATAACATGCTGCAGCTGCTGCTAACATGCTACTATAATAACATGTCTTACCTTAAAAATCTCATAATCAAATCTTGTTCTTCTAACTCTTCTGAGGTAAATCCAAGGGCACAGCACAAACACAGTATTCCACACATGAAAAGCAGAGTAGGACTGAAGTCGCTGATTCTTTGTGTTGAGAGAGTTGATCGCGTTCCTCCACGTGGCTCATTAGTATGCGAACAGCTGTTTCGCGTGGGCGTGGTCACATTATCGCTAATGAGGCCCATATGAGAAACTGTATATGTTGCTGCTTTCATACGGATTACTTAAACATAGAATATTTGTTTTTGATATAATTTACATCATTTAAAAATAGAGACTCAAGCGTTGTAAAGACATACGTTTCAAGTTTGTGTGACAAACATTAGCTAAATTACAGATCATGTTCTGTCGCGTTTCAGAATGAGCTTCACATTGAGAGAGACGACAGAACGCGCATCTTGTTTATTTTATTTATTTTACGAAAAACACAACATTTTGTTTTTATTATGTGTGTACACAAATAAAAGAAGACATTTAACCGTTTTGAATGATGTATAACACTTAAATGTAAGATCAAAATCAACAGAGTATTTTGAGTCTCTTTTGCACTGATAAGAAAAAAAGCGAGCAAATCACGCCGGCGTGATTTCAGACCCCAGAGGGTTAAAGGGATAGTTCACCCAAAAATGAAAATTCTGTCAGTATTTACTCACCCTCATGTTGTTCCAACCCTGTAAGACCTTCGTTCATCTTCGGAACACGAATTAAGATATTTTTGATTAAATCTGATTGGATCACTCCTCCATAGGCTTCTTAACCCTCTGGGGTCTAAGGGGTTTTTGAGGTCCTTGAGATGTTTTGACATGCCCTGACATTTGTGTTTTTTTCAGTTAATTATAAACATATTAATGGCAAAGTTGTCACTGCACTCTATTTAGCAAAACCAGGGCTACCATAATATGTGAGCAACATGAATGTACATGTTTGTATTTTTGAAGGAATATTGTTTATGCATGGTTATTGAAAAAAACTAAAACTTAAAGCTTCTGAAATAAGGCCATAAAACACTCACTAAACATGTGTCCACAATACTTTTGACTAATGGGCGTTGTTGCCTAGAATTTTTGCTTCAAAATGATCTGAAAATCATCCTGCCTAATCATTTACACAAAACAATACATTGATTTAAACTTTTTAAGACACTTTTTGTTTTGAAAGTCAATATGCGAGTGGGCGTGATTCTCACCTGAGTGGGTGTGATTCTCACCTAAGAGGACAAAGGCCTTGCATAATGAGCCTTGCATAATAATGAGCGTATAGCCTTTCACACAGGTGTCACTGAGTACCAAAGAATGCGAGGACAAAAGAAGCTATATTATGCTGCGCCACGTTATCGACCAGGTAGAACAATTCTTCCATCCACCATAGATCATTTCTCAAATAGCTTATCTGATTTGTCTCAGCTGCTGCCTGGACCCAAACAAACAGATGAACTAGACGAACTAACTAGCACTATGAGCACCATTCTCTCTAGAACATTGGATATTGTTGCACCCATTAGATTAAAAAAGGTCAGAGAGAAAAGTATAGCACCATGGTACAATAATACTACGTATGTTTTAAAGAGAGAAACCCGTAATTTAGAGCGTAAATGGAAAAAAACTAATTTAGAGGTCTTTAGAATCGCGTGGAAAGACAGTATGTCACGTTATAAAAAGGCCCTAAAAACGGCCAGGGCTGAGCACCTCAGCAAATTAATAGAAAACAACCAAAACAATCCAAGGTTTTTATTTAATACCGTGGCTAGACTAACAAATAAACAGATGTCGTCTGAACAAAATACCTCGTTTCAGTTTAGTAAAAATGATTTCATGAACTTCTTCACCGAGAAAATTTAAAGCATCAGAACCACACTTGTAAACGTTCAATCTTTGCTCGCGCCTTATAATTCAGCCGCAATTATCACCCCGCAAGAACAATTACAATGCTTTACAACCATAGAACAAAAAGAGTTAAATAAACGTATCACTTCATCTAAAACAACAACATGTTTATTAGATCCTATACCAACTAAATTAATTTTGCCGATTTTGAGATTTTTCGACGGATAGAATGTCCAGGTTCATTTCTGTATACAGTATGCTTCACATTATCTAAATGACCAATGAAAAATTGTGAAATCATGTCATCTGATTTTCACGTATATCCATTTGGTGTCAAAGCTGTCAATCACGCCGCGTATCTTCCGCCTTGTGGAGGCATCTCGCCGGTCTCGTGAAGTTTCATCTAAGCGTAACATTTAATAAACTGTGCGTATTTAACCCCCTGGGGTCGGCGGTAAAATGTCTCGCCGGCGATACCAGCTCACTTTTTTTCTTATCAGTGCAAAAGAGACTCAAAATACTCTGTTGATTTTGATCTTACATTTAAGTGTTATACATCATTAAAAACTGTTAAATGTCTTCTTTTATTTGTGTACACACATAATAAAAACAAAATGTTGTGTTTTTCGTAAAATAAAAAAATTCAGCGACTTCAGTCCTACTCTGCTTTTCTTGAGTGGGGAATACTGTGTTTGTGCTGTGCCCTTGGATTTACCTCAGAAGAGTTAGAAGAACACGATTTGATTATGAGATTTTTAAGGTAAGACATGTTATTGTTATAGTAGCATGTTAGCAGCAGCATGTTATTGTTGCATAAACTTTACATTGTAGCTACTAGTTAAACTTGTGCCAGACTAAAATGTACGTTATAAAATGTGATTGGAGTTAAAAACATGAGGTCTAATGCTAAATGTATATACATGTAGCCTATATGACACAATGACATCGCATTCAGTAAATGTTTGCACGTGCTGTTAGAGTCACGCGCTGTGGGTTTTAAAAGACAAATCAAACATTATAGGCTTCATGTTTTTACTCCCAACATTTCATAACGTCGTAACGAATGGAAACGAAGTAACATGATAATCCATATAGTTTTCTCTAGTGTAGTGTCACTGAACTTTTTAACAATTTATAGGCTGCCTGCTATGGCTATTGTTATTATTTCATGCAGCCCTACATATGCCTACAAGGCACAACACACTTGGGAGTTCATATATATAGTGTATGTATGTGTGGCGTTTCCCAGAGGGCAAAAGGTGATCAGTTAGCGACTACGCCACCCTGGAATCCTGCCAGGGACAATACAAGAACATTTCTTAACTAGAAAAAGTTCGTCGAGACAAACTTTAAGTTGGCTTGTGAAAGTTTGGACCAATAAGTTTGAAGAAGTTTAAAGAAGTTTAAAGTTTAATTAGTTTATAGTTTAGTAAGAAAGAAAGAAAGATAGATTAGTTAGAAAGAAAGAAAAAAAGATTAGTAAGAAAGAAAGAAAGATAGATTAGTTAGAAAGAAAGAAAGAAAGAAAGATAGATTAGTTAGAAAGAAAGATAGATTAGTAAGAAAGAAAGAAACAAATATAGATAAGTTAGAAAGAAAGAAAGAAAAAAAGATTAGTTAGAAAGAAAGAAAGAAAGATAGATTAGTTAGAAAAAAGAAAGAAAAAAAGATTAGTAAGAAAGAAAGAAAGATAGATTAGTTAGAAAGAAAGAAAGAGATTAGTTAGAAAGAAAGATAGATTAGTAAGAAAGAAAGAAAGAAAGAAATATAGATAAGTTAGAAAGAAAGAAAGATAGATTAGTTAGAAAGAAAGATAGATAGATTAGTTAGAAAGAAAGATAGATTAGTAAGAAAGAAAGATAGATTAGTTAGAAAGAATGAAAAAAGAAAGAAAGAAAGAAAGATTGGTTAGAAAGAAAGATAGATTAGTTAGTAAGAAAGATATAAAGAAAGATGGATTAGTTAGAAAGAAAGAAACATAGATTAGTTAGAAAGAAAGAAAGAAAGATAGATTAGTTAGAAAGACTAGTTAGTTAGAAAGAAAGAGATAGATTAGTTAGAAAGAAAGAAAGATAGATAGATAGATAGATAGATAGATTAGTTAGAAAGAAAGAAAGATAGATTAGTTAGAAAGAAAGAAAGATATATTAGTTAGAAAGAAAGATAGATAGATTAGTTAGAAAAAAGATAGATTAGTTAGAAAGAAAGAAAGATAGATTAGTTAGAAAGAAAGATAGATAGATTAGTTAGAAAGAAAGAAAGATTAGTTAGAAAGAAAGAAAGAATGATAGATTGGTTAGAAAGAAAGAAAGATAGATTAGTAAGAAAGAAAGAAAGGAATAAAGAACGATAGATTAGTTAGAAATAAAGATAAAGTAGTTAGAAAGAAAGATAGATAGATTAGTTAGAAAGAAAGATAGATAGATTAGTTAGAAAGAAAGATAGATTATTTAGAAAGAAAGAAAGATAGATTAGTTAGAAAGAAAGAAAGATTAGTTAGTAAGAAAGAAAGATTAGTTAGAAAGATAGATAGATTAGTTAGAAAGAAAAAAAGAAAGAAAGAAAGAAAGAAAGAAAAATTGGTTAGAAAGAAAGATAGATTAGTTAGAAAGATAGAAAGAAAGATAGATTAGTTAGAAAGAAAGAAACATAGATTAGTAAGAAAGAAAGAAAGAAAGATAGATTAGTTAGAAAGAAAGAAAGATTAGTTAGTTAGAAAGAAAGAAAGATAGATTAGTTAGAAAGAAAGATAGATTAGTTAGAAAGATAGATAGATAGATAGATTAGTTAGAAAGAAAGAAAGATAGATTAGTTAGAAAGAAAGATAGATAGATTAGTAAGAAAGAAAGATAGATTAGTTAGAAAGAAAGATAGATTAGTTAGAAAGATAGATAGATAGATAGATTAGTTAGAAAGAAAGAAAGATAGATTAGTTAGAAAGAAAGATAGATAGATTAGTTAGAAAGAAAGATAGATTAGTTAGAAAGAAAGAAAGATAGATTAGTTAGAAAGAATGAAAAAAGAAAGAAAGAAAGAAAGATTGGTTAGAAAGAAAGATAGATTAGTTAGTAAGAAAGATATAAAGAAAGATGGATTAGTTAGAAAGAAAGAAACATAGATTAGTTAGAAAGAAAGAAAGAAAGATAGATTAGTTAGAAAGACTAGTTAGTTAGAAAGAAAGAGATAGATTAGTTAGAAAGAAAGATAGATAGATAGATAGATTAGTTAGAAAGAAAGAAAGATAGATTAGTTAGAAAGAAAGAAAGATATATTAGTTAGAAAGAAAGATAGATAGATTAGTTAGAAAGAATGAAAAAAGAAAGAAAGAAAGAAAGATTGGTTAGAAAGAAAGATAGATTAGTTAGTAAGAAAGATATAAAGAAAGATGGATTAGTTAGAAAGAAAGAAACATAGATTAGTTAGAAAGAAAGAAAGAAAGATAGATTAGTTAGAAAGACTAGTTAGTTAGAAAGAAAGAGATAGATTAGTTAGAAAGAAAGATAGATAGATAGATAGATAGATTAGTTAGAAAGAAAGAAAGATAGATTAGTTAGAAAGAAAGAAAGATATATTAGTTAGAAAGAAAGATAGATAGATTAGTTAGAAAAAAAGATAGATTAGTTAGAAAGAAAGAAAGATAGATTAGTTAGAAAGAAAGATAGATAGATTAGTTAGAAAGAAAGAAAGATTAGTTAGAAAGAAAGAAAGAATGATAGATTGGTTAAAAGAAAGAAAGATAGATTAGTAAGAAAGAAAGAAAGGAATAAAGAACGATAGATTAGTTAGAAATAAAGATAAAGTAGTTAGAAAGAAAGATAGATAGATTAGTTAGAAAGAAAGATAGATAGATAGATTAGTTAGAAAGAAAGAAAGATAGATTAGTTAGAAAGAAAGAAAGATTAGTTAGTAAGAAAGAAAGATTAGTTAGAAAGATAGATAGATTAGTTAGAAAGAAAAAAAGAAAGAAAGAAAGAAAGAAAGAAAAATTGGTTAGAAAGAAAGATAGATTAGTTAGAAAGATAGAAAGAAAGATAGATTAGTTAGAAAGAAAGAAACATAGATTAGTAAGAAAGAAAGAAAGAAAGATAGATTAGTTAGAAAGAAAGAAAGATTAGTTAGTTAGAAAGAAAGAAAGATAGATTAGTTAGAAAGAAAGATAGATTAGTTAGAAAGATAGATAGATAGATAGATTAGTTAGAAAGAAAGAAAGATAGATTAGTTAGAAAGAAAGATAGATAGATTAGTTAGAAAGAAAGATAGATTAGTTAGAAAGAAAGATAGATTAGTTAGAAAGATAGATAGATAGATAGATTAGTTAGAAAGAAAGAAAGATAGATTAGTTAGAAAGAAAGATAGATAGATTAGTTAGAAAGAAAGATAGATTAGTTAGAAAGAAAGAAAGATAGATTAGTTAGAAAGAATGAAAAAAGAAAGAAAGAAAGAAAGATTGGTTAGAAAGAAAGATAGATTAGTTAGTAAGAAAGATATAAAGAAAGATGGATTAGTTAGAAAGAAAGAAACATAGATTAGTTAGAAAGAAAGAAAGAAAGATAGATTAGTTAGAAAGACTAGTTAGTTAGAAAGAAAGAGATAGATTAGTTAGAAAGAAAGATAGATAGATTAGTTAGAAAGAAAGAAAGATAGATTAGTTAGAAAGAAAGAAAGATATATTAGTTAGAAAGAAAGATAGATAGATTAGTTAGAAAGAAAGATAGATAGATTAGTTAGAAAGAAAGAAAGATTAGTTAGAAAGAAAGAAAGAATGATAGATTGGTTAGAAAGAAAGAAAGATAGATTAGTAAGAAAGAAAGAAAGGAATAAAGAACGATAGATTAGTTAGAAAGAAAGATAGATTAGTTAGAAAGAAAGAAAGATAGATTAGTTAGAAAGAAAGAAAGATTAGTTAGAAAGAAAGAAAGATTAGTTAGAAAGAAAGATAGATAGATTAGTTAGAAAGAAAGATAGATTAGTTAGAAAGAAAGAAAGATAGATTAGTTAGAAAGAATGAAAAAAGAAAGAAAGAAAGAAAGATTGGTTAGAAAGAAAGATAGATTAGTTAGTAAGAAAGAAACATAGATTAGTTAGAAAGAAAGAAAGAAAGAAAGATAGATTAGTTAGAAAGACTAGTTAGTTAGAAAGAAAGAGATAGATTAGTTAGAAAGAAAGATAGATAGATAGATAGATTAGTTAGAAAGAAAGAAAGATAGATTAGTTAGAAAGAAAGAAAGATATATTAGTTAGAAAGAAAGATAGATAGATTAGTTAGAAAGAATGAAAAAAGAAAGAAAGAAAGAAAGATTGGTTAGAAAGAAAGATAGATTAGTTAGTAAGAAAGATATAAAGAAAGATGGATTAGTTAGAAAGAAAGAAACATAGATTAGTTAGAAAGAAAGAAAGAAAGATAGATTAGTTAGAAAGACTAGTTAGTTAGAAAGAAAGAGATAGATTAGTTAGAAAGAAAGATAGATAGATAGATAGATAGATAGATAGATTAGTTAGAAAGAAAGAAAGATAGATTAGTTAGAAAGAAAGAAAGATATATTAGTTAGAAAGAAAGATAGATAGATTAGTTAGAAAAAAAGATAGATTAGTTAGAAAGAAAGAAAGATAGATTAGTTAGAAAGAAAGATAGATAGATTAGTTAGAAAGAAAGAAAGATTAGTTAGAAAGAAAGAAAGAATGATAGATTGGTTAAAAGAAAGAAAGATAGATTAGTAAGAAAGAAAGAAAGGAATAAAGAACGATAGATTAGTTAGAAATAAAGATAAAGTAGTTAGAAAGAAAGATAGATAGATTAGTTAGAAAGAAAGATAGATAGATAGATTAGTTAGAAAGAAAGAAAGATAGATTAGTTAGAAAGAAAGAAAGATTAGTTAGTAAGAAAGAAAGATTAGTTAGAAAGATAGATAGATTAGTTAGAAAGAAAAAAAGAAAGAAAGAAAGAAAGAAAGAAAAATTGGTTAGAAAGAAAGATAGATTAGTTAGAAAGATAGAAAGAAAGATAGATTAGTTAGAAAGAAAGAAACATAGATTAGTAAGAAAGAAAGAAAGAAAGATAGATTAGTTAGAAAGAAAGAAAGATTAGTTAGTTAGAAAGAAAGAAAGATAGATTAGTTAGAAAGAAAGATAGATTAGTTAGAAAGATAGATAGATAGATAGATTAGTTAGAAAGAAAGAAAGATAGATTAGTTAGAAAGAAAGATAGATAGATTAGTTAGAAAGAAAGATAGATTAGTTAGAAAGAAAGATAGATTAGTTAGAAAGATAGATAGATAGATAGATTAGTTAGAAAGAAAGAAAGATAGATTAGTTAGAAAGAAAGATAGATAGATTAGTTAGAAAGAAAGATAGATTAGTTAGAAAGAAAGAAAGATAGATTAGTTAGAAAGAATGAAAAAAGAAAGAAAGAAAGAAAGATTGGTTAGAAAGAAAGATAGATTAGTTAGTAAGAAAGATATAAAGAAAGATGGATTAGTTAGAAAGAAAGAAACATAGATTAGTTAGAAAGAAAGAAAGAAAGATAGATTAGTTAGAAAGACTAGTTAGTTAGAAAGAAAGAGATAGATTAGTTAGAAAGAAAGATAGATAGATTAGTTAGAAAGAAAGAAAGATAGATTAGTTAGAAAGAAAGAAAGATATATTAGTTAGAAAGAAAGATAGATAGATTAGTTAGAAAGAAAGATAGATAGATTAGTTAGAAAGAAAGAAAGATTAGTTAGAAAGAAAGAAAGAATGATAGATTGGTTAGAAAGAAAGAAAGATAGATTAGTAAGAAAGACTAGTTAGTTAGAAAGAAAGAGATAGATTAGTTAGAAAGAAAGATAGATAGATAGATAGATAGATAGATTAGTTAGAAAGAAAGAAAGATAGATTAGTTAGAAAGAAAGAAAGATATATTAGTTAGAAAGAAAGATAGATAGATTAGTTAGAAAAAAAGATAGATTAGTTAGAAAGAAAGAAAGATAGATTAGTTAGAAAGAAAGATAGATAGATTAGTTAGAAAGAAAGAAAGATTAGTTAGAAAGAAAGAAAGAATGATAGATTGGTTAAAAGAAAGAAAGATAGATTAGTAAGAAAGAAAGAAAGGAATAAAGAACGATAGATTAGTTAGAAATAAAGATAAAGTAGTTAGAAAGAAAGATAGATAGATTAGTTAGAAAGAAAGATAGATAGATAGATTAGTTAGAAAGAAAGAAAGATAGATTAGTTAGAAAGAAAGAAAGATTAGTTAGTAAGAAAGAAAGATTAGTTAGAAAGATAGATAGATTAGTTAGAAAGAAAAAAAGAAAGAAAGAAAGAAAGAAAGAAAAATTGGTTAGAAAGAAAGATAGATTAGTTAGAAAGATAGAAAGAAAGATAGATTAGTTAGAAAGAAAGAAACATAGATTAGTAAGAAAGAAAGAAAGAAAGATAGATTAGTTAGAAAGAAAGAAAGATTAGTTAGTTAGAAAGAAAGAAAGATAGATTAGTTAGAAAGAAAGATAGATTAGTTAGAAAGATAGATAGATAGATAGATTAGTTAGAAAGAAAGAAAGATAGATTAGTTAGAAAGAAAGATAGATTAGTTAGAAAGAAAGATAGATTAGTTAGAAAGATAGATAGATAGATAGATTAGTTAGAAAGAAAGAAAGATAGATTAGTTAGAAAGAAAGATAGATAGATTAGTTAGAAAGAAAGATAGATTAGTTAGAAAGAAAGAAAGATAGATTAGTTAGAAAGAATGAAAAAAGAAAGAAAGAAAGAAAGATTGGTTAGAAAGAAAGATAGATTAGTTAGTAAGAAAGATATAAAGAAAGATGGATTAGTTAGAAAGAAAGAAACATAGATTAGTTAGAAAGAAAGAAAGAAAGATAGATTAGTTAGAAAGACTAGTTAGTTAGAAAGAAAGAGATAGATTAGTTAGAAAGAAAGATAGATAGATTAGTTAGAAAGAAAGAAAGATAGATTAGTTAGAAAGAAAGAAAGATATATTAGTTAGAAAGAAAGATAGATAGATTAGTTAGAAAGAAAGATAGATAGATTAGTTAGAAAGAAAGAAAGATTAGTTAGAAAGAAAGAAAGAATGATAGATTGGTTAGAAAGAAAGAAAGATAGATTAGTAAGAAAGAAAGAAAGGAATAAAGAACGATAGATTAGTTAGAAAGAAAGATAGATTAGTTAGAAAGAAAGAAAGATAGATTAGTTAGAAAGAAAGAAAGATTAGTTAGAAAGAAAGAAAGATTAGTTAGAAAGAAAGATAGATAGATTAGTTAGAAAGAAAGATAGATTAGTTAGAAAGAAAGAAAGATAGATTAGTTAGAAAGAATGAAAAAAGAAAGAAAGAAAGAAAGATTGGTTAGAAAGAAAGATAGATTAGTTAGTAAGAAAGAAACATAGATTAGTTAGAAAGAAAGAAAGAAAGAAAGATAGATTAGTTAGAAAGACTAGTTAGTTAGAAAGAAAGAGATAGATTAGTTAGAAAGAAAGATAGATAGATAGATAGATTAGTTAGAAAGAAAGAAAGATAGATTAGTTAGAAAGAAAGAAAGATATATTAGTTAGAAAGAAAGATAGATAGATTAGTTAGAAAGAATGAAAAAAGAAAGAAAGAAAGAAAGATTGGTTAGAAAGAAAGATAGATTAGTTAGTAAGAAAGATATAAAGAAAGATGGATTAGTTAGAAAGAAAGAAACATAGATTAGTTAGAAAGAAAGAAAGAAAGATAGATTAGTTAGAAAGACTAGTTAGTTAGAAAGAAAGAGATAGATTAGTTAGAAAGAAAGATAGATAGATAGATAGATAGATAGATTAGTTAGAAAGAAAGAAAGATAGATTAGTTAGAAAGAAAGAAAGATATATTAGTTAGAAAGAAAGATAGATAGATTAGTTAGAAAAAAAGATAGATTAGTTAGAAAGAAAGAAAGATAGATTAGTTAGAAAGAAAGATAGATAGATTAGTTAGAAAGAAAGAAAGATTAGTTAGAAAGAAAGAAAGAATGATAGATTGGTTAAAAGAAAGAAAGATAGATTAGTAAGAAAGAAAGAAAGGAATAAAGAACGATAGATTAGTTAGAAATAAAGATAAAGTAGTTAGAAAGAAAGATAGATAGATTAGTTAGAAAGAAAGATAGATAGATAGATTAGTTAGAAAGAAAGAAAGATAGATTAGTTAGAAAGAAAGAAAGATTAGTTAGTAAGAAAGAAAGATTAGTTAGAAAGATAGATAGATTAGTTAGAAAGAAAAAAAGAAAGAAAGAAAGAAAGAAAGAAAAATTGGTTAGAAAGAAAGATAGATTAGTTAGAAAGATAGAAAGAAAGATAGATTAGTTAGAAAGAAAGAAACATAGATTAGTAAGAAAGAAAGAAAGAAAGATAGATTAGTTAGAAAGAAAGAAAGATTAGTTAGTTAGAAAGAAAGAAAGATAGATTAGTTAGAAAGAAAGATAGATTAGTTAGAAAGATAGATAGATAGATAGATTAGTTAGAAAGAAAGAAAGATAGATTAGTTAGAAAGAAAGATAGATAGATTAGTTAGAAAGAAAGATAGATTAGTTAGAAAGAAAGATAGATTAGTTAGAAAGATAGATAGATAGATAGATTAGTTAGAAAGAAAGAAAGATAGATTAGTTAGAAAGAAAGATAGATAGATTAGTTAGAAAGAAAGATAGATTAGTTAGAAAGAAAGAAAGATAGATTAGTTAGAAAGAATGAAAAAAGAAAGAAAGAAAGAAAGATTGGTTAGAAAGAAAGATAGATTAGTTAGTAAGAAAGATATAAAGAAAGATGGATTAGTTAGAAAGAAAGAAACATAGATTAGTTAGAAAGAAAGAAAGAAAGATAGATTAGTTAGAAAGACTAGTTAGTTAGAAAGAAAGAGATAGATTAGTTAGAAAGAAAGATAGATAGATTAGTTAGAAAGAAAGAAAGATAGATTAGTTAGAAAGAAAGAAAGATATATTAGTTAGAAAGAAAGATAGATAGATTAGTTAGAAAGAAAGATAGATAGATTAGTTAGAAAGAAAGAAAGATTAGTTAGAAAGAAAGAAAGAATGATAGATTGGTTAGAAAGAAAGAAAGATAGATTAGTAAGAAAGAAAGAAAGGAATAAAGAACGATAGATTAGTTAGAAAGAAAGATAGATTAGTTAGAAAGAAAGAAAGATAGATTAGTTAGAAAGAAAGAAAGATTAGTTAGAAAGAAAGAAAGATTAGTTAGAAAGAAAGATAGATAGATTAGTTAGAAAGAAAGATAGATTAGTTAGAAAGAAAGAAAGATAGATTAGTTAGAAAGAATGAAAAAAGAAAGAAAGAAAGAAAGATTGGTTAGAAAGAAAGATAGATTAGTTAATAAGAAAGAAACATAGATTAGTTAGAAAGAAAGAAAGAAAGAAAGATAGATTAGTTAGAAAGACTAGTTAGTTAGAAAGAAAGAGATAGATTAGTTAGAAAGAAAGATAGATAGATAGATAGATTAGTTAGAAAGAAAGAAAGATAGATTAGTTAGAAAGAAAGAAAGATATATTAGTTAGAAAGAAAGATAGATAGATTAGTTAGAAAAAAAAGATAGATTAGTTAGAAAGAAAGAAAGATAGATTAGTTAGAAAGAAAGATAGATAGATTAGTTAGAAAGAAAGAAAGATTAGTTAGAAAGAAAGAAAGAATGATAGATTGGTTAGAAAGAAAGAAAGATAGATTAGTAAGAAAGAAAGAAAGGAATAAAGAACGATAGATTAGTTAGAAATAAAGATAAAGTAGTTAGAAAGAAAGATAGATAGATTAGTTAGAAAGAAAGATAGATTATTTAGAAAGAAAGAAAGATAGATTAGTTAGAAAGAAAGAAAGATTAGTTAGAAAGAAAGAAAGATTAGTTAGAAAGAAAGATAGATAGATTAGTTAGAAAGAAAAAAAGAAAGAAAGAAAGAAAAATTGGTTAGAAAGAAAGATAGATTAGTTTGAAAGATAGAGATTAGTTAGAAAGAAAGAAAAGATTAGTTAGAATGAAAGAAAGATAGATAGATTAGTTAGAAAGAAAGAAAGATAGATAGATTAGTTAGAAAGAAAGAAAGATTAGTTAGAAAGAAAAAAGATAGATTAGTTAGAAAGAAAGAATAAAAGAAAGTAAGAAAGAAAGAATGAAAGATTGGTTAGAAAGAAAGAGATTAGTTAGAAAGATAGATAGATTAGTTAGAAAGAAAGAAAAGTTAGAATGAAAGAAAGATAGAGTAGTTAGAAAGAAAGAAAGATAGATAGATTAGTTAGAAAGAAAGATAGATTAGTTAGAAAGAAAGTAAGGTAGATTAGTTAGAAAGAAAGATAGATTAGTTAGAAAGAAGAAAGATAGATTAGTTAGAAAGAAAGAAAGATTAGTTAGAAAGAAAGAAAGATAGATCAGTTAGCAAGAAAGAAATATTAGTTAGAAAGAAAGAAAGATTAGTTTGAAAGAAAGAAAGATTAGTTTGAAAGAAAGATAGATTAGTAAGAAAGAAAGAAATAAAGAAAGATTAGGTAGAAAGAAAGAAAGATTAGTTAGAAAGAAAGAAAGATAAGTTAGAAAGATAGATAGATAGATAGATAGATAGATAGATAGATAGATAGATAGATAGATAAAGTTCATTAGTACATATAGAATGGTAGTTTAATTGAATCTAGGGCTTCAGGGAGTTTAGATTTGAGTTTTTGTGTTGTTCACTACTGGGCCACCGTAGTCTTGGCTCAATTTGAACTGTTGCAATGAAAGTCAATGGGATTTTTATGATTTTTAATATTAATTTTTAAGAAATCTGAAAGTCAAATCAGTTTGAAAAGATATAGCACACCGAGTCAGAACAGTCTGAAGGTCTGACCCGAGTTTGGAGTTTGTAGAGTTAAAGCTCTAGGACGAGTTAGAGTCAGAATTTTTTGGGTAAGAAAAATAAGAAGAAGAAGAATAACTAGAAAAAGTTCGTCGAGACAAACTTTAAGTTGGCTTGTGAAAGTTTGGACCAATAAGTTTGAAGAAGTTTAAAGAAGTTTAAAGTTTAATTAGTTTATAGTTTAGTAAGAAAGAAAGAAAGATAGATTAGTTAGAAAGAAAGAAAAAAAGATTAGTAAGAAAGAAAGAAAGATAGATTAGTTAGAAAGAAAGAAAGAAAGAAAGATAGATTAGTTAGAAAGAAAGATAGATTAGTAAGAAAGAAAGAAAGAAATATAGATAAGTTAGAAAGAAAGAAAGAAAAAAAGATTAGTTAGAAAGAAAGAAAGAAAGATAGATTAGTTAGAAAAAAGAAAGAAAAAAAGATTAGTAAGAAAGAAAGAAAGAAAGATAGATTAGTTAGAAAGAAAGAAAGAAAGAGATTAGTTAGAAAGAAAGATAGATTAGTAAGAAAGAAAGAAAGAAAGAAAGATAGATTAGTTAGAAAGAAAGATAGATTAGTAAGAAAGAAAGAAAGAAATATAGATAAGTTAGAAAGAAAGAAAAAAAGATTAGTTAGAAAGAAAGAAAGAAAGATAGATTAGTTAGAAAAAAGAAAGAAAAAAAGATTAGTAAGAAAGAAAGAAAGAAAGATAGATTAGTTAGAAAGAAAGAAAGAAAGAGATTAGTTAGAAAGAAAGATAGATTAGTAAGAAAGAAAGAAAGAAAGAAATATAGATAAGTTAGAAAGAAAGAAAGATAGATTAGTTAGAAAGAAAGAAAGAAAAAAAGATTAGTAAGAAAGAAAGAAAGAAAGATAAATTAGTAAGAAAGAAAGATTGATTAGTAAGAAAGATAGAAAGATAGATAGATTAGTTAGAAAGAAAGAAAAAAAGATTAGTGAGAAAGAAAGAAAGAAAGAAAGAAAGATAGATTAGTTAGAAAGAAAGAAAGAAAGATTAGTTAGAAAGAAAAAAGGAAAGAAAGATAGATTAGTAAGAAAGAAAGAAAGAAAGATAAATTAGTAAGAAAGAAAGAAAGATTGATTAGTAAGAAAGATAGAAAGATAGATTAGTTAGAAAGAAAGAAAGAAAAAGAGATTAGTGAGAAAGAAAGATAGATTAGTTAGAAAGAAAGAAAGAAAGAAAGAAAGTTAATTAAAAAGAAAGAAAGAAAGATAGATTAGGTAGAAAGAAAGATAGAAAGATAGATAGATTAGTTAGAAAGAAAAAGAAAGATAGTTTTTATTTAGAAAGAAAGAAAGATAGATTAGTTAGAAAGAAAGAAAGAAAGAAAGAAAGAAAGAAAGTTAATTAAAAAGAAAGAAAGAAAGATAGATTAGGTAGAAAGAAAGATAGAAAGATAGATAGATTAGTTAGAAAGAAAGAAAGAAAATTAATTAAAGAGAAAGAAAGAAAGATTAGTTAGAAAGATAGATTAGTTAGAAAGAAAGAAAGAAAAAAGATTAGTAAGAAAGAAAGATAGATTAGTTAGAAAGAAAGAAAGAAAGAAAGAAAGAAAGAGAAAGAAAGAAATATAGATAAGTTAGAAAGAAAGAAAGATAGATTAGTTAGAAAGAAAGAAAGATGGATTAGTTAGAAAGAAAAAAGATTAGTTAGAAAGAAAGAAAGAAAGATAGATTAGTTAGAAAGAAAGAAAGAAAGAAAGAGATTAGTTAGAAAGAAAAAGAAAGATAGATTAGTTAGAAAGAAAGAAAGATAGATCAGTTAGAAAGAAAGAAAGAAAGAAAGAAAGAAAGTTAATTAAAAAGAAAGAAAGAAAGATTAGTTAGAAAGATAGATTAGTTAGAAAGAAAGAAAGAAAAAAAGATTAGTAAGAAAGAAAGAAAGAAAGAAAGATAGATTAGTTAGAAAGAAAGAAAAAAAGATTAGTTAGAAAGAAAGAAACATAGATTAGTTAGAAAAAAGAAAGAAAAAAAGATTAGTAAGAAAGAAAGATAGATTAGTTAGAAAGAAAAAAGGAAAGAAAGATAGATTAGTAAGAAAGAAAGAAAGAAAAAAAGATTAGTGAGAAAGAAAGATAGATTAGTTAGAAAGAAAGAAAGAAAGATTAGTTAGTAAGAAAAAGAAAGATAGATTAGTTAGAAAGAAAGAAAGATAAATTAGTTAGAAAGAAAGAAAGAAAGAAAGAAAGAAAGTTAATTAAAAAGAAAGAAAGAAAGATAGATTAGGTAGAAAGAAAGATAGAAAGATAGATAGATTAGTTAGAAAGAAAGAAAGAAAGTTAATTAAAAAGAAAGAAAGAAAGATTAGTTAGAAAGATAGATTAGTTAGAAAGAAAGAAAGAAAAAAAGATTAGTAAGAAAGAAAGATAGATTAGTTAGAAAGAAAGAAAGAAAGAAAGAAAGAAAGAAAGAAAGAAAGAAAGAAAGAAAGAGAAAGAAAGAAAGAAATATAGATAAGTTAGAAAGAAAGAAAGATAGATTAGTTAGAAAGAAAGAAAGATGGATTAGTTAGAAAGAAAGAAAAAAGATTAGTTAGAAAGAAAGAAAGATAGATTAGTTAGAAAGAAAAAAGGAAAGAAAGATAGATTAGTAAGAAAGAAAGGAAGAAAGATAGATTAGTGAGATAGATAGATTAGTTAGAAAGAAAGAAAGAAAAAAGATTAGTGAGAAAGAAAGATAGATTAGTTAGAGAGAAAGAAAGATGGATTAGTTAGAAAGAAAAAAAAAGATTAGTAAGAAAGAAAGATAGATTAGTTAGAAAGAAAAAAGGAAAGAAAGATAGATTAGTAAGAAAGAAAGGAAGAAAGATAGATTAGTGAGATAGATAGATTAGTTAGAAAGAAAGAAAGAAAAAAGATTAGTGAGAAAGAAAGATAGATTAGTTAGAAAGAAAGAGATTAGTTAGAAAGAAAAAGAAAGATAGATTAGTTAGAAAGAAAGAAAGATAGATTAGTTAGAAAGAAAGAAAGAAAGAAAGAAAGTTAATTAAAAAGAAAAAAAGAAATATAGATTAGGTAGAAAGAAAGATAGATAGATTAGTTAGAAAGAAAGAAAGAAAGTTAATTAAAAAGAAAGAAAGAAAGATTAGTTAGAAGGATAGATTAGTTAGAAAGAAAGAAAGAAAGAAAAAAAGATTAGTAAGAAAGAAAGATAGATTAGTTAGTTAGAAAGAAAGAAAGAAAGAAAGAAATATAGATAAGTTAGAAAGAAAGAAAGATAGATTAGTTAGAAAGAAAGAAAAAAAGATTAGTTAGAAAGAAAGAATGAAAGATAGATAGATTAGTTAGAAAAAAAGAAAAAAAGATTAGTAAGAAAGAAAGAAAGATAGATTAGTTAGAAAGAAAAAAGGAAAGAAAGATATATTAGTAAGAAAGAAAGAAAGAAAGAGATTAGTGAGAAAGATAGATTAGTTAGAAAGAAAGAAAGAAAGATAGATTAGTTAGTTAGAAAGAAAGAAAGAAAGAAATATAGATAAGTTAGAAAGAAAGAAAGATAGATTAGTTAGAAAGAAAGAAAAAAAGATTAGTTAGAAAGAAAGAATGAAAGATAGATAGATTAGTTAGAAAAAAAGAAAAAAAGATTAGTAAGAAAGAAAGAAAGATAGATTAGTTAGAAAGAAAAAAGGAAAGAAAGATATATTAGTAAGAAAGAAAGAAAGAAAGAGATTAGTGAGAAAGATAGATTAGTTAGAAAGAAAGAAAGAAAGATAGATTAGTTAGAAAGAAAAAGAAAGATAGATTAGTTAGAAAGAAAGATAGATTAGTTAGAAAGAAATAAATAAAGTTAATTAAAAAGAAAGAAAGATAGATAGATTAGTTAGAAAGAAAGAAAGAAAAAAAGATTAGTAAGAAAGAAAGAAAGATTAGTTAGAAAGAAAGAAAGATAGATTAGTTACAAAGAAAAAGAAAGATAGATTAGTTAGAAAGAAAGAAAGATAGATTGGTTAGAAAGAAAGAAAGAAAGAAAGTTAATTAAAAAGAAAGAAAGAAAGAAAGATTAGTTAGAAAGATAGATTAGTTAGAAAGAAAGAAAGAAAAAAATATTAGTAAGAAAGAAAGATAGATTAGTTAGAAAGAAAGAAAGAAAGATAGATTAGTAAGAAAGAAAGAAAGATTAGTTAGAAAGAAAGAAAGATAGATTAGTTAGAAAGAAAAAGAAAGATAGATCAGTTAGAAAGAAAGAAAGATAGATTAGTTAGAAAGAAAGAAAGAAAGTTAATTAAAAAGAAAGAAAGAAAGTAAGATAGATTAGTTAGAAAGAAAGAAAGATAGATTAGAAAGAAAGAAAGATAGATTAGTTAGAAAGAAAGATAGATTAGTTAGAAAGAAAGATAAATTAGTTAGAAAGAAAGATAGATTAGTTAAAAAACAAAGAAAGAGATTTGTTAGAAAGAAAGATAGATTAGTTAGAAAGATAGATTAGTTAGAAAGAAAGATAGATTAGTTAGAAAGAAAGATAACTTAGTTAGAAATAAAGAAAGATAGATTATTTAAAAAACAAAGAAAGATGGATTTGATAGAAAGAAAGATAGATTAGTTAGAAAAAAAGAAAGATAGATTAGTTAGAAAGAAAGAAAGATAAATTAGTTAGAAAGTAAGATAGATTAGTTAGAAAGAAAGATAGATTAGTTAGAAAGAAAGAAAGATAGATTAGTTAGAAAGATAGATAGATAAGTTAGAAAGAAAGAAAGAAAGATTAGTTAGAAAGAAAGATAGATTGGTTAGAAAGAAAGAAAGATTAGTTAGAAAGAAAGATAGATAGATTAGTTAGAAAGAAAAAAGATAGATTAGTTAGAAAGAAAGAAAGAAAGAAAGAAAGAAAGAAAGATTGGTTAGAAAGAAAGATAGATTAGTTAGAAAGATAGAAAGAAAGATAGATTAGTTAGAAAGAAAGAAACATAGATTAGTTAGAAAGAAAGAAAGAAAGATAGATTAGTTAGAAAGAAAGAAAGATTAGTTAGAAAGAAAGATAGATTAGTTAGAAAGAAAGATAGATTAGTTAGAAAGATAGATAGATAGATAGATTAGTTAGAAAGAAAGAAAGATAGATTAGTTAGAAAGAAAGATAGATAGATTAGTTAGAAAGAAAGATAGATTAGTTAGAAAGAAAGATAGATTAGTTAGAAAGATAGATAGATAGATAGATAGATAGATTAGTTAGAAAGAAAGAAAGATAGATTAGTTAGAAAGAAAGATAGATAGATTAGTTAGAAAGAAAGATAGATTAGTTAGAAAGAAAGAAAGATAGATTAGTTAGAAAGAATGAAAAAAGAAAGAAAGAAAGAAAGATTGGTTAGAAAGAAAGATAGATTAGTTAGTAAGAAAGATATAAAGAAAGATGGATTAGTTAGAAAGAAAGAAACATAGATTAGTTAGAAAGAAAGAAAGAAAGAAAGATAGATTAGTTAGAAAGACTAGTTAGTTAGAAAGAAAGAGATAGATTAGTTAGAAAGATAGATAGATAGATAGATAGATTAGTTAGAAAGAAAGAAAGATAGATTAGTTAGAAAGAAAGAAAGATATATTAGTTAGAAAGAAAGATAGATAGATTAGTTAGAAAAAAAGATAGATTAGTTAGAAAGAAAGAAAGATAGATTAGTTAGAAAGAAAGATAGATAGATTAGTTAGAAAGAAAGAAAGATTAGTTAGAAAGAAAGAAAGAATGATAGATTGGTTAGAAAGAAAGAAAGATAGATTAGTAAGAAAGAAAGAAAGGAATAAAGAATGATAGATTAGTTAGAAATAAAGATAAAGTAGTTAGAAAGAAAGATAGATAGATTAGTTAGAAAGAAAGATAGATAGATAGATTAGTTAGAAAGATAGATTATTTAGAAAGAAAGAAAGATAGATTAGTTAGAAAGAAAGAAAGATTAGTTAGAAAGAAAGAAAGATTAGTTAGAAAGAAAGATAGATAGATTAGTTAGAAAGAAAAAAAGAAAGAAAGAAAGAAAGAAAGAAAAATTGGTTAGAAAGAAAGATAGATTAGTTTGAAAGATAGAGATTAGTTAGAAAGAAAGAAAAGATTAGTTAGAATGAAAGAAAGATAGATAGATTAGTTAGAAAGAAAGAAAGATAGATAGATTAGTTAGAAAGAAAGAAAGATTAGTTAGAAAGAAAAAAGATAGATTAGTTAGAAAGAAAGAATAAAAGAAAGTAAGAAAGAAAGAATGAAAGATTGGTTAGAAAGAAAGAGATTAGTTAGAAAGATAGATAGATTAGTTAGAAAGAAAGAAAAGTTAGAATGAAAGAAAGATAGAGTAGTTAGAAAGAAAGAAAGATAGATAGATTAGTTAGAAAGAAAGATAGATTAGTTAGAAAGAAAGTAAGGTAGATTAGTTAGAAAGAAAGATAGATTAGTTAGAAAGAAGAAAGATAGATTAGTTAGAAAGAAAGAAAGATTAGTTAGAAAGAAAGAAAGATAGATCAGTTAGCAAGAAATAAATATTAGTTAGAAAGAAAGAAAGATTAGTTTGAAAGAAAGAAAGATTAGTTTGAAAGAAAGATAGATTAGTAAGAAAGAAAGAAATAAAGAAAGATTAGGTAGAAAGAAAGAAAGATTAGTTAGAAAGAAAGAAAGATAAGTTAGAAAGATAGATAGATAGATAGATAGATAGATAGATAGATAGATAGATAGATAGATAAAGTTCATTAGTACATATAGAATGGTAGTTTAATTGAATCTAGGGCTTCAGGGAGTTTAGATTTGAGTTTTTGTGTTGTTCACTACTGGGCCACCGTAGTCTTGGCTCAATTTGAACTGTTGCAATGAAAGTCAATGGGATTTTTATGATTTTTAATATTAATTTTTAAGAAATCTGAAAGTCAAATCAGTTTGAAAAGATATAGCACACCGAGTCAGAACAGTCTGAAGGTCTGACCCGAGTTTGGAGTTTGTAGAGTTAAAGCTCTAGGACGAGTTAGAGTCAGAATTTTTTGGGTAAGAAAAATAAGAAGAAGAAGAAGAATAATAATAAGTTTAAATAGGATTTCAGTAAGTTGGCTTTTCCAAGCCAACTTAACTAGAAAAAGTTCGTTGAGACAAACTTTAAGTTGGCTTGTGAAAGTTTGGACCAATAAGTTTGAAGAAGTTTAAAGAAGTTTAAAGTTTAATTAGTTTATAGTTTAGTAAGAAAGAAAGAAAGATAGATTAGTTAAAAAGAAAGAAAAAAAGATTAGTAAGAAAGAAAGAAAGATAGATTAGTTAGAAAGAAAGAAAGAAAGAAAGAAAGAAAGATAGATAGATTAGTTAGAAAGAAAGATAGATTAGTAAGAAATAAAGAAAGAAATATAGATAAGTTAGAAAGAAAGAAAGATATATTAGTTAGAAAAAAAGAAAGAAAAAAAGATTAGTAAGAAAGAAAGAAAGATAGATTAGTTAGAAAGAAAAAAGGAAAGAAAGATAGATTAGTAAGAAAGAAAGAAAGAAAGATAAATTAGTAAGAAAGAAAAAAGATTGATTAGTAAGAAAGATAGAAAGATAGATAGCTTAGTTAGAAAGAAAGAAAAAAAGATTAGTGAGAAAGAAAGATAGATTAGTTAGAAAGAAAGAAAGAAAGAGATTAGTTAGAAAGAAAAAGAAAGATAGATTAGTTAGAAAGAAAGAAAGATAGATTAGTTAGAAAGAAAGAAAGTTAATTAAAAAGAAAGAAAGAAAGATAGATTAGGTAGAAAGAAAGATAGAAAGATAGATAGATTAGTTAGAAAGAAAGAAAGAAAGATAGATAGATTAGTTAGAAAGAAAGAAAAAAAGATTAGTTAGAAAGAAAGAAAGAAAGATAGATTAGTTAGAAAAAAAGAAAGAAAAAAGATTAGTAAGAAAGAAAGAAAGATAGATTAGTTAGAAAGAAAAAAGGAAAGAAAGAAAGATTAGTAAGAAAGAAAGAAAGAAAGATAGATTAGTGAGAAAGATAGATTAGTTAGAAAGAAAGAAAGAAAAAAGATTAGTGAGAAAGAAAGATAGATTAGTTAGAAAGAAAGAAAGAAAGAGATTAGTTAGAAAGAAAAAGAAAGATAGATTAGTTAGAAAGAAAAAAGGAAAGAAAGATAGATTAGTAAGAAAGAAAGAAAGATAAATTAGTAAGAAAGAAAGAAAGATTGATTAGTAAGAAAGATAGAAAGATAGATAGATTAGATAGAAAGAAAGAAAGAAAAAAAGATTAGTGAGAAAGAAAGATAGATTAGTTATAAAGAAAGAAAGAAAGAGATTAGTTAGAAAGAAAAAGAAAGATAGATTAGTTAGAAAGAAAGAAAGATAGATTAGTTAGAAAGAAAGAAAGAAAGAAAGTTAATTAAAAAGAAAGAAAGAAAGATAGATTAGTGAGAAAGATAGATTAGTTAGAAAGAAAGAAAGAAAAAAAGATTAGTGAGAAAGAAAGATAGATTAGTTAGAAAGAAAGAAAGAAAGAGATTAGTTAGAAAGAAAAAGAAAGATAGATTAGTTAGAAAGAAAGAAAGATAGATAGTTTAGTTAGAAAGAAAGAAAAATAGATTTGTTAGAATAAAAGATAGATTAGTTAAAAAGAAAGAAAGATAGATAGATTAGTTAGAAAGAAAAAAGATAGATTGATTAGTTAGAAAGAAAGAAAGAGATTTGTTAGAATGAAGGAAAGATAGATTAGTTAGAAAGAAAGAAAGATAGATAGATTAGTTAGAAAGAAAGATAGATTAGTCAAAACGAAAAGATGGATTAGTTAGAAAGAAAGAAAAATAGATTTGTTAGAATAAAAGATAGATTAGTTAAAAAGAAAGAAAGATAGATAGATTAGTTAGAAAGAAAGTTAGATTAGTTAGAAAGAAAGAAAGATAGATTAGAAAGAAAGATAGATAGATAAGTTAGAAAGAAAGAAAAATAGATTAGTTAGTTAGAAAGAAAGTTAGATTAGTTAGAAAGAAAGATAGATTAGTTAGAATGAAAGAAAGATAGAGTAGTTAGAAAGAAAGAAAGATAGATTAGTTAGAAAGAAAGATAGATAAGTTAGAAAGAAAGATAGATAGATTAGTTAGAAAGAAAGATAGATTAGTTAGAATGAAAGAAAGATAGAGTAGTTAGAAAGAAAGAAAGATAGATTAGTTAGAAAGAAAGATAGATTAGTTAGAATGAAAGAAAGATAGAGTAGTTAGAAAAAAGAAAGATAGATTAGTTAGCAAGAAAGATAGATTAGTTAGAAAGAAAGAAAGATAGATTAGTTAGAAAGAAAGTTCGATTAGTTAGAAAGAAAGAAAGATAGATTAGAAAGAAAGATAGATAGATAGATAGATTAGTTAGAAAGAAAGATAAATAGATTTGTTAGAAAGAAAGAAAGAAAGATAGATTAGTTAGTTAGAAAGAAAGTTAGATTAGTTAGAAAGAAAGATAGATTAGTTAGAATGAAAGAAAGATAGAGTAGTTAGAAAGAAAGAAAGATAGATTAGTTAGAATGAAAGAAAGATAGAGTAGTTAGAAAAAAGAAAGATAGATTAGTTAGCAAGAAAGATAGATTAGTTAGAATGAAAGAAAGATAGAGTAGTTAGAAAGAAAGAAAGATTAGTTAGAAAGAAAGATAGATTAGTTAGAAAGAAAGATAGATTAGTTAGAATGAAAGAAAGATAGAGTAGTTAGAAAGAAAGAAAGATAGATTAGAAAGAAAGATAGATAGATAGATAGATTAGTTAGAAAGAAAGATAAATAGATTTGTTAGAAAGAAAGAAAGAAAGATAGATTAGTTAGAAAGAAAGTTAGATTAGTTAGAAAGAAAGATAGATTAGTTAGAATGAAAGAAAGATAGAGTAGTTAGAAAGAAAGAAAGATAGATTAGTTAGAAAGATAGATAAGTTAGAAAGAAAGATAGATTAGTTAGAAAGAAAGATAGATTAGTTAGAATGAAAGAAAGATAGAGTAGTTAGAAAGAAAGAAAGATTAGTTAGAAAGAAAGATAGATTAGTTAGAAAGAAAGATAGATTAGTTAGAAAGAAAGATAGATTAGTTAGAAAGAAAAAAGATAGATTAGTTAGAATGAAAGAAAAAATAGATTAGTTAGAAAGAAAGAAAGAAAGAAAGAGATGTATAGATAGAAAGAGAGATAGATAGTTGAAAGAGATAGATGGATAGATAGATAGATAGATAGATAGATAGATAGATAGATAAGTTTATTAGTACATATAGAATGGTAGTTTAATTGAGTCTAGGGCTTCAGGGAGTTTAGATTTGAGTTTATTTGGTGTCCACTGCTGGGCCACCGTAGTCTTGGCTCAATTTGAACTGTTGCAATGAAAGTCAATGGGATTTTTATGATTTTTCATATTAATTTTTAAGAAATCTGAAAGTCAAATCAGTTTGAAAAGATATAGCACGCCGAGTCAGAACAGTCTGAAGGTCTGACCCGAGTTTGGAGTTTGTAGAGTTAAAGCTCTAGGACGAGTTAGAGTCAGAATTTTTTGGGTAAGAAAAATAAGAAGAAGAAGAAGAAGAAGAATAATAATAAGTTTAAATAGGATTTCAGTAAGTTGGCTTTTCCAAGCCAACTTAATAATAAGTTTAAATAGGATTTCAGTAAGTTGGCTTTTCCAAGCCAACTTAATTAAAGCAACACAGGTTCGCTCACAGTAAACGGTGGGAGACGTGGATGCAAAAAAATATACATTTTATTACAGATAAAATTTGAGGTTCATACACAGAACAAAACCTTCAGCAACAATTATTATAGACCACAACAATTTCACCATTAGACAAACACACGAAATGACTGAGTAATCAGTTACAGCTGAATCTGGGACGGGGGAGCTGGCGTAGGACAATAAAACACAATTCAGGTTATACACCACTCAGGCTCTCTCACAGTAAACAGTCACTTTACTAAAGACAACACATCAGAACAGGGTTTTCACCTCTCTACTTACACATTCAAAATTATAATACCAAAATAAATCAAATTGTGATATCCTTTGGTGCATCATACATGAGTAGACATGTAGATAAATGAATGTGAATCTTTATTAACAGATGCAGAGCGGACAACGTGCCTCTGAACACCGGCTCAACATATGACAGACTACCACCCACTGCTCTCTCTACCCGTGCATCCAGAGGTAACCCATATGCAAACCCATGCCGCCCTCTACTGGACAACCTTGACTATAGCATCCCATTTACTACATCCCCTTTTCCCAGATAACACTAGCTTCCAATAGTTGTTTACTAGTGCTGTCAAACGATTAAAATATTTAATCGCGATTAATCGCATTAATGTCATAGTTAACTCGCGATTAATCGCATTTAATCGCACATTTTTATCTATTCTAAATGTCTCTTGATTTCTTTTTGTCCCATTATTTTTTCTCATTTTAATGCTATCATCAACATGGAAAAGTGGATCGGCTTGCTTTGTGCAAATGTTTTTTATTGAAAACAATATTGGCATATATACTGTTCAATTTCACACTAAAACATTCTCACTTGGAGCAAATAATCTCTCACACAATGTAACACTGTCCATCAATAAAAGGGTGAAAGAAATACTGACGAGGTCCTGATATTGACGAGGGGGCGGAGAATTCGCATCAGCTGTGTGTGTGTGTGTGTGTGTGTGCTTGGCCATCATCAAGTGGTATTTCAGACTGGACGTGCTGCGATGATGATAGCTCAGTTCACAACGACAAAACACACAGATCACTTTGGTCTTGTCAATGGAACCATTTGGCAACTTTTTAAAAGTAAACTTTAAATTCAGAATCTTATTGGCATCCATTTCGGCGTCTCGCGCTCGTCATCCACTCAAAACTGGACGTTTTGAACGTTCCAATAACATTCAGAAATAACATTTTTATAACTTAATGGGAACGTTATGAAAACGTTCTTATAACCTAAAATTGTTAGCTGGGGAAGAGGAGAGATTCGCGATTGCACTGACTGAACACGTTTTTAAGTGCAGGCATATTCTCTGAGCAAGCCCAGAGAAAATTCTTACAAGAGCAGCGTGTATCTGACAGCGCGCGAGGCGCGACTCGAGCAGAGAGATTCGTGCTCACTGCTCGGCACATTATATTCCGCGCGCGAGCAGAGAGATTCGCACTCGCGCATCCGGCTCGCAAGCCCAAACAAGTGTGTGCGGCGTGCCTGTTGTTTTGTTTCCGGTCTAGCTAGATCCGCTTGCGCTTTCAAAACGTCCTCGCGCGGCGCAAGCCATTGAAATGAATGGGTTTCATAGCGCAGCGCCGCGCATGCCGCGTCCTGGTGCAAAAGCATGTGAAAAAAAACTACAAAGTTTTCTAGGCCAAAAAGACCGTTAATCGCGCGATAAAAAAATTAACGCCGTTAAAATGGGTTTGCGTTAACGCCGTTAATAACGCGTTTAACTGACAGCCCTATTGTTTACATTACTCTTTACAATATATCACGTTTATAACTTTTGTAAATTTGACCAAGTTGTAAAATGTAAGAAAACCACACAAAACCATAACATGTGTGCATTTACAACATAAACTAGGGACTTTGGGTGGACTACCTCCGTCCCAGTGAGTTCCAGGACGCATTCTTGCCCTGTGGCTGGGGAACTCACTTCTAACTACTCATAATCCTGTAAGTATCTCGGAGTCTTCTTCTGTCTCGTCGACCTCCTTAACTCTACATTGTCTTTCCCCACAGGATTTTCTGACCTTAACACCTCCTTGGTCGTTTCCTCTGTCTGCTCCACATTAGTGTCTTTGGAGAATGTTACACCCACGATTGATGTTAACTCTTCCCCCTCTTTCCTAGATGTTTCCTCCAACACCAGAGTTTCCTCTGAAGGCCCAACATGCCTGTTCCTCACTTGGTCTATGTGCCTGCGCACTATCTGGCCATTTCCAAGTGCAACCGTACAAGACACCGGTCCCGTCTGTTTCTGAACTGTCCCAGGAACCCAGATAGGCCCTGAACCAAAGTTCTTAGTGTACACTTGGTCACCTTCAGTCACCTGTCTCTTCCTAGCATGTCGATCATGGTAAAATTTTTGTTTCATCTGTTTTTCCTGCACTTGACTTTTAAAATCAGGATGGATGAGATCCAAGGTAGACCTTAGCTTTCTTCCACACAACAGTTCCGCAGGAGATTTCCCAGTAGTCGACTGTGGTGTGATCCTGTAACTGAACAATGCTCTAGCAAGCTTTGTTTCAATGGAATCTCCTGTGCTCTTCTTCATCAGACTTTTGAACGTTTGCACCGCCCGTTCAGCCAGTCCATTAGAAGCTGCGTGATATGGTGCTGTGGTGATGTGTTTGATGCCATTTCGGGTCATGAACTCTTGGAACTCTGCACTTGTGAAACTGCTGCCATTATCCGACACCACCATATCAGGTATCCCATGTTGGCTAAAACTTTGTCTCTGGCATTGAATGGTTACAGTAGAGGTAGACTTATGTAACGGGTACACATCTAGCCATTTAGAGTAGGCATCCACTAAGATTAAGAACATTCTCCCTAGCCACGGACCAGCATAATCAATGTGTATTCTTCTCCATGGCAGGTTTGGCATCTCCCATGGATGTAAAGGTGCACAGGGGGGAGAATTTCTATTCTCTTGACATGTGGCACAAGTTTTTACCATACCTTCTATTTCCGCGTCCATCTGTGGCCACCACATGTAACTTCGTGCCAAACCTTTCATTCGGGTTATTCCAGGGTGATTGATGTGTAATTGTTTCAATAGAGCTGAGCGGCCCGGCGGGGGAACCACCACGCGCGCTCCCCACAGAACACAACCTCCCTGTACACTGAGTTCATCTCGTTTCTTAGTATATGCTCCAAAAACGGACTCGTCCATTCTCTTTGGCCATCCTCTGAGCACATACTCTCTCACTCGAGATAAAACTGCATCTTTGTCTGTCCATTTTCTCACTTGTTCTGCTTTGACAAGGGGCACATCATTTTCTTCAAGCAGAAGTACTCTTTCTTCCTCCTCTTGAGTCTCTATTCCGTTCTCCGTTAAAGGCAGTCTGCTTAGTCCATCCGCATTTTGATGTTCCTTGCCAGCTTTGTATACAATGGTGTATTCATATCCACACAGTGTCACAGCCCATCTCTGTATACGTGGCGAAGCCATTTGTGGCACTTCTCGCAGTTCATTAAATAATGAAATCAACGGTTTGTGATCCGTTACAATGGTGAACTGCCTCCCATACAAGTATGTGTGGTATTTCTTTAATCCAAAAATGACAGCTAGACCTTCCTTCTCTAATTGAGAGTAATTCTTCTCAGCTGCATTCAGTGTTCGTGACACAAATCCGATCGGCCGCTCTGTGCCATCCTCCATCCTGTGCGACAACACGGCTCCAACCCCATATGGGGAAGCGTCACAAGCCAGAATGATCGGTTTCTTTATGTCATAATGCACTAGAAGGGCTGAGGACTGCAGAAGATTTTTTGACTTCGCGAAGGCTTCTTTTTGTTCAGAGCCCCATGCCCATTTTGTCTCCTTCCTCAACAGTGCATGTAATGGTGCTAACAAGGTGGATAGACTAGGCAGGAACTTATGATAATAGTTCAACAGGCCCAAATAAGCCTTCAGTTCACTCACAGACTGTGGTGTGGGGGCTTCCTGAATCGCTTTGACTTTTTCTGCGACTGGATGCACACCTGCGGCACTGATTTTGTGGCCAAGAAATACCACCTCCTCTCCAAGGAACTCACACTTGCTGCGTTTCAATCTCAGCCCACTTCTTTCTAGCCGAGACAATACCTCTTCCAGGTTTCTTAGATGTTCTTCCTCATTAGTCCCTGTGACTAAAATGTCATCCAAATAAACTGTGACGTGTGGCATGTTTTGCAAGATTCCTTCCATAGTGCGTTGGAAGATGGCTGGGCTCGACGCTACTCCGAATGGTAGCCTACAGTAAGTGTACAATCCCTTGTGTGTATTGATAGTGACATATTTCTTGGCACTTTTGTCAAGCATGATCTGCTGATACGCGTGGCTCATGTCCAGCTTTGAGAATTTCTGCCCTCCAGCTAACTGTGCAAACAAATCGTCCACTTTAGGAATAGGATATTGTTCCACACTGGATGCTCTGTTTACTGTGAGTTTATAATCCCCACAAATTCGAATTGAGCCATCTGGCTTCTTCACGGGTACAATGGGTGCTGCCCATTCTGAAAACTGTACTGGTTCTATAATTTTCTCCTCCACCAGTCTTTGAAGCTCTGCCTCCACCAGGGGTTTTACTGCAAAGGATAAACGTCGAGGCTTATAGAATCGTGGCTGTGCTTCGGGGTTAACATGAATGTTCGCTGTGGTGCCTTTAAGCTGTCCCAGCTCTTCTTTGAACACATCAGTGTGCCTGTCTAAAACTTCTGACAATTTTAGCGCTGGAGTCGTAGTTACTTTATTTACCAGCTGTGGCAGCAGCCCTAAGTCTTTTAGCCAGCCACGGCCCAACAAATTTGGCCCTGCCCCTTCTACTACAACCATTTCCAGTTTTTTTTCTACTTCCTGGCATGTCACTCTTCCTGTGACTTGTCCCAGCACCCCCATCTTCTCACCTGTATATGTCTTCAAGTTCAATTTGCATGATCTCCACTCGGGCATGTCTGTTCTTTTCCATAGCTTAGAATATTGCTCCTTACTGATGATTGTGACACCACATCCTGTGTCCACTTCAAACTCCACGTCCATGCCATTCACCTTTAACTTTTGTGTGATAGGAGCCACTTTAGGTAGGTTTTGTGATACACTGTAAATTGTATTGATATCACTTGCATCCTCTTCCTCACTCACTTCCTCCTCTTTGACTAAATGTGACCTCCGACCTTTCTCCTTTCTCTCCACTCTTTGGCCTTTGAACGGTGCTTTCTGTAAACTAGCCCCGGCTTGCTTCGACTTGCATGCTCGTTTTATGTGTCCACGCTTCCCACATTTATGACAGAGTTCATTCACAAACCTGCATTCCTCGGGCGCATGATTTCCTTTGCATCTATAACACACAACGTCTCTTTCCGGGCCTTTCCTTTCCGCTGAGTACAGTTTATGCACCGGTATTTGTCCTTTCAGCATCCTCGTTGCTTGCGCTGTCTCATCTGTTAACATTCCTTGTAAATCTTTTACATTTTTGTTTGCCGACTCCATTGCTTGACAGATATTAAATGCTTTCTCAAAGTTTAAGTCCACTTCTGACAATAACCGTCGCTGCATCCTGTCATCATTCACTCCACACACGAGTCTGTCTCGCAGCATTTGCGAAAGTGTTGCCCCATACTCACAATGTTGTGCTAACTTTTTCAACTCAGCCACAAACAGTCAGCAACAGTCTCTCCATTCTTCCGTGTGCGTGAATTAAACTTATATCTTTGCACGATTTCACTCGGCTTCGGATTATAATGGGCTTTAAGCACGTTTATCAACTCCTCATATGTTTTCTCCCCTGGAGTCATGGGACACAGTAAACTTCTCAACAAACTATAAGTGGCTGCACCTACCCCACTTAATAGCACTGCTTTCTTTTTGTCAGCGTCGGTAATCTCATTTGCTTGAAAGAAAAAGTCCAACATTTCACTGTATTCCTCCCATAATTGTGTCTCACCGTCAAAAGGGCTCACCGTTCCTATTAGCACTGCCATCGTGTTTATTATCCACAATCTGCTCTTTCTGCACGCGGTCAGCACCCCGTGTACACTTTTCAGCCTGGTACTTCAGTGCCTTTTTATCCTCGTCGCCATTTATGTGATATCCTTTGGTGCATCATACATGAGGAGACATGTAGATAAATTAATGTGAATCTTTATTAACAGATGCAGAGCGGACAACGTGCCTCTGAACACCGGCTCAACATATGACAGACTACCACCCACTGCTCTCTCTACCCGTGCATCCAGAGGTAACCCATATGCAAACCCATGCCGCCCTCTACTGGACAACCTTGACTATAGCATTCCATTTACTACACAAATACAAAAAAATGAGTAAAACCACTTCTGGCCACACAAAAAAACAAGAAAGTGAAATTTCACATTTAACAAGATTCACATTAAATTGATCAGTGCGATATCACAACCCAACCATACACACATTAACAATATTACAATCTTACAGAAAGAAAATAAGCACACACACACACACACACACACACACACACACACACACACACACACTTCAGTAACAAACACAAAAAACTATTTCGATTCAAATATCAAAAACAAGCAACAGCGCCTCCAGACGATGTCCCACGTAGTCCAACAGCACGGAACAAATCGCCCATAACGAACACGACCACTCTGTACCCAATCCCTCTGTAAAATTACCAGTTAACAATTAGATGAGATCTCCATAATTTAACTAGTTGCAGCTGTGCATAAAAATCAGTTCCTCTCTACAGGAGATCGCCACCCTTAAATTATAAACGCACATACCTTGTAAGTGCGATCGCCAGACACCCGATCAGTTAGGAAACCAGATATACATGGAAGCTGAGGGCTCGTCCAGTTTATCGTGAGGGAACGTACGCGCCGGTGATGCCTAAGCGCCTTCATACTGGGCTACAAATAGCCTATACACACCCGTGCTTGAATCAGCCTCACTCCAACCTTTGACTGTAAACACAAGGATACTGCTACAGTAGAAACGGATACTCAGATAACACATAAATCAACTCTTTCACCTACACGAAGAGGGACAACCTCGCTCAACGCCAGCCGTAGGGTTTCATACACCACCCTAAAAATAGACTAAAATAAGCCACATAGTATACCATTTACCACCAGTCAACTCTACCAAACATACCTGAATGACGGCTAAATGACGACACCGGACGTAAAGGCGGTGACTCGTAACACCACCCACTCTAAACAACCTGTTTATATTTGCTACTGCAGCTCACTGATAGGAACAACTTAACAAGTAGGCTAGCCAACCGCATTTAGGCGGGACGAATTTCATTGGACCTGCCACATATGTATTTAGTAAATTTCATAATTTTAACCAGAAAAATCTAAAATAGTTTCTCCTGATATCAGCATGTTCACAGGTGTTTTTTTCCTAAATGTTTTCTTTTACAGGGACCAGAAGACACTGATGAGTCCTGCTGACATTCACATGAGTCTCTCTAGATGAACATGGTAAAAAATCAAACACTTTGGAGATGACAGGTATGTAGCCTACTATGTTTTAGGAATGGCAGAAAGCTGTGGGACTGTCCAAGTCTCTGTCTTTAGATCACTGTTTACTAATGTGCTTTTTTGTCATTTGTTGTGTATCTTTGGATAGTGTTGTGTTGTAAATAAATCCAAACCATCTAAAAGCCATTATTTTTTAAGTCTCTCCTCACTCTTTGTGCAAGGTTCCTGATAATGACAGCTGATAGCACCTTATAGGGCCATTAGGGGAGGGTCTTTGTCTTTCTCAGGTGTGAAACACTAAATATTCATGGGTTGATGGCTCATGGTTCACGCCTCCTCGCATAAAGCTTTCTAACACAAAACACGTCTTACAAATTTTAAATCAATATATTGTCTTATCTAAATGAGTAGTCAGGATGATTTTCACATAGTTTTGAAGCAAATATTCTAGGCCACGTGATACAATTTTCAAAAGTCTTGTGAATAAATAATTAGTATGGGTTTTATTACCTTATTTCAGGGACAATGTTTTTTAGTTTTTTCACAAACCACGCATAAACGTCATTATCTCAAAACTAAAAACTTGTACATACATGCTGCTGACATATTACTGTAGCAGAGTTTGTGCTGAATACAGTGTAATCAGACTTTAGCCATGAAAATGTCACAAGTATCAGAAATAAGCACAAATGTCAGAGCATGTCAGAACACTTCCAGGACCCAGAAAACACCTCGGACCCCAGAGGGTTAATAAACTGAGACGTAGGCTATTTAATAAACTTGTAATAGTCACCTATTCTGCCTTCATGTACAGTTTTATGTGTGGGTAAACATGCTTTGTGTGTGTTGGTTTTTCCTTCACGTGTAAAAAAAAAAGGAACTGTTAAATCAAATGCCTATAATGTAATCACGGATTATTATAAGGATTTTCCTTTATGTATTTTTTTTCACACTCATTGTTTGGTCACTGGAGAAGTTTTAAAAGGAGAGTGGGAAGTGACGTGGGAAGGAGAGCGCTCTGGAGTGTAACCGGGGAAGCGGTCGTGTTTAGCGGGCTCTGTGTAATGTTTGCCAGAGAAACACAACAAAGGGGCACAAACTCTTTTTGATGGATTATATGTCGTGACTTTTCCTGGACTTGCTACATCATCCCAGCAGATAAACAGACTGTGGCGAGGTTGCGTAAATTAGCTGTGGACTGCGGCGTCTCGCCACACTTCACCTAGCCGTTGTTTCCTTCTTATCGAGGAGGACATTTACTCAAACCGGATTCTTTAAGTTGTTTTGAATGAACATTCAGTCTACTGGGACATTGGGGTTTTGAGGGTTAATTGTGTGTGGGAAATTATGATAAGGTTTGCAATATGTTTGTTTGATGTCGGAGTGCGGCCGCGCCTCCAGCGTCTACTGTGTATTACCCGATGCAATATAAATCTGGTATATCTTCAAAAACACGTTGTTAAACCTGTTAATGGTGACTTTTTCGTTAATGTATAATTATTTTGAGTGTATTTAAGTGCTGATTGATTGTTTATACAGTTTATGTATAGGGTTGTTTAACGAAAGTAAGCAGGCCGTTGGTTGTAGCCTAATCACCCCGACAGGTATATCCGATCTGCCCGTTACCTTATGTTTTGTGTGTTGTACTGTTCCCTTGTGTTTTAGTGTAAGGTGAATTGTTACAAACTGAGCGTAGCCTATTCATCTGTCAATATGAAACGCGACTTGGTCATTCTAATTAATGATCGGAAGAACGCGTATCGACCACCGTTACTGTAAAATATGCACGTATATGTCCATTTAAACTCGATTTTGGTCAAATGTGGATTATATCATTACACTGGCAAGAAAATGGTTGCATTTAAAGATGCCGTACCAAGTATGACAACGCTACGTCAACTGCTTTTGAAATTACAGATTTTTTTTTCACTTCCTGAAAAGTAACCGTTTTGGACATACGTGAGTTTCATCGGGCAGCGACGATATGGAAAATACATTGTATAACAAGTCCATATGTAAATCTGTAAATCCGGCCTCTAGTTCATAAACGCCAGAGGAGAACTGGCCCCCGATTGAGCCTGGGTTCTCCCAAGGTTTTTTTTTTTCTCCATTGGGTCACCTGATAGAGTTTTAGGACACGTTAGGTCACTTGATGGAGTTTTTCGGTTCCTTGCCACTGTTGCCTTTGGCTTGCTCAGTTGGGGATATTCAAATTAAATAACCAATCATTAATACCATTGATCAGCTCTACCAAACGTGGATGTTTTTCCACTAAGAAACCAGTGGCGGAACTAGAGTTTTATACATGGGGTGGCCAGGGGGTGGCCACTGCTATTTTTGGGGGTACACTCACACTCACACACTCACACACACACACACACACACACACACACACACACACACACACAAAGGAATTGTATCACTCTGTTTGTAACTAGTATTGAACATCCAAAATATTTGCAGAAAACAAAGCTGAAGCACCAAGGAGATAAGATACAGTAGCATGTGTCTGTTTTGAACTGCTATGTTTATTTACAAAAAAAATCACATTTACAAAACATTTTTTTACTGGACACTCTTCTCTGGATCTAGAGATGTCTAAAATGCAAAATAAATAATATTATAATAATATAATGTTAAATAATGTGCCAAATCTCTATGGAAATGTATAATTAAGGGATCAACAAGATTAGATACTAACAGCTGCTAACTAAACTGTGTAGTTTAAAATAAAGGTCTGGCTTACCACTGGGTCCTTTTGGAACAGCAAATCTGGTGCTAGATGCAGTTGGGAGGGGCTCCGTGACATCTCCTGGTAGCTCTGGTTCACTGTCTTTCTCAGAACCAGAGGTATCTGTGTCCTCCCTTGATGCATCTATTTATAACACAAGAACCATTAGTGTATAATAACAATATAAATGCCACTGCCATCAACAACAAGAACACACATGAACCAACATTTTAAAGGTCCACATCTGTATGACCTTCTTCTGCAGAACACAAAAGATATTTTAAAGCATGTTGGTAACCACAGTTTTGGTTCCCATTAACATCCATTGTAGAAAGAAAGAAAAAAACAATGGAAGTCAACATTCCTTAGTTATTTTATTTATAAAATTATTTGGTAACCAACATGCTTTAAAATATCTTATTTTTATTTTTATTTTTGGGTGAACTATACTTTTAATCTGACAAAATCATCTCAACTTAAATTCCTGAATTCTGTATGTGATTGACTGCCTGTGTCTAGATGCTCTGACCTGTTGCTGGTCCTGAAGTCTGACCACACTGACTCTGACTAGCCTCAGGTAGGGAGCTGCTCTGGGTTCCAGTGGTGATGCAAGGGCTGGGGTCTGTTTCCACCTGATCTGTCTGTTTGTGCTTCTTTAAAAATAACTCTGATATCCCTCCCTTTCTTTTCATGTTTAATTGACCCTGTTCAAAATATGACAAATTGAAAATATGATTCCAATCATATTCATATTCTAATCATCATCCAATTACCAACATTTTTATCTTAACTCTCTCGCCAGCATAAAAAATAAAAATCAGCCACTATTAGCGTTTTTGGTAATTTTCACAATATCTGAACATGTCAAAAGAAAGAACAGAACAGTTTTTTTTTTTTTTTTTAATCGGCATCAGCAACTGCCAGCAAATACAATTTTGGGGTGGCACCCGGGGTGGCCAATCGCATGTCAGGGGTGTCCAGTGCCACCCCGGACACCCCTCTGGCTCCGCCACTGTAAGAAACGAACATTATATCGTTTTGATTGATACTGAAGCTGCTTTGAAACAATCTGTATTGTGAAAAGCACTATATAAATATACTTGACTTGACTTGACATATGTGGTCAGTTTCCGGCTGAATCTCCACATATGCATCTGTATCCAGAAGATACAACCCTTCCATGCTTTAGAATAGGGAGTAAAAGACCCTTCCTCCAGAAGAACACTGAGGTCCTTCAAAGCTCTCGTTCCTCTCCCAGCTGGAGCATGTCTATGGCAATTTGGACCTGGAGTAAGTTCACAGTACACTTAAGTTCACTTAATTAATCTCTTTCCTCTTCACCTCTTTCCACGCCTCTTTTGTCCTTCCGCTCAGTGCTGGATGTCCACTCTGCATAGGCTTATGTGTTCCCCATGGATGGAGCTGCTTTCACTCTGCTAGCATGGATCCACTGTGGCTGGAAGTCAGTCAGAACACCTGTCCTCGTTACAGCAATCACCGTGGCAGGCCCCAGATAGTTTGGTTCCCCGAGTCTCGTGGGCTTCAGACACTTTATCAGCACCTGTTGTCCAGGAACAAAAGGATGAGTTGGCTTTTCTGAAGGAAGAGTGAGAGAGAGAGAGAGAGAGAGAGAGAGAAAGAGACATCACCATTTATGCCATTTAAAGTTTTAACTAGGGCATCCACATAATCCGCGATGATCACCTCCGTGTCACCTGTGGAAAGATTGCCAGTGCGACCTTTGACCCAACTCAGCGAATACTAGTCACCCAGGCATTATCTATATATCTTTATAATCATTGAAGTACTTTTAAATGATCTAATTCAAAACGAAAACAAATATTCTCTGTTTTGTAATCTCTATGAAAAGTCACGTCATTGACCAGGAAGCTATAAAGCAGGCCTGAAAACACAGCTTCTGTGCCTTCAGCAAGCGCTCTCTGTATACTGTCTATTTATTGTTGTCTGTCACAATATCTATATCCCCTTAACGCCTGAATTTATATAGCTGTATATAAAAAAAATGTTTTATGTGTGTTTTTGCCTTTAAGTAGATGGTAAATAATGTTGAGATTATCAATTTCACTTTTGCACAACAAATAAATCGAAATTTTGGTATGTTGCAAATTTGCAACAGCGGCCATAATGGTCAATTTGGGGTCAATTTGGTATGTTGCAAATTTGCAACAGCGGGCATAATGGTCAATAATAAGATAACAAAAAAAACAGTAAAATAACAGTGAAAAAACAATGTTTTATTTAGGGCTGCACGATTTGGGGAAAATGTCATATTGCGATTATTGAGGTCAATATTGCGATTGCGATATAATAAACAAATGGTTTCATGAGTCAACTTACTTGGTTCTAAAGCAAAATGCACACACAGATTAGTGATACTTCTGTGTATTAATAATAATAATAATAATATATTTTATTTATAAAGCACTTTTCATTTGTGAACAAATCTCAAAGTGCTACAGCAAACATATTTCAGAAAAAAAAAGAAAGGAAAAAAGTGTATTAATGTGTAAAAAGTATTAATGTGCATTTCTCCACTCAAACTAGCAACAACAACTAAATGATTAATAACACCTTTAATGATCAATAAACCATTGATGTCTGGATAAAAATGACATTAATTATAGCCATCCAACATTACAGTGATTCTGTCATTACAAGTGAAAGCTATCAAAGTTATCAAACAGTTTTCATAAATTATATATAGACTAGGCCCTAATCCTTATTAAAGCTAAAAAAGTTATTTAATCTAGATCACCGACCGAGTAATTTTCTCTGTCCCCTTTGATCTTTGATTAACTTTACTGACAGAGCATTATTGGATGCTGGCGCTTTAAGAGCAGCTGCTGTTGTTGACAGAGACGCGGATCTCACACGCGCCTCATTCTCTCACAACTTTTTACGTCCATCATAAGAAGATACTCGACAAAACGATATTTTGGCATAATTGTGTGTTTTATTGTTCGTTCAAGCACGAAAGAGAACTGTATTCTGGCGCGCGGTCTGTGCATGCGCATGACACTGGCCGCGCGCGTCTTTCTGTGTGTCACAGTCAGGACATTCATAGACAGCGCGCTCTCTTGACTAGCCGTGCTCGTGCAAGAATGGTTTTCGCACGAATAAGAGCAGGATCATGTTACGCTAGCCAAAGGATGACGAAAAATAACAGATGGTGCGTTAATAGCCCTAATTTGTTTATTTCACATAAAATCGCGACATTTTGCGTCATATAATCGCATAGGCTTGACATCGCGATTACGATTGCGATATGATTAATCGTGCAGCACTAATTTTCAAATGTATGTTGCTGAACCTGAAAGAATGAGAGGGAATGCAAAGAAGCAGTTCTTTGTACTATAACAATGTAACATAACAATGCTACTCCACTCTTTAATTATTTAAGGAGCAGGGGCCGTGAAACACCTCTTGGGTAGCCCCAGGGTTAACCTCCACACACACACACGCACGCACACAAACACATGCACGCATTCACGCACACGTGGACACACATGCATGCATGCATGCATACATACACACACTGAGGCATGCACGCACACACGCACAACAATGTAACAATGTTTTTCTCACTCGTGGAATGCACAAGTGAACATCACATTTTGTACACTTGAAGCTAGTGTGGCCCGTGCACTTAGGGAATTTGCAGCATTGCCGCACACTGTTGATTTGCGGCCAGTGACCCACAGCATCAGCACGGACATCTTGTGTGGGAATAGCCTTAGTTGGTCCCCTGCGCTTCTTCTTGAACTCTCGCTCCACGTCTTTTTGGCTGACAGATCTTTGCCTTGCATGCAGAGGGCCTGTGCAATGGAAAGCTTGAAAGCCAGCAAGTCCTTCTGCTTCTTCCGTGGAACACTCATACTGTCACAATCACGCCGATAGAGCAACCAGCCGTTGACAACCACCATGTCCACGAAGTGAAAGAAGAATCGGTGGTAATACTTCTTAGACCTGATGTGGATGCGGTAGTAGGCGATTAGGGCATCAAGTGCATCAACACCACCCATGAACTTATTATAGAGGGTGATGATGCTAGGACATTCCACAGACACTTTCCTCCTTTGCTTTCTGTCCCACCTCTCTACGAAGGAAACAGGCTGGGGACTTGCAAAAGTGCTGGCAACAATCACCCCTCTGTTGTCAAACCATTTGACAGCCCTAACCTCCACACGGTCAACAACAGCCTGTTGCTCCTCAAATGTCCCTCTTCCCTTCTTTTTGAGCTTTTTGTCTTCGCTGAAACTGCAGTTTTGCAGGCGATTTTGCCACACAGTGCCAAGGGCTGGTATCCCCCTATTTGCAAGAGCTACAAACAAATCGAGTGAGGAAAACCAATTATCAAAGTAAAGCAGGTGGTTGACAGAGCCTTCAATAACTTGTGCAAGTTTTAGCACGATGTTCCCGCTTGCCCCTATGTCTTGTGAACCTGGTGGAGGATCAGATTTCCCTGCATAAACATCAAATGAGTGCACCAGGCCTTTTGTGTCACACAAAACAAAGATTTTGTATCCCCATTTGTACGTTTTTTTTGGGATGTACTGTTTTAGAACAGATCTGCCTTTGAATGGCACCATTTGTTCGTCAATAGATAGCATCTGATCTTGAGGCAGAGCTTGGAATTTTGGGAGCAGAGAATCAATTAGTGGCCTAATTTTGAACAGCCTGTCACTGTTTTTGGGTGCCGAGTTGTCATTCAAATGAAGAAAATGTTTAATTTCTTCCCACCTGCCGCGGGGCATCACATCAGCCACCTGCTCTACACGACATGCATTAGACCAGTAGATCCTAGAGCGAGGTAAGCGGATAACACTCATGTACAAAACAGTTCCAATGAACTGCTCCAATTCTTTCTGATCTAATTTCAAGGCATGGTTTGGATTTTCTTGTGTGCTGTACAGATTGCTCTGATTGACAATAAGATCCAAAAGTTCAGTGTCAAAAAACTGTCTGAAATAATCAACAGGCTGTTTGATTGTGTCACTGTCTGGCAGAGCACCTTCCCACACTGGCACTTTTTTTGTAGAGCTCTGAGTCTGTTTCATCGTCTTCCACACCACTTTGTCTTTGTTTTGTCTCTTTTGTGTCTTTCTTGCAGCTTGGGCACTGCTGTTATCAACCTCCTCATCACTGCTGCTGCTCCTCACACCTGCAGGGGTCAAAATTATCTATGGATCTATGAATCTATGGATAAACTGGCGAAATTCACTAGCCATTCAATAGCAAATCAGCATTTTCAGTCTAAAATCTGGTACCAGCCAACATAAAAATTAACCAGCATTTGGCTGGTGCTGGTGCTGGTGCTAATTTTGAATCCTGATTCACCTGGCTTGACAACATTTTCCTCATCACTGCTGTTCATGTCGCTCTCACTGCAGCTATCTTCATCACCTGGCTTGGGAACATATTCCTCATCACTGCCTGCACTATCGCTGAGACAACTATCCTCACTTTCCTCTGGGGGAGATCTGACGTGAGGTTGCGCATTTACGCGCTTGCCGTAAAACACGGAAGGTTTCATTCGGATCTGCATAAAAATAAATAGCTTTTGTATTCATATCCCAGCATGGTGTATCCCAGCATGGTGTCTGTATACAGACTATTGAAAATAACTAAGCAAACTACAAAGGATTATCTAGATAAGCTGTCACGAAAAGAGTTTTTCTATATAGCGCTGGTTAGTGGTCAGTATTAGGCTTATGGTCTACTGTCGCTAATATGCTACAAAGCTAAATATTACTATAACTTCAAAAATACTTGTCACACATATTTCACCTCATTACTTCACGACCGAAGTATTCCTCGTGCGTAAACAGGAAATAAGTCTGTCACTTTCCGATCGCTTCAGTAAATGTTCTCTGCACGCGCTGTGAGTTTGAGTCGCGCTGTGGGTTTGAAAAGCAAAACGCACCAAACATTAGGCTTCATGGTTTTACTCTGATCTCATTTCATAATGTCGTAACGAATGGAAACGTTTGAAGTAACATATGATAATCGATATATTTTTCTCTAGTGTAGTGTTACTGAAGTGTTCCTTTTTAACGATGTATAGGCTGTCTGCTATCTAGGCTATTGAACAACTTGGTGTTCATATACACTCACCTAAAGGATTATTAGGAACACCTGTTCAATTTCTCATTTATGCAATTATCTAATGTAATACATTTTTTTCTCCTTTTCTGATTGTCATGGCCCCCGAGTATAAGCTTTGGTAGCTTCTTTGGGGACCAGTTCACATACATGATCATCTTCTTTGTTCTTGGTTTTACTTTAAGGCAAGACACTGCAGGTGAATAGGGTAAAAATTTTAACTTACAGATATCATCATGAAACTTTACCAGTTGATTACTCACATGAATAGGAGAAAAAAATGTATTGCAAGTTTTCTGTAATTTTATGTTTAAATATGCTAATCAGGCTATATCTAATTAAATATGCGCTAATTTGCATATATTTTGAAGTGACAAATCTGACCATTGAAAAAAACAAGGTTCAAAATTATTTTTGCATTTTGTTGATATATTCAATGAAAAGACATTTTCAGAGGGGATTATTAATATCTCCTTTTGTTAACCTGTAAATCAGAAAATACTGGCAATAGCCTTAAAAAATTGATTTCTGCTCTATTTTTAGGCATAAAATGTCATATAAATCAGGCCAAGAATGATATATCAACAAATCCCTCTGAACAAACCTTCACAATATAGTCAGGAATACGGCTGTAAAGTTTGGTGTATGTAGGTGCTACAGACGTGAAAAATCGTCACTAGGAGTGTGAGAAAAAACTCATTTTGAGAAAACGGCCTTTAAAGATTTTTATGGCAAAATTCCACTAATTTCTATTGAAAGCCATGAATTACAGACAAAATATGCTTTAGGTCCAAGTAAAATCCATGTATCACACTGTTTAACATCCAAAACTCATTACTGCTTCATCCATCACTGATCATAACATCCAAAATAACACATCAACAGTCCATCACACAGGTGGAATAACAAAAACGAAATACATCACACCTATAGTAGACGTCACAGAAACATCACGTTACGCTTCTGAAGATGACTGCAGAGTCAGCAGCCGATACTGTCAAGGTATGACAACAAACTTTAAACCTGTCTAATAAGAAAAAAATCACTTATAAATACAAATAGTAGGCTAAATGAACTCATATCTTTCCACATTTTGAACTACCACGGAAATGTCAGAGCGCGTCACGTGACGACTCTGAACGAATCACGTTGTCAGAAATTGGCATCAGCCAATGAGATTGCGCATTTCGAGTAAATGGCCCATTTTACTTTCATGATTCGTTGCTGATAAATAGGAAATTACCATATTTGGATCCGACAGCATTGAAGAGGAGAGAGAGAGCTTTCCAACGGTGTATGTGATGACAGGGTGCGGACAGCGATCGCGGAGCAGTGGGATGATTTAGAACGCCAATTTTTGATGAATTTAGGCGAAATCTACACACGCAAACAGACAAAGTGTAGTAAAATAAAGACCTAAATGTGTATTTTGGACTTTTTTTCAGCACAAGTCTGAAAGAATACATGTTATTGAAGACAAATAGCCCAAAATCTCAAAATTGACCAGTGAAAAAAAAACGATGTTTTTGCCTGCCGTGTCTCGCCTTAAGTGCATATGAATATATGTATATGTATGTGAATAAAAGTCTATATATAAAAAATAAAAATAAAAAATCAACCAATCACATGGCAGTTGCTTCAATGCATTTAGGGGTGTGGTCCTGGTCAAGACAATCTCCTGAACTCCAAACTGAATGTCAGAATGGGAAAGAAAGGTGATTTAAGCAATTTTGAGCGTGGCATGGTTGTTGGTGCCAGACGCGTCGGTCTGAGTATTTCACAATCTGCTCAGTTACTGGGATTTTCACGCACAACCATTTCTAGGGTTTTCAAAGAATAGTGTGAAAAGGGAAAAACATCCAGTATGCTGCAGTCCTGTGGGCGAAAATGCCTTGTTGATGCTAGAGGTCAGAGGAGAATGGGCCGACTGATTCAAGCTGGTAGAAAAGCAACTTTGACTGAAATAACCACTCGTTACAACCGAGGTATGCAGCAAAGCATTTGTGAAGCCACAACACGCACAACCTTGATGCGGATGGGCTACAACAGCAGAAGACCCCACCGGGTACCACTCATCTCCACTACAAATAGGAAAAAGAGGCTACAATTTGCAAGAGCTCACCAAAATTGGACAGTTGAAGACTGGAAAAATGTTGCCTGGTCTGATGAGTCACGATTTTTGTTGAGACATTCAGATGGTAGAGTCAGAATTTGGCGTAAACAGAATGAGAACATGGATCCATCATGCCTTGTTACCACTGTGCAGGCTGGTGGTCGTGGTGTAATGGTGTGGGGGATGTTTTCTTGGCACACTTTAGGCCCCTTAGTGCCAATTGGGCATTGTTTAAATGCCACGACCTACCTGAGCATTGTTTCTGACCATGTCCATCCCTTTATGTTGGGCTACTTCCAGCAGGATAATGCACCATGTCGCAAAGCTTGAATCATTTCAAATTGGTTTCTTGAAAATGACAGTTCACTGTACTAAAATGGCCCCCACAGTCACCAGATCTCAACCCAATAGAGCATCTTTGGGATGTGGTGGAACGGGAGCTTCGTGCCCTGGATGTGCATCCCACAAATCTCCATCAACTGCAAGATGCTATCCTATCAATATGGGCCAACATTTCTAAAGAATGCTTTCAGCACCTTGTTGAATCAATGCCACGTAGAATTAAGGCAGTTCTGAAGGCGAAAGGGGGTCAAACACAGTATTAGTATGGTGTTCCTAATAATCCTTTAGGTGAGTGTATACTTCATTATCTTGACATTTTAATGTAATAATCTAATGTAGTTCCACATAAAACACAACATTACCTTTACTGCAACAATCTCCTTAGCGTGATGTCTTCACTCTACAGGATGTCTCCCGCGTCCTTCTTCTTCTAATGGAGTTTTATTGGCGCACACCCGTGTTGTTCTTTCAGGAAATAGGACCCATCACCAGTGCCGGAGCACACAGGGGAATGACCGGGGCAACACTGAACAGTGAACTGAAACAGTGAAGCACTCACTTTTCCGCCCTCTAACCAGCCATCGACACATACAAACCCTTAGAAATTTGTTGCTGTTAAAACAGCAGTTGAGAGCTCAAAGCTGCACTCGCGCTGTTGAAACCACCAGCACTGGGAGAGTCTTCCAGTTCCAGAAGAACACAGACAAACTCGCTCATTGTAAACAACAGCACTCTTCAGAGACATCAAACAATCGGCTCCGAAGCGAAAGGCAACTAGTGCGTGCGTCCACAATTGTACTCAAAAGGCAATAGGCTCCCTGGCGTGATCCCCATTCAGTCGACGTCGACTATATCTGACGTTCTCGACTGAAAGGGACATCAGATTTGGCAGACAAAATATGATCTGTTATCGACTGAAGAGGCTGAGAATTTGTTTTTACGAGCTCAACATAGGGTCTATGAGTTTGGTGATAAGACGGGTAAATTGTTAGCTTATCAAATTCGTAAATCACAGACGTCACGCTTGATACCCCAACTTAAGTTACCTTCAGGAATTACTACCACTGTCTATAAAGAAATAAACTCTCAAACTCTCAATTTAAAAAATACTATGGTATCTTTAATGAAAACTTTTTTAGATAAATTAGATTTCCCCACTGTAGAGAAGACTTTGTGTGATTTTTTGGATGAGGATATTTAAATTGAAGAAATAGCTGATGCGATTGCTTTCTTGAAAACAGGAAAGGCCCGGGTCCTGACGGCCTCCCGTCTGATTTTTATAAAGCATTTTCTAAATTATGATGCCCTTTTTACCCCCAACCTTCTATCAGGCTACTATTTCCTTAATTCTTAAGAAAGATAAGCCCCCCCCCCCTTATAAATCTTATAAATGTTTTGGAGATGTTTGGATTTGGTTTAAAATTAATTTCTTGGATAAATCTCCTTTATGCCACCCCAAAGCATCTGTACGCTCAAACAATATTATTTCAGATCCTTTTCCACTATGTCGGGGCACAAGGCAGGGTTGTCCCCTTTCCCCCCTTCTATTTGCTATTGAACCCCTTGCAATTGCATTACGTGCTGACTCAGAGTTGCAGGGCATTTTTCATGCTGGTCTAGAACAGAAGGTTTCTTTATATGCTGTAGCAACATTGGGTTACTGCATTAAATTAGCTCAAATTATATATAGGGAATTCTAATAATTAATCATAAATATGATTAATATATTGCATTTTACAGTTAAATTATCGAAGTTGAAAAGAGATCGATTGTATACATGAATGATCTCCACAATGAGTTATGGTTCGTCATTAATATATCAATAGTCTCATTACAGATCGATTATATGAGACAACTTTTACAGGAATTAATTTAGTTATCAAACAATCTGTCTGTCCAGCAGACGGCAGTAAGACTAACTTATCAATTTCCCAACAAAAATTGTCTCTTTCTTATAATTCCAAAAAGCTATTTTCTGGCCATGAAAATATCACCTTCTTGTTATTATAAAATGTAGGTTACTGAAATAGTAACACATTGTAAAGCTTTGTAGCTAGATCAAACAATTCATTGACTTTGTAAATCTGAGCATTTCAGAAGCAATCAAGAATATAATGGTTTTAATAAAATGAGACTACAGATACAGAATTCTACATTTAAACACGGGATACATGTATGTACAGTAAACAGTAAACTAACGCGACAGACGAATAACAAACAGGAGTGAGAGAGAGATTGAGTGAGAGAGAGAGAGAGAGAGAGATTGAGAGAGAGAGATTGAGTGAGAGAGAGAGATTGAGTGAGAGAGAGAGATTGAGTGAGAGAGAGAGATCGAGTGAGAGAGAGGATGGCAAATTTCATCTAGACATTTGAACCTTAAAAGACAACACGGAAAAACACAATCTTAATGCTCTAGCATCTCGGTAATTCAAATATACTTGCATGGTTTTCATGTGTCTGAGCTCTGCTGCGCATGTGAGCGGCTGGTCTTTGTGTGTTCCGTTGGAGCGTCACGTGGTTTGCTACGGTCTGGAGCGCGCGGTTTCAAAGAAGGCTTAAAAGTCTTTGACGTAAATTACCAAAGAAATAATTCAGACTAAGTTCATTTCTGGGGAAATGAACAAAGGAAAAACAAACTTAAGAGAAAGAAAATAAAAAGAAGAGAACACGGCGTAAAGCTCCCTAAGGAGCCATCCGGACACCTCTCACAGGGAAAAACTCTCTTTGGAACTCTCAGGAGTCAGTCTTTTTATGGAAAGACTGGGTTCACGCCTCTGTTTGCGCGAACCCCCATGAGGATCTGAAGCGGACAAAGTTTCCTTTGTCCTGTGGGGGGGGGATGCCCACTGGACTGAGGAGATTGTATTGAGCCGTTCGGCTCCAGAACCATGAAATGTGTAAAAGAATGCACATTACTGCATTCTGCTATCGGAATTCGGCTCCGTTGGATTGAGAGAATTACAGAGATATCAAACATGTCACAGAAATACATGGACATACAGAGTTACATACGATATGCATATTATAAGCATTTAGTTCCTTCAAAGCAAGTTGTTCCTTCAAACAAACGTCATACATGAAGTGAATATAAACCGGGAAGCACACAGGAGTATTATGAAAACATGACATGCTTATGTTCTAAGTTTAATTTTCAAAGTTCGTGTTGTGTGTGCGTTAATGTGTGTGTGTATGTGATTGTCCTTTAGAGTTCGGCCGGGTGGTGACCTCGTGCTCACCCCCCCTCCCCGTTCCGGGGAGTGTATGGGTGTGCGTATGATGAGTTTAAGATCGGGATAGTGGTGGATTATTTGTTGAAACAATGTCCATCTTGTTTGTGAGGTATCATGCAGGAAGGATGTCCTTCAGTCAGAAGGGCGCCTCTTGGTCACATGTGATCAGAAAAAAGGCACCCCTTTGTTTACTCATTGGAGAAAAACGCTGTGTCTGCACTATAATCAGTAACTTACTCAAATCCAACACCATACTTCTTTGTGTGTCCGTCCACAGTGAGTGGAGCTGTGTTAGTTGATTAAAAATCCCGTGATTCAATCAACTAGCAGGGTTTAGCCATCTGGTTGCGGCTACAGTCCTCCCTTGATGGTTCGGCAGGACCCGTGTAGGTGGGCCTCGTCGAACCATCATGATCACACTGGTCAGAGGTCGGGTGGATCATGCAAGGAGGATGCTGCGGATGGTTGTTAGGACTGAGGGCACAGCTCGATGAGGTTTTCCGCGTTCTCTAGCGGAGAGTCTTCTTTCCGAGGGCCCTTCCGGAACCCTGCAGACACGGCTTTGGCTGTAGAGGCTTGCGTCTCGTTGATTCGTTGGTACAGGACGTAGGCCAGGCCCAAGGTCAGGGTGTGGCCGATGATCGTTGACATGCACACGGCAGTGTCCGCGGCGGTCCATGCTTGGACGACAGGTGAAGCGTTTCAGGATGGGCATTCTGGACAATGCTTGGAGGGCTGTGTCAAGGGGTGCGATGTCGATGATCTGTGACCCCCCTTGTTGAATCAATTTTTCCAGTTCTGGATCGAAAGTGAAGTTGCGATCCCTGAAGAAGGGTGGAATCTCTAGTTCGGACTGGTATTCTTCACTTGGGAGATGGTACGATGCCAGGTTGTCATGTTGAAGGGTGGCACCTTTGGTACTTGGATTAACATGTTCTGGTTGAGCAAGGTGACGCGGGTGTCGGTGTCGTGCTGGTCGTAAGTGAGTGCAGCTGTGTACACCGGAGTGTTAGCGAGCAACCTGTCACCTACAATCTCTGCTTGGGTCTCGGTGACTTGAGTGCGAGGCTTGGCTTTAGCAGGGCGGCGTGTGCCGCTGATCATGGGCTGCAGCCCGCAGATTCCGTCAGTGTTGTCTCTGAGGAAGGGTTTGCTAGGGCAGAGATAGTGAATGTCTTTGGTCGAAGTACACATGTGCAGGTTTGGAGCTAAGGACAGCTTTGTGTAGCTGTCGTTGGAGTCAACCACGTCCGGCGTGCGGATCTTGATGTGAGTGCTACTTTTCAAAATCTGAAATTGACAATGTTCTTGGAGCCAGCAGATTCGGCTTGACTCTATGATGGGCAAGTTCAGGAGCAAACCCCACTTCTCTCTGCTTGGGGTCGACATGGAGTGGGATGGCACTACCCAGCGAGTAGGCAAGGTGTATTTGTAGAGAGTCAGTTGGTGTGGTGATGGCGGACGCCAGCACGGTTTGCACAAGGCTTAAGGGTATCAGGTGCAGTGGAATTCTACCAATGGCTAGGCTGTCAATGGAGGAGTTCACCTCCTGCAGCGTGTCATCAGGGCTGTTACCAGCTGAGTTTGAGCAAAGTCATTCTTGAAGACAGTAAACAGCTGTTTCATGGAGTTCACTGTCTGGGTCAGCAGAACGCTGTGAGTGTTGAAAATTTCCACAGTTCCCTTTAGTGTCTTGTCGATGGTCTGCAGGGACGCACTCTGTGTTGTGAGTTGCTCTTTTATCTGTGGAATCTCAGTCTGAATTTTGGCTACATGCCGCCTCACGTTGGCTAGGTTCACTGCATTCACGCTGGACATACAAGTGTTAAACAGAGTTCTGACGGCAGTGGCGGCTCCGAGCAAAGCTCGTAGGAACCGTTGGGAGCGGCGGTTGTGGCCACCTAACTCCGCTAGCGTGACAGTCATTTTCTCAAGTTGGTTGAGCATGTGTTCAACGTCGGCCTCAGCGTGAGTGAGGGAGTCCTCTGTTCATCGGGCACCTACCCAGCTGTATTGTGTTTTTGCGCTGGGGTAGTGTGCTCTGTAGACGTTGCGAGGATCAGGTGGCGCATACACTTTCTGAGTGTGGGTCCAGCCGTTGGTGATGAGGAGTCCTGGTTGTTCCCTTAGGACGATGCCTGATGCCGGACCTGGTGAGATGTCCGATTGTGGCTGCCCTCTGGTTGGCTGGAGGCACAGGATGGCGAAGCACAGCAGCATCCTGGTAAAAGTGAAAGAGAAAGAGAGAAAGAGAAGGAGGAAAAATTTCAGCGAGGGTCGTCCTTGGTTGGCTAGGACAGTCTTTTCGCTTTGAGGACGCCGGTATGCCACTTGCTTCAGTGTCTTGCAAGTGTCTCTGGTGCTGCGGTGTGCAGCACATGGTGCGTCATGGGCATACATTGGCATGACCCCCCTTTTGCACTGTGGTACCACAAGCTGTGGCGCAGTGATGGCATCAGGTGCAGAACGCTGAATGTTGTCTTGTGCACGCAGCATGTGCAAGGTTTATGGCAGGTGTCTGGGGCACCGGTTATCGGTGGGTTCAGACGGCGTGCTAGGGTGGTTGGAGGGGTCTGAGAGGTGGTTTCTCACAATGTCCATTGGTAAGCTGGAAGGTTAAGGTCAGGTTAAGCAGAGGCTCTGTGACATTTTGTCACACTTGCGGTGAGAGACTAATGCATGACCCTAAAAGTTCTGATACGAAAAGTTCTTAAACCACGGTTTAACTGGTTCGCTAGGTATGCAGCATAAAGCTAGGTGTTTCACTTGTAACTAGCTAGTGAAGTGTGTCTTGTATCCTTATCTTAGCTGTGGATGTTAGGACGCTAAGACTTATGTGGTTCCGAAAGCATTTCCTGGATAGCCGAGATGAAATAAATGACTTAAGATGGTTCTTATGACTAAATTATTTTACTGGACTTAACTAGTGGTTCACTACGGCTTGACGAAGTGAATGATAGGGGGGAAAAGGACAGCTTTCCTATTCAAATTATGCTTATTATCAATCCTCAGGATCTATAGTTGTGCCCTAGTAATTGTTGAAATTACTTGTGTTGCAGGGTCACAAAAATAAACATCACAAATAAAGGTGTCTCTGTTTCCTTTCTGGGCCCTATGGGAAATGGAACCACGTTTGAACAAGAGAGGAAATTAAATTAAATCATGTAGATGACCGAATAGCCAAGGGAATAGCTGACTGCTATTATTATCAAAGTCAAAGAAATGAAAAATTAAAGAAGAGCAAAAAAATTTTTTTTTTAAAAATTAAAAGTAAAAGGAATAAAGTGATCAAACCAACGGGAATGATCTTAAGGCGAGAATAATAAGTGGCATTAGTGACTAAACTTTGGATTTGCCTGGACCAACACTCCATAGTGTGTTACAGCGGTTGCGTGTTCGAGACCACACCGTGTGTGTCCCATCAAAGGAGTAGTCACATGCCGATGAAAATTCCTATTGCTATATAAATTCTTCTCTAGCTACACAGTTTACATGTAGTTAAACTTAAGTTTAACAGGACATCTGCGAAGTTAGTCTTTGACGGTTAGCAAGGACTATGCCTGAACTAGAGAAGGTGAACTTTAGCGAAGAGGAATTGCAAACACGGAAAGTGAATAATTAGAAACCCTAACTGGTGTTAAGGAAAGTATTCTAGAATACTTTGCACTGTGTAAACACAAGCGGTGATTAAGGGTTCACTTCCAGACGGTTGTCGTGTTGGTCCACTAGGGAGACCACACTGTAGTTGCAGCCGTCGTGTGTGCTGACGCGCCAAGTACACTGCAGCCGTTAACGCCGGACAGAAGGGGAGTCACACCCTCATATGGAAAGAAGCGTAAATGGATGGAGAAGCATAGTTTACTGTAAAGCTACGTCTTAGTGTTGCTTATCTTGGCGAAAGCCGAGTACAAATCAGCATGAAGTTTTAACATCTACTCTCGTGTAATGGAAATCATGAAGATCTGGATACGTCCAGTGACTGCGGTGAATAGTGCTGCTGGCAACAAGGGAAAGACCTTGTGACAGCCTGGAGAGACAGCTGACAGGAGGAAATAGACCCCAATGGGGCTGGTAAGGGTTAGCTACCCTTGTCGGCAGTATCCAGCTTCGTGTTTACAGGATGCTGGAGACACCCGCCCAAGGCTTCTAAGAAATTAAAGACAAAAATACCCCTAGAGTCTGCGAGAGCGGGGGCGGAAGATGACTCGATGTTGGACAACATGGTTAACGACTTAGGAATGGAAACGGATATGAGTATGGAGAGTAAGACTAGTTCAAGATCTGCAGTTAGTAAAGTCATTGAACTCCAAGTTTGTGTCTGTGGCTGGAGCAAGGCGACAACGGTCAGGGGTTTGAAGGTTCATCAAGGGAAAATTAAATGCTTGAGGGAGAAGGGACAAGGGCCTCGCATTGATTAGTACTTCTTACGAAGTCAGTCAAGTCAGTCGAATGAAATCCAGCGACAGGAAGCAAACCACAGCTCGCAGGATATCAGCACCCCTGTCATAGAGGAGAGGAGGGCTTGCACAGTTAGTGATGAACATATTCATACTTGTGAAACCGGTCAGACTAACCAGCATAAGAGAGAAAAGAACCTCAACCTGGATAGGCCTGGAGTTAGATGGCCAAGAGCTTGTGAGAAAACTGCATGGGATACGGTAAACACAGATCTATGCTTTGCATTGGAAAGATTAACTGGTACAGTTGAAAAGAAGCTGGATAAATTTGGGGACATCATTTACGCATATGGAAGTGAGAGGTTTGGTGTGGAAAAAAGGAAGGAAAAAGTACAAACTGCTCCTGGAATGTCTAGACGGCAGCAGAAAATTGAAGGGTTAGTTAGAGAAAGGAGACAGCTGAGGAAGCAATGGAAAAGAGCAGAACAAAGTCAGAAGGAGGGACTCAATCTCTTACAAAGGGACATAAAAGATAAGCTGGCAACATTACGCAGAGCTGAGCGTCTACGGAAACGCTACAAAAAGAAGGAACGTGCGAGGGCTAATTTCTATAAAGACCCATTCAAATTCGTAAAGAAGTTATTCACCAGTGAGAAGAATGGCACTTTAAAAGCATCTAGAGTTGAGCTAGAGAGATATTTGGAGGAAACGCATACAGATGCAAAAGGCATGAGCATATGTCAATTCCATCAGACATAACACCTATCAACCCACCAGAATACCAAATGGAGGTCTGTGCACCTAAGTGGAAAGAGGTAGAGCAGGCTGTGAGAAAGGCAAGGGCTTCATCATCTCCAGGGCCTAATGGAGTTCCGTACAGAGTGTACAAGAGTGCTTCAGGAGTTCTGCGAATTCTGTGGAAATTGTTAAAAGTGGCATGGGAAAAACAGGTTGTACCTAGAGCATGGCGCAGAGCAGGTGGAGTCTTTATACCTAAAGAAAAAGATGCTACAAGCATCAGTCAGTTTCGTCCTATTTCACTATTAAACGTTGAAGGTAAGATTTTCTTCTGCATTATTGCCCAGAGATTGTCCACCTACCTATTAAAGAATGGCTTCATTGACACTTCAGTTCAAAAAGCGGGCATTCCAGGGTTCTCAGGATGCTTAGAACACATCAATGTTATCTGGCAACGAATTCAGTCAGCAAAAAAGGAGAGGAAGGAGCTCCATGTGACATTCCTGGATTTGGCCAATGCATATGGTTCAGTGCCACATGAGCTTCTTTGGGCAGCATTTGATTTTTTCAGAGTACCAATGTCAATAACAAATTTAGTGAAAGCCTATTTTGGAGATTTGGAATTTAGTTTCTCAACTCCAAAATTCAGCACTGCATGGCAATGCTTAGAGGTTGGAATAATGGCAGGATGCACAATTTCTCCACTGGCTTTTACCATGGCAATGGAAGTAATCATTAGGGCATCAAGATGGGTAGTAGGAGGAGAGCGCTTGGCTTCTGGGATGCGTCTACCACCAATCAGAGCATACATGGATGACATGACAACCATGACTACAACAGTAGCCTGCACTAATCAGTTATTGGGGAAGTTAACAGATAATATTGAATGGGCACGAATGCAATTTAAGCCCTCTAAATCAAGGAGCATCTCCATAGTTAAAGGAAAGGTAGTAGATAAAACATTCTTCATTAATGGTGAGGCAATACCAACAGTTTCTGAGAAGCCAGTGAAAAGTCTTGGGAGATGGTACGATGGAGATCTAAAGGACACAGTTCGAGTGGGAGAAGCTAGACGACAAGCAGTGGAAGGGTTGAAGAGCATAAACAGCTGTGCTCTACCAGGCAAACTAAAACTCTGGTGCTTTCAGTTTGGTCTACTGCCGAGGTTGCTGTGGCCACTGACTGTGTACGAGGTTTCTTTGACAACAGTGGATAAGCTGGAAGCGTTAATAAGTTCATACATCAGGAAATGGTTGGGAGTTCCACGCTGCCTCAGCAGAGTGGGACTTTATAGTAAAGGAATATTGCAGCTGCCAGTCTCTGCTTTAACCGAGGAGTTTAAGTGTGCCAAGGTCAGACTGGAAATGACATTAGTAGAGTCACGTGACAAATGTGTAAGGGAGGCAGCCCCTGTGTTAAAAACTGGTAGAAAGTGGTCAGCAAAGAAATCTGTAGTAGAGGCAAAGGCTGACCTTCAAATAGGGGATATCGTGGGACAGGTACAGCATGGAAGAGGGGGTTTTGGGCTCAGTTTAGCTCCTCCTAAATGGCACAAGGCAGGCCCAGCTCAAAGGAGGAAGCTGGTAGTCAACGAGGTGCGAAAGCAGGAGGAGAGGATGAGGAGTATAAAGGCAATTTCCCAGGCCAAGCAGGGAGAGTGGATGAGATGGGAGAGTGTGGAACAACGCAAAATGGGCTGGCAAGACCTTTGGTCAATGGAAGAGAGTAGGATCAGTTTCCTTATTAGGTCAACATATGATGTTCTCCCATCACCGCAGAACCTAAACCTCTGGGTAGGAGAGGATCCCTCTTGTCCTTTGTGTTGATCACCTGCCACATTAAGGCACATTTTGACAGGATGTAAGGTGGCTCTTAGCCAAGGTCGGTTTACTTGGCGCCATGACCAAGTACTGAGATGTTTGGCTTTAGCATTGGAAGGCAAGCGTAGTATGACCAATAAGTTGCCGCATGTTCTAGCAAAACATTACACGCAGAAGACAACATTCCTCCGCCCAGGCGAGCAACCACCAAGAAAAGGTGTTAACACCAATTCTCGGCCAGGACAACTGGAAGCTGCTAGGGACTGGAAGATGCTGGCTGATCTTGATCAACGGCTTATTTTTCCACCTGAGATTGCCACCACTAACCTACGACCAGACATTGTTTTGTGGTCTGGATCAGTACGCATTGTTCAACTGATAGAGTTGACAGTGCCATGGGAGGATGCTGTAGATGAGGCATATGAGAGGAAGAAACTGCGGTTTGCTCATTTGGCCACTGAAGCAGAACAGCGAGGATGGAGAGTCCAGGTTTATCCAGTGGAAGTGGGTTGTCGAGGTTTTGTGGCACACTCTACAACCCGGTTCCTCAGAGACGTCGGATTCAGCGGCCAAGAGTTGCGTCGCACAGTAAAGAACTTATCTGAAGCAGCAGAAAGGAGCAGCAACTGGCTGTGGTTGAGACGGAAAGATTCTAGCTGGCAAGGTACATTCTTGAAAAACTTGAAGAGTCTGTTGGTTTATTTGTATAGGTTGTATAGTATAGGTTGTATAGTATACTATACAATTTGTATAGGTTGTATAGTATAGAATGACGGGTGGTTGGGCAGATATTGTGTTTTGCGGTAGGTGGTATGCCATACGGAACCGTTGCCACTGTAACTGCTTTAACGCACCAGTGGGGCTCGACAGCCTTAATCAATCGGGTTGGCGCGTATGGTTGGGTTGCGGAGAGATAGTGAGATTGTGGTTAGGTCTCAGCAGCAGGAGGGATGTAGAGGTCAGTAAGCTGGGCTGAGTTGAGTGGGGGACGGAGGGGGGTGACTCTGGGACGCCAGAGTCACTGTCGAGCCCTCTTGAGGTGTCGTGGGCTAGTCGACGAAACACTGAGGACGGAAGGTGCCCACTTGAAGACCCTAGAGATGTCCCCTACTCGGCTCAATCCAGACGGTTGTCGTGTTGGTCCACTAGGGAGACCACACTGTAGTTGCAGCCGTCGTGTGTGCTGACGCGCCAAGTACACTGCAGCCGTTAACGCCGGACAGAAGGGGAGTCACACCCTTATATGGAAAGAAACGTAAATGGATGGAGAAGCATAGTTTACTGTAAAGCTACGTCTTAGTGTTGCTTATCTTGGCGAAAGCCGAGTACATATCAGCATGAAGTTTTAACATCTACTCTCGTGTAATGGAAATCATGTTCAAGTAAATTATGCTAACTGTGGAAGTTATTACTTAGCTTAGCCTAAGCTGGATGGATGTTATGTTAGGTTAGCTTAGCCTAAGTTGGATGGATGCTAGGTTAAGTTAGCTTAGCCACCTAGGCTGGTTTGTTTACAAAGTGACATCACAAGTTAGCACTCCCTGTGGCAAGTCGTTGCATGTCAGAACAATTCAACAGTCCCTGAAGAATGTCTGTACATTTTACATGAATTATGCATGTTTAAACGGGTTAACAGGAGGCACCTACACTCACCGGCCACTTTATTAGGTACCCCATGCTAGTAACGGGTTGGACCCCCTTTTGCCTTCAGAACTGCCTCAATTCTTCGTGGCATAGATTCAACAAGGTGCTGGAAGCATTCCTCAGGGAGTTTGGTCCATATTAACATGATGGCATCACACAGTTGCCGCAGATTTGTCGGCTGCACATCCATGATGCGAATCTCCCGTTCCACCACATCCCAAAGATGCTCTATTGGATTGAGATCTGGTGACTGTGGAGGCCATTTGAGTACAGCGAACTCATTGTCATGTTCAAGAAACCAGTCTGAGATGATTCCAGCTTTATGACATGGCGCATTATCCTGCTGAAAGTAGCCATCAGAAGTTGGGTACATTGTGGTCATAAAGGGATGGACATGGTCAGCAACAATACTCAGGTAGGCTGTGGCGTTGCAATGATGCTCAATTGGTACCAAGGGGCCCAAAGAGTGCCAAGAAAATATTCCCCACACCATGACACCACCACCACCAGCCTGAACCGTTGATACAAGGCAGGATGGATCCATGCTTTCATGTTGTAGACGCCAAATTCTGACCCTACCATCCGAATGTCGCAGCAGAAATCGAGACTCATCAGACCAGGCAACGTTTTTCCAATCTTCTATTGTCCAATTTCGATGAGCTTGTGCAAATTGTAGCCTCAGTTTCCTGTTCTTAGCTGAAAGGAGTGGCACCCGGTGTGGTCTTCTGCTGCTGTAGCCCATCTGCCTCAAAGTTCGACGTACTGTGCGTTCAGAGATGCTCTTCTGCCCACCTTGGTTGTAACGGGTGGTTATTTGAGTCACTGTTGCCCTTCTATCAGCTCGAACCAGTCTGGCCATTCTCCTCTGACCTCTGGCATCAACAAGGCATTTCCGCCCACAGAACTGCCGCTCACTGGATGTTTTTTCTTTTTCGGACCATTCTCTGTAAACCCTAGAGATGGTTGTGCATGAAAATCCCAGTAGATTAGCAGTTTCTGAAATACTCAGACCAGCCCTTCTGGCACCAACAATCATGCCACGTTCAAAGTCACTCAAATCACCTTTCTTCCCCATACTGATGCTCGGTTTGAACTGCAGGAGATTGTCTTGACCATGTCTACATGCCTAAATGCACTGAGTTGCCGCCATGTGATTGGCTGCTTAGAAATTAAGTGTTAAGGAGCAGTTGGACAGGTGTACCTAATAAAGTGGCCGGTGAGTGTATTTTAAGTCCTTCCAGAACTTGGTGTTACATTAAGTAAAATGCAGATGTATTTTGGCATTTGCTAATTCTACTCATGGAACTCTTCTCTTTATTTTACGCAACTTATTCTATTTGTTTACAGAGTAAGGAAATAGATTTGCTGTAAGTCAAAGCTTGTCTAAGCATATATAGTTACGTCCATCTCCTGCATAAGTACTGCATTTTCAGCGAGTGACCAGTTTTGATTGCTAGGTAGCTCTCTGCTTGTAGATGCAGCTAAAATTTAGGTGAATTACATCAATCTAACAATAATTTGTAAGGCCTTTACATTGTAGAAAGGGGAGCAACACCCAGGTCTACGTATATATAACACTGTACTGAGCTTTCTTTGTCAGAAACAGGTTTAGCAATACTGCAATTTGGATTTCTTTAACCAAAGCAGAATAGATATTGGTACAGTTTACAAGCTGCTGAGATGAGATTTCTTTGTCAAACAGACTTACGCTTTACTGTTGAACATGCTAATATTAGTTGGACATCTAAGACTCTTTCACTTACAGTAGAGATGTCAATTCCAGCTATTGTTTTATCTGCATTTAGACAAGCCAGCAACCAGTGATCAAAATGCGTATCGCATGTTGTGTTCCATTTGGATCGCAATGATCAAATGCACACCTGTAGGTTAACAGTAGTTTAAAACTGAGATGGTTTTCCTACAATCTGGTGTTAAGGTGACGTATGCCCTATTTGGAGCTAGTGTTTCTTGTAACCCTTCATTGTCATGTAAACTAATGTTTAGCAGTGTCATTTCAACCAGCATGTAGCAAATGTTTGTTTCAAAAGAGTCGTGCATAGTCTGTTGGCAGGTGAGGCTTATACGTCCATTCAAGATTTTCTTTAAATCAGTCAAATTCTAATTTTTATAATGCAGAGTCTTGCGTCTCTTTGAGCACACATTTTCATCTACTTTTAAAAGTTCTATGTCCTATGCTGATCAGGGACCTTTTTAGCAGAGTCTTGCACTGTGTTCGTGCAGTGTCTTCTGGTTTTGCAGTTCAAAATCATTGGGGTTTTAGGAATTCTTTCTGAGGAGGCCTTCTGCATTAGGTCACGCATCGTTGAGTGGGCATTGCGTGGTCTTTGGCGAGCTGGAAGGTGCAGGGTAGTGAACTTGAACCTTGACTTGGTGCTGAGGCTGTGTACCCATGGATGGCTGCTGGAGTTCCTGGGAACTCTGTGACCTTGGAGTCTGGCTTTGTTGTAGTTCTAATGACCTCTGTGACCGGCCAGTCTGGCTTTGGTGACCTGTGTGACTGGAGGGGGAGGGGTACTTGAACTTGGGCCCAGACTGGTCTCAGGTGTTGGAAGTCTAGTAAAGGCTCAAAGCGCTCTAGCAGATCTTTGCCAATCAGAAAGGGGTAAGTGTCCATTTGTGAGATGTACACAGGGTGTTTCAGACTAAAAGAACCAATTGTCAGGTGAATGTGAGCTACCTGTTTGAGCCGGATGTCGTTCTGGCTGTATGACTGCACGTTCAGCTCGCATGTTTGAGATGTAAGAGTTCGATCTTGTCTCTTAGCTCTAGTTCTGAGTCTTTCAAATAGTTCAGCTGATATCAAAGTGAGGTCTGAGCCGGTGTCAACCAGGGCTTCGAGGCTCACCTAATTTTCCAAAGTGATGGCTAGATATAGTTTCCGTGCCACCCCCCCCTTTCGACCATGTGCCCGAGGAGTCTTGGTGTCGGGGCTGGTGTGGTGATCGACGGTGGTTAGGGCCGGTCTTGTGTAGTTCTCTGCGGAGACAGACAGACAAAGCAGCATTTCCTGGTCTTTTGGGATGTTGATCCCAATTGTGGGAAGTTGTGCTGTTGGGCTCAGGCTGTGCAGCTGTCAGCTGTGGTGGCTGGGTGCTGCTGTCACAGCAGTTGTGATGTGAAGTGACAGTTAGCTCTGTGGTCCGTGGCTGACGAGCAGTGTTTTGTGTGCCTGTTGCAGGTCTTATGCTTAGGCATAGGATGTCGGGCTCGTCCCTTTTGTCCTTTTTGGAAAGTCTTTTGTGAAGAATCTCTTTCAGCAACTTCAGGATCTCGGCTGTCTCGGACGTGGCGGTACTGTTTCGTCTGATGTGTGTCCAGACTTGTGCTCACCAGTGGCATGTCGAGAGGGGTTCCGCTCTGGGCTGTCTGGGCTTGATGATCTGGTCGATGGGGCTCGGCTCGTTCTGGGCCGTTGGTTGGCTTCCCAGAATTTTTCAGAGCGTTCGCTCTGGTGTCTTGGATGAGCACCATCGTGGTAGTGCTGCCCTCTGCTGGCCTGGAACGGTCTGGACCCTCTGTCGAAAGGTCTGTGACTGTGGTGCGGTTGGGCGCCGTCTAGAGTTAGCTCTGGATAGTGCTCAGAGACAGGGCAAATTGTGGTGTCTTTCACAGTCTTTACAGATAAAGTCTTTAGTTTGGTGTAAGCTTTGTGGGCCAAGTCTCGTAGCTGTTGGGTAGACATGCTCCGAGGACAGGCCAGAACGCCTAAGTGATGACTCACTGTGGGATGCAGGTTTCGAAGGAACAGAGTTCTGAAGTTGACATCTTCTTCCATACCTGATCGGTTCTGTGCTCCGCAGTATGCTTGTCGGAGCCCCACAGGGGTTTCGAGTCGGGCTTGCTTGATGTCCATGGCAGTGAACAGCCCGTTGTCTGATTCAGGTACAAGCTGTCCCAAGCGGTCACGTTGGCAACAGTTTGTAAATGAAAGTCTATGTCTTGCAGGTAGGCATGCATGTCGTGGCCTCCTGCAGCGTCCAGAGTGAACGTAGGAATGTTTCTGGCCAGCTTGTCAAGTTCTTTCGGGGCCGTGCCATAGTTAGTGGCAGGGGTTCTCTGGACGAGCTGTCCCCCCCTCGGTTCTTGGAGGCTGGCTGGTGACATTTTTAGAAGTGGGCTTTCACCCCCCTTTCCAGCTCTTGGCTCTTGGCTGAAAGGTAAAGGCCGGTTGGTCAGGGGAAACTGTGTTGTGTGTGTTTCCCCTTCCCGGTCACTCTGTAGTTTATAAGAGTGTTTCAGCTCTCTGTGAACAATGTCAATTTCGTATATGATATTGTCTTTGTGCTGAATGAGTTCATGGATTTCAGCTCGGGCCGCTTGTAAGTGTTTTTCACAGGCCTTTGCTTTAATGTCTTTCTCTTTTAGTTCAGTCTTTGCTCTCCCAACTGAGAGCTTCACCTCGTCTGAGTTTCTTGTCGAGTTCCTCTCTGGTTTCTTCCCCCGACTGCTCTCTTTGGTCTGTGTCCAGACGAAGATCAGACAGGGCATTTTGAAGTCTTTCCACTTCATCTTGTAGCTCTGTATCTGTTGCATCCTCTTTCCCGCGCTGGTCGTGGGTCTCAAGGAGTAGCTGATCCAGACGACTTTGTGTGTGTGCTTGGTTCCTCCGGGCCTCCTCCGCTTGAAGCTTTAGCGTTGCGGCTTCTTGCTCCAGGTTCACGGCGTGTCTTTCGCTGAGCCGTGCCTGTTCGACGAGAGTGTGAGCGAGGTTTCCAACAATTCTGGCCCAGTCTTTGTGTTTGTAGCTTTGGGTTGGATCGTGGGCCCTCAGCTTGTCCAAGTTGGCGTCCCGCTGCTCTTGGCTTGGGGGCTCTGAGTCACCGGCGTCCTTGGGCTGGAAAGCGGTAGTCATGGCTGTCAGCCATATCTCGAGGTTGTCCCAGTGGGATGCAGGACTGGATGCACGGAACATACTGTAGGCGAGAGAAACACAGCACACACACACAGAGGCCAAAATGCAAGTTTGTTCTTCGGTTAACAAGCTATACTCATATGGGCTATGCCGTTTATGAGAATTTTGGGCTAACTGATGCAAACAGTTAGACAGTTAGGTTTGGACAATTTGCTTAGGTCAGCGCAGGCTTAAATAAAGATTTTGACAGGGCGGCAGCCTAGTGGGTCAGGTGCTGATGCTAGCTGCTTGGTCGTCGATCTGTTATTTAGCTTTCCTTGGTGTCTCTCATAGGTTCTGTCTCTAGGTGAAATGAAAGAAACAAATCACAACAGAACAAAGGATAGAAAAGATTAGAGTGAAACAAAACAATGAAAATGAATAGGTCTGTAATGAACTGGAATAAATACTAACACTGGAAGTGTTAGGGAGAATACGGAGGTCTAAGCCTACTACCACTGATAGGGTTTAAGATAGGGCCTACAGGTTAGTGGGGGCTATCGGGGTAGAAACCCTAGGACGATGGTGTGGTTTGGAGAAGAGGTGGGCCAAACACTTAAAATATCCGGGAGATATCTAGTATTCTGTGGCTCATAGTAAGCGGAATGGGTTTTTACTAAATTTAGTTTACCTGCGGTGAATTGAGGCCTCTCTGGGGGGGGAACCCGCGGCTCAGTCAACCCCTCCGACAGTTCCCAACACCTGACCGCAATGTTCTCGGGCAACTTCGTTGTCTCCCTGTACCTTGCTGCGCCCTCTCAAACAACCTGACTTTAAACACAACCGGCACCCCGAGGTGTCAACTGCCAGACGGCACAGCAAAGTGGATTTTCCCCAGAACCCTCAAAAAGAGTGGCCCCTCTTCAGGCCCTGGTTTGGGTAATTATTCCAACATTGCCTTGTGTGTCGACTAGCGTGGTTGACGTTACCTTTGGAGTGCCCAATTGCTGATGTCACAGTTGCGTGCCGCAACGATGGTACGGGATTCGGAAGTGTCCGAAACTCACACACGGCCACGCGTCAGTACCGCCGGTCGGGTAACCTCGCTCGCGGGATACCAATCAGAGAATGCCGCAACTCACCACCGTGCTCTGGTGAGTGCCACCTCTAAATACACAAAGGTTAAACAAGTGAAACGTAAAGTGGATTAAGGCTTGCTTGCTTAAACCAAATGGATTGATTGTTTATGTAGCAATAAGAGTCAAAGGTTTTACTAAATAATAATAAACAAAAAGGAAATTATGATAAGTATGGTATTTTATCAAAATAACCTAACCCAAAAGAGAAGGGCCGCAGTAGCTGGTTTTCACCACCAGGGGGCGTACTTCTCTGTGCTTTAACCTGGTGAATGGAACACTTAATTCAAATTCAAAATTCAACACTTGTTTAAATTTATATTTAAAATAAGCAGGTAAGAATTAAAAGGAAAATCAGATTGATATCCTATAATGACCAATGGTATCCGTAAAGTATCATTAATAATTATGAATTAATCAGAAGAGAAAAGTAGAAAGAAGCCAAGCAGGTTTAAACAAAGGAGGAGGCAGACCGTAGTAGTGGGTTTTCGCCACAAAGGGGGCGCACTTCCTTCCTGTGGTTAACCTGGTTGAATCAGACACCTTAATTCAAATTCAAATTCAACGAAGTCGAAATTAAATTTAAATAAGCATGTAAGGAAATGTAATAATCAGAGTGATATCCCATAAAAGTCCAGATACACTAAAGTATCAGTACTACTTATAAAATAATCAAGAGAGAAAGACGATATAGATGCACACTTCAAAAGAGTGAAAGGGGGAAAAGAGTGATACCGATTTAGTATCCACAAGGCCACGCGGTGGCGCTGTTTCCTCCAAATGGATATCAGTGGCTGACAGACCAACACAATTTAAATTTTAAGTTCAAACTGGCCTCAAACCAAATTTAAATACAGGTATAAGGGAATTGAAAAATCAGGATGATATCCTATAATAATTAACGACAACAGTGAAGTATCGTCAATAATTATACAATAATCAGAAGGGAAAAGTGGAAATAAAAACTATTCACAACAGAATTGAAAAGAGAGGAAGGAGAGCTGAATGAACTGGCTTAGCGGGAGACGGTTACTAGATGGCTTACTTCCTTCTTAGTGGGTCAATCAGTGTTTGACTTGAGACACTTAATTTACACTATTAAACAATTAAATTTTAATTCAAATCAGGTTCGAACCAAATTTTAATGAGTGTGTAAAGGTAGTTAAAGATCAGAATTATATCTGATAATCAGACGGCTGACTAGACAAACTTAATTTAAATTAAAATTTAAACTTGTTAAACTCAATTTAGAAAAGCCTGTACAGGGATATGAAGGCAAGAATAATATCTGATAGTAATCACGATTACTGCAAAGTGTCAAAAACATAAAATAAACCAACGAGAAACGATGGAAATAGACCATTAAACAAAAACAAAACAGAAATGAACAAGAGAAAAAGAGAGATAAGCCAGCTTAGCAGTGAAAGGCCACAAGGGGCGCGTTCCCTCTAAGTGGATATCTCAACAGTTGAACTGAGAAACTTCATTCAGATTTACATTCAAATTTTGTTTCAAACCAAATCTAAATAAGTGTAAACAGTCAAAGGCAGGAGGACTGTTTAACCTTCAATAATATTAACAGAAATAAAGCTTTTCAATGCGAATATGTATTGAAAGTTAGACCGCAAAGTTCATAATCACAGGGAAAATGAAGAAGAAAAAAAACAAACAAAAAAAAACAAGAGAGAATTTGAGAAAAGAGTGAGTGTTTGCGAATGTCCACACGATGGCGCAATTTCGCTCGCACAGAATGACGGCATGAGGTGGAAGTAATCTGAGACTATACTGGAAGGCTGCCCTCTAGTGTTTGTCAGCAGAATTATATTCAGTGTGATTTAAAATCTGAGCATTCGTCACGCGCTGATTCTCTGCAATAAATCACAAATAACCAACCGACAAAGGTTTTAAGACCTTTGCTGTGCTAAATGGCACAAGAGCGTGTAGCAGGATTTCTTCGCTGCAAAAACACACAAATGTGAACAACAGGAATTTTCCATCTGTTGTAGCTACTCCCATACACACAACTATCACTAGCACTATGATTAAATTGTGTTTTAGGTTTACAAATGATTAGCTAGGTCAACGTGAACCAGGAGTTAACGTTATACGATTATAGGCTAATATCAGGCCCTTCTACTACTGAATCAAAGGAGTCTCGCTCTGATCAGATTTACGTCTCGCACTAAAAAGAGATTTCTTCGTCTTTAATAGGCGGTTTTATTACAAATATTAAAATGTATCACCTGCAGAGGGATTTCTGCATCTCTTAACAGGACATTTGTAATATTAATACTGCAGTGTACTCAGCATTTAACAGTGATAAAAAATGTCTATGCATATTTTAGCAGCTGTTAAAATGTAACGTTACTACTGACTGACATCGGCTTTTTGCCTCGGTCAGTTAGGAGTGAGATCGCGTTGCGACTTATCTCACAATTTCAAAATTTCATAGCGCGCGTGCACAAAATTATTAATAACCATATAAACAGATTGAAACTGAATTTTGCTCATAAAACAAAGTTTGAAATGCGTCGCGTCATCCACCATCTATGTAACATTGGGTTACTGCATTAAATTAGCTCAAATTATATATAGGGAATTCTAATAATTAATCATAAATATGATTAATATATTGCATTTTACAGTTAAATTATCAAAGTTGAAAAGAGATCGATTGTATACATGAATGATCTCCACAATGAGTTATGGTTCGTCATTAATATATCAATAGTCTCATTACAGATCGATTATATGAGACAACTTTTACAGGAATTAATTTAGTTATCAAACAATCTGTCTGTCCAGCAGACGGCAGTAAGACTAACTTATCAATTTCTCAACAAAAATTGTCTCTTTCTTATAATTCCAAAAAGCTATTTTCTGGCCATGAAAATATCACCTTCTTGTTATTATAAAATGTAGGTTACTGAAATAGTAACACATTGTAAAGCTTTGTAGCTAGGTCAAACAATTCATTGACTTTGTAAATATGAGCATTTCAGAAGCAATCAAGAATATAATGGTTTTAATAAAATGAGACTACAGATACAGAATTCTACATTTAAACACGAGATACATGTATGTACAGTAAACAGTAAAACTAACGCGACAGACGAATAACAAACAGGAGTGAGAGAGAGATTGAGTGAGAGAGAGAGAGATTGAGAGAGAGAGATTGAGTGAGAGAGAGAGAGAGAGAGAGAGAGAGATCCGTAGGATCTCTCAGGATGGCAAATTTCATCTAGACATTTGAACCTTAAAAGACAACACGGAAAAACACAATCTTAATGCTCTAGCATCTCGGTAATTCAAATATACTTGCATGGTTTTCATGTGTCTAAGCTCTGCTGTGCATGTGAGTGGCTGGTCTTTGTGTGTTCCGTTGGAGCGTCACGTGGTTTGCTGCGGTCTGGAGCGCGCGGTTTCAAAGAAGGCTTCAAAGAATTTCTGGGGAAATGAACAAAGGAAAAACAAACTTAAGAGAAAGAAAATAAAAAGAAGAGAACACGGCGTAAAGCTCCCTAAGGAGCCATCCGGACACCTCTCACAGGGAAAAACTCTCTTTGGAACTCTCAGGAGTCAGTCTTTTTATGGAAAGACTGGGTTCACGCCTCTGTTTGCGCGAACCCCCATGAGGATCTGAAGCGGACAAAGTTTCCTTTGTCCTGTGGGGGGGGATGCCCACTGGACTGAAGAGATTGTATTGAGCCGTTCGGCTCCAGAACCATGAAATGTGTAAAAGAATGCACATTACTGCATTCTGCTATCGGAATTCGGCTCCGTTGGATTGAGAGAATTACAGAGATATCAAACATGTCACAGAAATACATGGACATACAGAGTTACATACGATATGCATATTATAAGCATTTAGTTCCTTCAAAGCAAGTTGTTCCTTCAAACAAACGTCATACATGAAGTGAATATAAACCGGGAAGCACACAGGAGTATTATGAAAACATGACATGCTTATGTTCTAAGTTTAATTTTCAAAGTTCGTGTTGTGTGTGCGTTAATGTGTGTGTGTGTATGTGATTGTCCTTTAGAGTTCGGCCGGGTGGTGACCCCGTTCCGGGGAGTGTATGGGTGTGCGTATGATGAGTTTAAGATCGGGATAGTGGTGGATTATTTGTTGAAACAATGTCCATCTTGTTTGTGAGGTATCATGCAGGAAGGATGTCCTTCAGTCAGAAGGGCGCCTCTTGTTTACTCATTGGAGAAAACGCTGTGTCTGCACTATAATCAGTAACTTACTCAAATCCAACACCATACTTCTTTGTGTGTCCGTCCACAGTGAGTGGAGCTGTGTTAGTTGATTAAAAATCCCGTGATTCAATCAACTAGCAGGGTTTAGCCATCTGGTTGCGGCTACAATGCTGATGATCCACCTTAGTTACTGTTGCTACGTCCGACAACTTCATCTGCGCTCTGTTTTGGTATCAACATGGCTTATGATGTGACAGCTCTTCCTGCTGAAATGTTATCAAACTTTTACAAAGCAGCAAATAAAGTGTCCGATAGAAGTAGGCAAAAGGGGCTGCAATATGCGTTCGAAGGCTATATTCAAGAAATACAAGTGAAACGCAAGGAACAACAAGGCATCCAAATAGAGGCAAAAGCATACCGGTCATAGTAAAAAAATTAACCACCGCATATCCTACTAATAGAGACGGAGGCTGGAACTAACAATATCAAGGAGCAACACTGTTCTTGTAAAGCTGGGTAAGTTTCTATTCACTTCTATAATCGTTATTACAAAGCAAACGGACTACGTGAGTATAACGTTGTATTTATTAGCAGCGTCAGCGTGTGCTAGTGTATCAACAACCGGTATGCTAGGTAACAACGTTAACGTCAGCTGACAAGGTGATATTTTGTTTAGCTCCACAGGGTTTTGCGCACACATCATCGGGCTTATCCATACCCTGGATCTCTGCAAGGCACAAAATATAAACACGGTGCATGTCTAGTCCTCCACAAGCTTCCCTCTTGGAAGCTACCCTCTTGGAAGTGATTTGAGCTACCAGGTAAAGCAGATGTGAAACTGTTAATGATAACTGTAAAAGATAATGACTAATTTCTTATAATTTGCAGGGAGACATTTTATTACAGTATCATAGCCAACATACATTTGATTTCATTCACAATAACAACACAGTAATTGATTGATCAGACCTTTCAGTAAATCTTTGATTCCACATTGTCTAAACATCTCTTGGTCTGTGTAATGAAGACTTGATAGCTAGGACTGTAATTGTAGCTAGTTGGGATAAGTGACCACTGTGGTGCATCGGTAAGAATGCAACTGAATGCTCTGATTCTCTTCAAAGGATTTGACGATAGCCAACAGATGATTGTCTGTCTTCTTAAATGTACAGTATGTGTGTGGTTCTACAATAAACAATAAAGAAAAAGAAAATATCAGCATACAAGTAAACGACAGTGCTGTCAGGATGCAATTAGTAAAGCTAATAAATGGTATTAGTATAATTTTCCCTTCAAGTAGCATTAGCTGTTTATAAAATAACCAAATAATATACCAGCACACATTAGCTCCTTATTAAAGTAAAGAACAGCCTTCTTACAGCTGGTTCTCAGTAACAGCAAATCAAAAACATAGTTCTCTACTACACAATCATTGTAAACACTCCAATAATAACTATACAGTATCAGGTGAATACACACATAAGCACAATAGTAATGTAACATTATTAATACTAGGCATTAGCATGATACTACCAAAATATATGCTAACATACTGCATTTCAGCTGAGTACCTCAGAATAAACAAAACTCATAGAAAACCTAATACACCAAAAATACACATATGTAAACATTTTACCAGGGTACTCACATGTTTCTGAACGCACACCTGCACAGATAACAACACAGATGACAACTTTTCACCTCAGAAATATCTACGATGTGATTCCCGGCAACTCTCACCACTGACTCAAAAACGAAACTTATCAGTCAGCGCGAACTGGTGTCCTCTCCGTGACCCCAAACAAAGGCGCTGATTGGCTAATCCTCGTTACCCCGAACATTAATAGCGGGTCCTTCTTCACAGTCTGAGATTGATCCCGTGTAAAGTGTGGATACAAAGATAATGGCGCCACGAGGATCACAGGCAATAAGGCATTTAAGTGTGTTGGCAGATTTGTAGTTTGAGTAAGTCTGACTTTGAAGTAACAGTGATGTTGGTTTTTCTGTCTTAATCTCTGTACCATCAAGAATTGCAAAGGTTGTTAGGAACTCGGCATGTCAGGCATGTTTTCTGTTATGCTGTCCCTGTGTGGCCAAATAATCTACCATACATGAAATCAATCCATGAATTGAATAAAGTACTAACAGTTCGTTCTGGAACTTGAAATTTGAAGGCCAGCTCTTTCAGATCAAAGTTTTGCCTCAGCTTCATAAGCACGAGTAGGAACTGTTGTCGTAAAGGCATGAGGTTGTTCTGCTGATCTACTCTGTGGTATGTCACAGGGCTAAGTGTTTGTGTATCTGTTGCAGTGCTGGGTATCCTGAAAAATGCACACAGCTTGTTGAACTCATCATAACTAAAACCTCTGCAGTACTTTTAGTCAGGCACACTGCAGTTACATATAGTCTCTGGTGTGAGTTGGTAATGAGCTTGAGTGGGTGTGGTGTGGGTGAGTGGGTGAGATGCTTGATAAGTTTTAATCTCTTCCCTCAGCAAGGCATTTTCTTTTTCTTTATCGGCAAGTTGTCTCTTTAATCGATTTACTTCCTCTTGGTCCTCTGTGCGATCCTGGTGTAGATCTTCTGTGTGATCCTGGTGTGGATCCTCTGTGTGAATCTGGTCTGCTGTGTGAATCTGGTTTTCTGTGTAAAAAACATAATGAAATTATTTAAATGAGGCCTAGTTAAAAAAATTAATAAAATAAAAACAGGAAACAATGTAAATAATAAATTTATGTTCCCCTCTTCATTGTGTAGGGACTCTTGTCAGGTGAACTTGCTTCCAAACCATCGTCCTCCCCCAGGACTTAAACGTGCAAGACACACACACACACACACACACGAGCCCTTCCCTCCCCCAACACACGAGGTAGGCTCCTGTTACAAGACTTTATAACTCATCGGAATGTCGCAGAGTGTCTCTGAACAAAGAGACGGACATTTCTGTTGGTTAAAGACATAAAAACCATTAAATATATTTGGTTAAATGTATGTGTGTTTTCCCCCCCCATGTCACAGTGTAATATCTTTGTCTGGCCGCGGCATAAATAGACATTAGAAATACCTCCTTTATGCATTTTTAATACCTCTGTATTTTTCCTTTGACTTTCATTTGATGTTTTTGACACCTCTAAAATGCTCATGGAACGGGCTATCTGAATATGCACAGAGATATAAAGTAAAGTGTATTTTTAATAGGTTTTACTGCCATTGAAGATTCAAACTGTTAAACTATACACCCTCCTTGAACACACCCCTTTACCACGAGGGGCACGTTCTCTCAAACAAAGGACAATAAACCGAGGACTCCCGCTACAACATCCATTCCCCGATTGGCCAGCCAACAGGAAGGGGATGGATTTCTCCAAGGTGATAAATGTAGGAGCGCGGCTCCGCCCAGCTCTGTTGAACTTTCCAGCGCGTCAGAAACATGTAATTCACGCGGATGTCCCCTCAGGGGATCAGATCCGATTTCCTTTCGGGAAACCCCGATTACCAGCCGAATTTGGTAATGCTACCTTAAAGACTTTAATCCTCTATTCAAAGTGCGCGCGCCGAACGCCACGTGACGCGCGCACACGGAACAAAGAACGTCCGCTCCTGCACGCGGCCGGGACAGGCCGTTTTAGGAACACGCAACAAGACACAGAGAGACCAAGAAACTTTGCAAGTATCTTTCAGCTTCTAGGAAGCATTAAGATGATGTTTTTCGTGTTGTTTCAGAGAGGTTATTGTCTGGGTGAAGATATCTCTCTCTCTCTCTCTCTCTCTCTCTCTCTCTCTCTCTCTCTCTCTCTCTCTCTCTCTCTCTCTCTCTCTCTCTCTCTCTCTCTCTCTCTCTCTCTCTCTCTCTCTCTCTCTCTCTCTCTCTCTCTCTCTCTCTCTCTCTCTCTCTCTCTCTCTCTCTACATTGTCCAAACTCTGCGCATTTCTCTCATCGATGTCTTATTGTGTTTTGTATGTCTATTATGTTTGTAAATACATATATATTTACTACGGTTGCCATCGAATATATATAAGTAGTTATGCCTTTATTAAACCCATTATATTCATGTGATTGACGAACTGTGTTGTTTTGCTCATTTTCAAGTCCCTTAAGTGCCAAAGATCTAACTTATGCTACAAGCTTTACAAATGAAAGATACTTTAAAGAGTATGTGTTTATAGGGCGGGAAACCCAATTCTTCTGGCCAGAGAATTGTGTTTCCTGAAATCCTATAAAGTAAGGTGATATCGTGGATCCCCACAATATTATTCTGGCAATTGAGCTAATTAATTTTGCCTGTTTCGTAAGACGTGATCAGTGTAATTAACTGTAATCAACTTGTAGTTAAAATGCAAGGATACACAGTTATGCATGCAGGTAAAATTACATCCTCCCTTAGAGGGAGATTTATTAACATGTAAGACTGATCTAATCCAAACATGTATGAATAATTATTAATTATCAATTATTAATTATGATATGCAAATTCCCCACGGATTAGATCCGCCCATAGTCTTTACAATTGCATACAGCTCCCACTATTGGACATCACTTCACAAGCATCCTCCCAATCAAACTCCACTGACTTCCCAGCATTCCATTTGCCACCACAGCCAGGCTCTTTCTGTACTGTCCTTAATGAAGTGCAGATGGAAAAGTTCCGTACCATGGTAGTCTCAAAACCTGAGGCAGAGGCACTTGAGAAAAACACCAGACAGCAGAGTAGCAACAATATCTGGCATCATGTCCACTCTATTCGCCTCACCTCATCCTCCTTCAAGAGAATATTCTCTAGAAGAGCCGACTTTGAACAACTTGCCACCATCATGCAGAGGAAAAAGAAGAACATTATGACAAAAGCCATGAAGAGAGGCCTGGAGCTTGAGCCAGTCGCTGCAGACCAGTATGCGGTCAACACTGGTAATAAAGTTCAAGTGTGTGGGTTTGTCATCAACCCTAACGCCCCCTATTTGGGTACATCCCCTGACAGAAGAGTTAAGAGTGGTGAGAATGAGACCTATGGACTTCTAGAAATTAAATGTCCAATGAAAATCAGTTACACTGATTGCCAGTACCTTAAACAGGTTAGTGATGACAGCTACAGGCTCAATTGTAAACATGAATATTACTTCCAAATCATGGGACAATTGGGGATAACTGGGATGCCATGGTGCAACCTTTTTGTGTTATGTGAATGTGTGTGTTATCACCTGGAGCGAATTTGGTTTGATCCTGAGATGTGGAGGAAAATAAAAGATAAACTTGACTGGTACTTTTATGAGTACTTGAGTACTCTTTGAGTACTGTTTCAATGACCATGGACAACTCCTCTGATGTGGTATCCTGCATTCATGAGCGGAAATGCCTCTGTAAATTCATATGTGAAATCGATTAAAGTGTTTGATATTATTCTGATACTGTGTTGTGGCTGTAATATTCTTTCTGCAATTTAATTATTTTATTATAACTCTTACCTTTTAGTTGCCAGTCTTCGACCTTTGACTGCACTTCCTTCACCATGAATAGCAGGGACTGGATTTGGGAATTGGGGACTTGGTTCCCCATTGACAAAATGCTGAAATAGTAATGTAAAATATTGTTGGACTGTGGCAACACGGTGGCCGTAACTTCACCTTCAAAACTACCAAAACAGCGTGTCTGTAACATAAACGTTAGGTGTTTGTATCTTGAATAACAAAGTTAGCTAACATCCAGCTGCTACTCAAAACATACAATTCTGACTTACTTGATAACTAAACTATCGCTAGCTTGCTTGCTAGCACCTTGATTCTTCATTTATTAGGGTAGAGAACCGAAATCACAACCTAAAACAGCATAAAATATATACTAATAAGTATAACTTCACTGTAAGGTTCAAAGCAAAATTTACCTTAGAGCACACAAAAGTGTGCTTGTCGATCCATGAGGAGTTTAGCTGACTGTGAGGACGTCCACACAGTTTAATCCAAAGACGACACTTGTCAGGATTTGACTTCGGTTTTGGGAAGGGAAAAAAAACAGACACCCCCCTCCAACCTCTCTGGAAAACGCGTATCTGTATTACAAATAGCCCAGGCACAACGTTTAATCATATTTTTTGCTAAAACTACGACGGTAATAGCCTGCCGAGACCAAAACTATGAGACGCCTGTGTTAAAGTCAATGGAGCGCTGTGAAAAAGTGTCGGACCTCTGTGGGAGCTCGTTCTTGCCTGCGCTGTGATTGGTCAATTTACATTCTAGGGCGTGGCTTAGCAAAAGGCGAATTCTTCCCAGTGAATTCTGCTGCATTAAGTCTCTCATATTCAAATTTCCAATTCAGAGTTGTTAATAGCATGTTTACGTGTCACTTGGACACCCAAGTACCTAAATTGGTTGACTTATTTCAAACCAATTTTAATCCTTTATTTGATCTCACAAAATCTATTCAATTTTAATCATGGAAACCCCTTCCTCTATCACTGATAGGAAGGGTAAATACAGTTAAAATTAACATTCTTCCCAAATTTTTATATTTATTTCAATGTTTGCCCATATTTATTCCTAAGTCATTTTTCTACGGTCTGGGAAAGACTATCTCATCATTTATTTGGAATAACAAGCCAAGGCGAATAATTCAAAAGCATCTTGTTAACCCTCTGGGGTCTGAAAACGCGTCGGCGCGTTTTGCGCGATTTTTTTCACATAGCAGCAATATAGACTTAAAATACTTTTTGTCATACACACTTAAGAAATATGAAAAAAAGAACTGTTAAATGTCTACTTTTTTATGGGTCCACTTCCAATCGAAATAAAACATTGTACTTTTGTAAAACAAAGAAAATAAACAGGGTGTGCTTTCTGCCTCTCCGTCTCCGTGAACTTTTTTTCTGGAGCACGTCTCTAAATGTAAACAAAACTCAGCGAATACTAGTCACACATGCATGAGCAATATATCTTTATAATCATTAAAGTGTGTACTTTTAAATTATCTAATTCAAAACTAAAACAAACATTCTCTGTTTATGTAATCTATATAAAAAGAGAGAGATGTCAGTCCTCCTCATTTCAGCTAATTATCTTTTAATGTGACCACGCCCACAGAGAGCGCACGCTATTCAAACGCAAATAATCTGAGGCAAGTCATGACAACTGTTAACACCCACATATGGGTGCATCGAGCACCGATGGTGTGAGGACCCTCTTGGAATTGCTCTGTTTATTATTAGGGCCCGAGCACCGATGGTGTGAGGACCCTCTTGGAATTGCTCTGTTTATTATTAGGGCCCGAGCACCGATGGTGTGAGGACCCTCTTGGAATTGCTCTGTTTATTATTATTAGGGCCCGAGCACCGATGGTGTGAGGACCCTCTTGGAATTGCTCTGTTTATTAGGGCCCAAGCCTTGAAAAGGCGAAGGCCCTATTGTTTTCCTTAGGATTATTTATTCTTCTTATTCTTTTTATTATTATTTTACTACCTTTTGGGCACTTTTGGGGCCCTTAACGTGCTCGAAAACTCTTGAAACTTTGCACACAGATCAGAACCCGCGGCCATCAGGGCCGGACTGAAGCTGGTACCCGGGCGTGGCAGGGGGGCTCGACAGCGCCCCCTGGAACGGGATTTGAACACTTGTCCATATATCAAACACGCTTGCATGTAATAATCTGAAACTCGGTACACTTATAGATCTCATCGGGCCGAACAACTTTCGCACTCTAAGTTTTACGTCAGCCCAACAGGAAGTCGGTTATTATGGGTTTGGAAAGTCATTTTCTATATTTTTCTTACGACTATTTGGGCAATTTTGGGGCCCTTAACGTGCTCAAAAACTCTTGAAACTTTGCACATGGGTCAGAACCCGCGGTTATCAGGGCTGGGCTGAAGCTGGTACCTGGGCGTGGCAGGGGGGCTCGACAGCGCCCCCTGGAACGGGGTCCGAAAACTTGGTCCATAAATCAAACACGCTTGCATGTAATAATATGAAACTCGGTACACATATAGATCTCATCGGTTCATATATCCTTTGTACTTTTACTTTTTACCCCAGCCCAACAGGAAGTCGTCTATTAAGGGTTGTTTGGAAAACGCATGCAATGGAATTCGATATACTCCTCCTAGAGAATTCAACCAATCGCCACGAAACTCGGTCAGCATGAAGTCAAGAGATTGACGATGAAAAGTTGCGAGGGGATTTTTGATATCTCGAACGGTTTGGCCGTGGCGAGGAAACGAATTTATGGCGAATAATGGAAACAGGAAGTGTGTTATAACTTCTGCATACATTAACTGATCTTGATGAAACTTCAGCAGTGTGTTCGTTGTAAGAGTCCAATCACATGGATGTGACTATTGTGAGTCAATGTTATAGCGCCACCAACTGGCAGCAGGAAGTGTGTCACTTTCAAAATGCTTTGAAATCACCCTCTTATTTTTACCCGATTTGCTTCAAACTTTATGTGTATAATGTAAACACACGCCAGATGTAGACTTGTGAAAGGATTATTGATATGGATGTTTCTGAGAATTTTCTCTCCCTCTCTCTCTGTCTCTGTGTGTGAGGGATTTGTCTATTGCTTTTAATGGATTTCAAGGTTTCAAGGGCTTTTGGGGCTCTTAACGTGCTCAAAAACGCTTGAAATTTTGCACACAGGTCAGAACCCACGGCCATCAGGGCCGGGCTGAAGCTGGTACCCGGGCGTGGCAGGGGGGCTCAACAGCGCCCCCTTGAACGGGGTCCGACAATTTGGTCCATATATCCAACACGCTTGCATGAATTAATATGAAACTCAGTACACATATAGATCTCATCGGGCCGAACATCTTAACCCCGGTCAAGTTTTACGCCAGCCCAACAGGAAGTCGGCTATTATAGGTTGTTTGGAAAACGCTTGCTGTGGAATGTGAAGTACTACTCCTAGGCAATTCATTCAATCATCGCCAAACTCGGTGTGCGTGAAGTCAAGACATTGAGGATGCTAAATTGCGGACGGATTTTTGATATCTCGAACGGTTTGGCCGTGGCGAGGAAATGAATTTTCATGACTAAAAAAGGACATATAAAGTGTGTTATAACTTAGTTAGTTTTACCTACAGTTACAAAACTCAGCGTGTATATTCTTCTCCTCAAGCCGAACAACTTTCTAATTTAAAGTCATTATCTCCGACCCTCAGAACGTCAGATATTGTGGTTTGAATGTGGATTTCTTGAAATGGTATCTCTCTGTCTCTCTCTGACAGAGAGAGGGCCCCCTCCCCATTCTGTGTGTGTGTGTGTGGCTGTCTGTGTGGGGAGGGAGGGAGGGAGGGAGGGGGAGGGAGGGCTGGTGTCTGTGTTTATGTGTGTGTGTGTGTGTGTGTGTGTGTGTGTGTGTGTGTGTGTGTGTGTGTGTGTGTGTGTGTGTGTGTGTGTGTGGCTGGCTGTCTGTACAGTGACAAGAGATTAAGCCTTTCATTGCTGTGTGATTTTTCCTGCATTAAAGGATAAATAAATCTCTAAGGCCTTGTCTTTTTGCATAACAATTTTGTATTTTTTTAAATGACAAAATATGCATAGAACCCAGATCTTTTAAATGTATAGTTTGCTTTAAATACAATTAAGGTTGTATTGGTAATTGAAGCTGAATGAATTTTAAATGAATGTGCTATATTTCAGAACAATATATTTGTTTTCCTTAAAAATGTAAAACACTAACTTTATTCTCATCTGAATTACAAATAATTTATTTCTGTATAAAAAAATACTATGACTAAAAACATATTTGATGTTTCTTTTTTAATCAATGTAGAATGTGTAACTTTTATAAATAGATTAGTGTTCTGTTTGAGGACAATAAATTAAAACCAATGCAATATGATGAATGATGTTTTGCAAATCCAGCCTCTACATTTGTACTTACTCCTTTTAAGTGGTTTATTTAATTCCCACCAGACTTTTTCAACATGATGAAAATACATTAAAGATGCTATATTGTGAACGGAAATTGAATATCTCAAATTGTTTTGCTATGGCGAGGGATTAAAAATCATGTCAAAAAAGGAAACACTAAACTAAACCCATTTTATTCTTGTTTTCAATTTAAAAATAATGTACAAGTTTTAAAACAGCCAGAATGCGCTATTCAGTCAAAAAATAAATACATCAAGTAATACATAGGGCTATACTGCCCTCTTGTGTTCAAAATCAGGTAAGCCAATTGTATTTATATATAAATATATTAGGTATGCCCGTGCAGAGGTGAGCATTTTCGTTTAATTTTAAATTTCGGAGGCGGATTGCTTGAATTTACTTTACAAAAGCACAATGTTGTGCTTTGTTGCGAGTGTCCACAAATATAATTAAACACTTTGCAGTTTGAATTATGTCCTCTATGAACAAAATGACGGAGTAGCCTATGTTCTGTGTGTGTGTGTGTGTGTGTGTGTGTGTGTGTGTGTGTGTGTGTGTGGCTGTCTGTGTGGGGAGGGAGGGGGAGGGAGGGCTGGTGTCTGTGTTTATGTGTGTGTGTGTGTGTGTGGCTGGCTGTCTGTTACAGTGACAAGAGATTAAGCCTTTCATTGCTGTGTGATTTTTCCTATATTAAAGGATAAAGAAATCTCTAAGGCCTTGTCTTTTTGCATAACAATTTTGTATTTTTATAAATTACAAAATATGCATAGAACCCAGATCTTTTAAATGTATAGTTTGCTTTAAATACAATTAAGATTGTATTGGTAATTGAAGCTGAATGAATTTAAAATGAATGTGCTATATTTCAGAACAATATATTTGTTTTCCTTAAAATTGTAAAACACTAACTTTATTCTCATCTGAATTACAAATAATTTATTTCTGTATAAAATAATACTATGACTCAAAACACATTTGATGTTTCTTTTTTAATAAATGTAGAATGTTTAACTTAAAAATAAACAGATTAGTGCTCTGTTTGAGGACAAGAAATGAAAACCAATGCAATATGATGAATGTCCAAAAGATGGCACTCACAGACTGTTTTTAAATGAGGTTGGATAAATATTTTTTTGTTTTTAAACTGCGTGCGTGTGTGTGTGTGTGTGTGTGTGTGTGTGTGTGTGTGTGTGTGTGTGTGTGTGTGTGTGTGTGTGTGTGTGTGATTGTGCCTTGGTGTCTGTTACAGTTACAAGAGTTTAATCCTTGTTCAAGTTTAAGGCCTTGTCTTTTTGAATCCATTTGCAGCTTTTTATTAAGAATGGTCAAGACAGGCAGGGTGAACAATGGCAAACAGGGCAGAACAGAAAAGGCAGAGACAAATCAGGTTGACAGGCAAAGGACAAAGACTTCCTGATAAATACTAGGCTTCTGGATTTACACATTTAAGTGCTACAAAACATATTGACATATGACATCCTATGACATTAAAAAATATTCTAAATTTAAATTATCTCATATATGTGGCTATTGTGGTTCACAATCATAGGCCCTGTCCCAAATGGCACACTTCATATGAATTTTCGGTCTTGTGTACGTGCTCGAAAACTCTTGAAACTTTGCACACGGGACAAAACCCGCGGCCATCAGGGCCGGGCTGAAGCTGGTACCCGGGCGTGGCAGGGGGGCTCGACAGCGCCCCCTTGAACGGGTCAGACAATTTGGTCCATATATCCAACACGCTTTACCCTATTTGCTTCAAACTTGATGTGTATAATGTAGACACAAGCCAGATGTAGACCTGTGAAAGGATTGTTGATATCTTAGATGCTGTTGCCGTGACAACGCATCAAACTTTAATATTCTTTTTGGATACTTTTGAGATTCTTAGCGCACTTTTGGGGCCCTTAACATGCTCAAAAACTCTTGAAACTTTGCACACGGGTCAGAAACCGCGGCCATCAGGGCCGGGCTGAAGCTGGTACCCGGGCGTGGCAGGGGGGCTCGACAGCGCCCCCTGGAACGGGGTCCGAAAACTTGGTCCATAAATCAAACAGGCTTTACCCGATTTGCTTCAAACTTGATGTGTATAATGTAGACACACGCCAGATGTAGACCTGTGAAAGGATTGTTGATATCTTAGATGCTGTTGCCGTGACAACGCATCAAACTTTAATATTCCTTTTGGATACTTTTGAGACTCTCAGCGCACTTTTGGGGCCCTTAACATGCTCAAAAACTCTTGAAACTTTGCACACGGGTCAGAACCCGCGGCCATCAGGGCCGGGCTGAAGCTGGTACCCGGGCGTGGCAGGGGGGCTCGACAGCGCCCCCTGGAACAGGGTCCGAAAACTTGGTCCATAAATCAAACACGCTTGCATGTAATAATATGAAACTTGGTACACATATAGATCTCATCGGTTCATATATCCGTTGTACTTTTACTTTTTACCCCAGCCCAACAGGAAGTCGGCTATTAAGGCTTGTTTGGAAAACGCATGCAATGGAATTCGATATACTCCTCCTAGAGAATTCAACCAATCGCCACGAAACTCGGTCAGCATGAAGTCAAGAGATTGACGATGAAAAGTTGCCAGGGGATTTTTGATATCTCGAACGGTTTGGCCGTGGCGAGGAAACGAAATTATGGCAAAAAAACGTGAAGCAGGAAGTGTGTTATAACTTAGTTCGTTTGACCTACAGTCACAAAACTCTATATTTATATTCTTCTCCTAGAGCCGAACAACTTTCTAATTTACAGTCATTAGCTTCGACCAAGAGAAAGTCAGATATTGTGGTTTGAATGTGGATTCTATGAATTTTTTCTCCCTCTCTCTCTGCGTCTGTCTGTATGTGTGTGTGTGTGAGGGGGAGGGGAGGGCTCTGTAGGTGATAAACACTGAATCATACATAGAGCTATACTGCCCTCTTGTGTCCAAAATTATATTTATGAATGAAATCGCTGTGTACGCGCATCGTTATGAATGCACGTGCAGCCATTAGTTTCATTTTAAAATGCTTGAATTGTGAGTTCAATAGCCTATTATTCTTCATGGAAAACACAACAACAAAACAGTATAATGACAGATTCTCTTAAATAGCTGCTTTTACACACAATATTCCTTCATCATCTATTCAGTCAGCTCTTTACTCTCGTGTTTTATGAAATTTGACTACTGCTGCTGATCTTTGCTGGGACTCACACACACACACACACACACACACACACACACCAAATTATATATTTAAATCTGCATATTGTAATATCTGCAGGGCATCCTCTAGTCTAGTTTTATTAAATATATAGTTCATCTTTCATTTTTTATTTCTAAATTTTATCAATATTTTGAATAAGACACTATAGGGCTGCTAATTGTCCTAGGTAGGGCTGATCAAATTAAATATTTTACACTGAAAAAGTACAATGCATTATATAATGTTATGAGATTGTTTTAAATATAAGTTTGTTGACTATTGTTGGAAAGAATGATACTTTTAAACACTAAACCACCATTAGGTGTCGCCAGGCGACCGTCTTAATGAGCGAGTCATTAATTCATTCGTTCAAACGATTCGCTCACATGCTCATGAAGTGACTCTCAGAGTGAATTGAATCATGAATCATGTCATCATATCGTGAGGCAGCAGAGACTGAAAACAGCGCGAGTGCTGCTCATGCTTCAGTGTGTGTGTGTGTGTGTGTGTGAGAGAGAGAGAGAGGTAGCTAACGTTAAATGAAACCGTGCGTCTGCGCCATTCATTCACACAAAGACAAGCAGTGTTAATATTTAAATAGTATTTTTGCAGTTTAATATACACAGACACTATTTTGTGCTTTATATAGGCTACAGTGCTCCTAGTAAAAAAGTTAGTCTGGAGCCCCGCGCTTAGATAAACACAGAAGTGACTGAAAGCAACTCCTATTAGTGGGTACCGAATATACCCGGTAGCAATGTATTGTTTGCTTTAAATAAAATTAAGATTGTATGTTTTGTGATTAAAGCTGAATGAATTTAAAATTAATGTGCTATATATATATATGTTTTGTGATTAAAGCTGAATGAATTTAAAATTAATGTGCTATATATATATATATATATATATATATATATATATATATTAGATCAATATGTTATCCTTAAAAATGTTATCAACACTAACTTTATTCTCATCTGATTTATAAACAACTTATTTCTGTATAAAATAAAAAATCCCGAATAATCCAGACCAACCAGAGCGCACTATTCTTATAACATCATCAGTGCTGAAGCGGAACTACCAGAGCTGTTCAGCAGATAGCGAGCAGATGCAGCATATGTGTTGTAATGAGGCAGGATCAGGCTAGGGGAATCCATTTGTAGCTTTTTATTAAGAATGGTCAAGACAGGCAGGGTGAACAATGGCAAACAGGGCAGAACAGAAGAGGCAGAGACAAACCAGGTTGACAGGTGCTGCAAAACATATTGACCTATGACATTAAAAATTATTCTAAATTTAAATGATCTCATATATGTGGCTATTGTGGTTCACGATCATAGGCCCTGTCCCAGATGGCACACTTCATATGAATTTTCGGTCTTGTGTACTTATTTCATGTGTCCGTTAAATCCATGTAGGATGTAGGGTGTTTTATTTTTCATTTTAGGTTTCAGAAGGTTGCTCACGCATACTTTGTGGTTGATATGTGCCCTTGATGCACACTTTTGCAGAGCCCACACTGATGCAAGCTCTACAGCACACTTCTTTTCGACAGTCAAAGCGGGGTAACGTTTTTGCACGTCGTGCACAATAACCCTAAAGGCACCAGGGTGGCGGTGCCACCGGGCCGTTTATATATATATATATATATATATATATATAAATATAGCTGCGAGCAGCGATGAAGGGCCAAAGCTGGCGGAACCGCCACCCCGGTGCCTTTAGGTACTAAAGGCACCGGGGTTGCGGTGCCACCGGCTTGGGCCCGTAATCGCTGCTCGCAGCTATATTTATTATTATTCTTCTTCTTCTTCTCCGCAATAAATCGCATTTTTGAGGGCCTAAACATGCACGAAAACTCACGAAAATTTGCACACGCGTCAGAACTGGTGAAAATTTACATCTGATATGCGTTTCAAAATTGGGCGGGGCAAAATGGCTCGATAGCGCCACCTATAAAGGTTCAACGGAGTGCGCCTCGCGTTACGTTTCACGTACGTGTACGAAATTCGGTACATACATGTAATGGCCCAATACCTACAAAAAAGTCTCTTGGAGCGTAGCCCTAAACACAACAGGAAGTCAGCCATTTTGAACTTCCTCTCAGATTTTTGTGCAGTTTTTGCCCTTTTCAGGCCTCGTACTTTAACGAACTCCTCCTACAGTTTTAATCTGATCATCTTCAAATTTGGTGAGTGTAATCTTAAGGCCTTTGCGACGTTAAATTGCGAAGATCTTGAGTTTTCGTCAAAGGGCGTGTCCTCGGCGGCCTGACAAATTTTGATGTTTCGCCATGAAACAGGAAGTTGCTGTAACTCAGGCAAACAATGTCCAATCTGCCCCAAACTTCACACATTTGATAAGAGTTATGTCCTGAACACATGTCCATGCTCATATTCAGTTACAGTCACAGCGCCACCTGCTGGCAACAGGAAGTGACATGTTTAACACTGTTGTGGACTCCTGATAACATATAAAAAAGTGCCAGCAAGTGTTAAACATGCTAACAACATACTTGAAACATGCTAAAACATTCTAGCAAGCACTTAGCTAAGTGCTAAAGCATGCTATTACTGCAATTCAATAGGAATTTGCTATAACTCAGGTATGGAATGTCCAATCTGCCCCAAACTTCACACGTTTGATAAGAGTCATGGCCTGAACACATCTACATGATAATTTTCTGTTAATTTTCACTTATAGTAATAGCGCCACCTACTGTCAACAGGAAGTGACATCTACAATGTGATGCAGTACTAGCAACAAATTTAGATATACCATTGAGTTCCAAGCATGCTAGAAACATGCTAAAACATGCTAGCAACACTTATCTGAGTGAAAACACATTGTATAATCCCCATAATAAAGGACATTTTTGTAACTGACATTGACATACTCCTCCTATATTTACCTACATAAATGCACATTCCCCTCCGTGCACGTTTTACACTTTGATGCAGTACTAGCAACATAGTAAATATGCCATTGAGTTATACACATGTTAGAAACATGTTAAAACATGCTAGCAATTCTTAGCTAAGTGCTAAAGCATGCTAATGCAATGAAACAGGAAGTTGTTGTTACTTAAGAAGGCAATGTCCAATCTGCCCCAAACTTCACACATTTGATAAGAGTCCTGCCCTGAACACATCTACATGACAATTTTCAGCTATAGTAATAGCGCCACCTACTGGCAACAGGAAGTGACATGTTTAACAGTGTGATGCAGTACTGGCAACATAGTAAATATGCCATTGAGTTATAAACATGCTAGCAATTCTTAGCTAAGTGCTAAAGCATGCTAATGCTATGAAACAGGAAGTTGTTTTTACTTAAGAAGGCAATGTCCAATCTGCCCAAAACTTCACAAGTTTAATAAGAGTTCTGTCCTGAACACATGTGCATGCTCATATTCAGTTACAGTCATAGCGCCACCTGCTGGCAACAGGAAGTGACATGTTTAACACTGTTGTGGACTTCTAATAATATATAAAAAAGTGCCAGCAAGTGTTAAACATGCTAGCAACATACTAGAAACATTCTAGCAAACACTTAACTAAGTGCCAATGCATGCTATTACTGCAATTAAATAGGAATTTGCTGTAACTGAGGCATGGAATGTCAAATCTGCCCCAAACTTCACACGTTTGATAAGAGTCATGGCCTGAACAAATCCGCATTACAATTTTAAGTTAAAGTAATAGCGCCACCTACTGTCAAAAGGAAGTGACATATTTGACACTGTGATGCAGTACTAGCAACATAGTAAATATGCCATTGAGTTCTAAACATGCTAAAAACATGCTAGCAACACTTATCTGAGTGATAACGCATGCTATTATCCCCACAATAAAGGACATTTTTGTAACTGACTTTGACATACTCCCACTATATTTATCTACTTAAATGCACATTGCCCACCGTGCTCTGTCTTCCTAAAGCCACCGGGTGGCGATGGCACGTGTGCGAGGGCCCTTTCAATGCTGCTTGCAGCTTTAATTAGGGCCCGAGCACCGATGGTGTGAGGACCCTCTTGGAATTGCTCTGTTTATTAGGGCCCGAGCACCGATGGTGTGAGGACCCTCTTGGAATTGCTCTGTTTATTATTATTATTATTCTTCTTCTTCTTCTTCTCCGCAATGAATCGCATTTTTGAGGGCCTAAACATGCACGAAAACTCACGAAAATTTGCACACGCGTCAGAACTGGCGAAAATTTACATCTGATATGCGTTTCAAAATTGGGCGGGGCAAAATGGCTCGATAGCGCCACCTATAAAGGTTCAACGGAGTGCGCCTCGCGTTACGTTTCACGTACGTGTACGAAATTCGGTACATACCTGTAATGGCCCAATACCTACAAAAAAGTCTCTTGGAGCGTAGCCCTAAACACAACAGGAAGTCAGCCATTTTGAACTTCCTCTCAGATTTTTGTGCAGTTTTTGCCATTTTCAGGCCTCGTACTTTAACGAACTCCTCCTACAGTTTTAATCTGATCATCTTCAAATTTGGTGAGTCTAATCTTAAGGCCTTTGCGACGTTAAATTGCGAAGATCTTGAGTTTTCGTCGAAGGGCGTGTCCTCGGCGGCCTGACAAATTTTGATGTTTCGCCATGAAACAGGAAGTTGCTGTAACTCAGGCAAACAATGTCCAATCTGCCCCAAACTTCACACGTTTGATAAGAGTTCTGTCCTGAACACATGTCCATGCTCATATTCAGTTACAGTCACAGCGCCACCTGCTGGCAACAGGAAGTGACATGTTTAACACTGTTGTGGACTCCTGATAACATATAAAAAAGTGCCAGCAAGTGTTAAACATGCTAACAACATACTTGAAACATGCTAAAACATGCTAGCAAGCACTTAGCTAAGTGCTAAAGCATGCTATTACTGCAATTCAATAGGAATTTGCTGTAACTCAGGTATGGAATGTCCAATCTGCCCCAAACTTCACACGTTTGATAAGAGTCATGGCCTGAACACATCTACATGAGAATATTCAGTTATAGTAATAGCGCCACCTACTGGCAACAGGAAGTGACATGTTTAACACTGTGATGCAGTACTAGCAACATATTAATTATGCCAATGAGTTATAAACATGTTAGAAACATGTTAAAACATGCTAGCAATTCTTAGCTAAGTGCTAAAGCATGCTAATACAATGAAACAGGAAGTTGCTGTAACTCAGGCAAACAATGTCCAATCTGCCCCAAACTTCACATGTTTGATAAGAGTTCTGTCCTGAACACATGTCCATGCTCATATTCAGTTACAGTCATAGCGCCACCTGCTGGCAACAGGAAGTGACATGTTTAACACTGTTGTGGACTACTAATAACATATAAAAAAGTGCCAGCAAGTGCTAAACATGCTAGCAACATACTAGAAACATGCTAAAACATGCTAGCAAACACTTAGCTAAGTGCTAAAGCATGCCAATGCAATGAAAGAGGAAGTTGTTGTTACTCAAGAAGGCAATGTCCAATCTGCCCCAAACTTCACACGTTTGATAAGAGTCATGGCCTGAACACATCTACATGATAATTTTCTGTTAATTTTCTGTTATAGTAATAGCGCCACCTACTGTCAACAGGAAGTGACATGTTTTACACTGTGATGCAGTACTAGCAACATAGTAAAATATGCCATTGAGTGTTCAACATGTTAGAAACATGTTAAAACATGCTAACAATTCTTAGCTAAGTGCTAAGGCATGCTAATGCAATGAAAGAGGAAGTTGTTGTTACTCAAGAAGGCAATGTCCAATCTGCCCCAAACTTCACATGTTTGATAAGAGTCATGGCCTGAACACATCTACATGATAATTTTCTGTAAATTTTCTGTTATAGTATTAGCGCCACCTACTGTCAACAGGAAGTGACATGTTTTACACTGTGATGCAGTACTAGCAACATAGTAAAATATGCCATTGAGTGTTAAACATGTTAGAAACATGCTAAAGCATGCTAGCAATACTTAGTTAAGTGTTAAATCATGCTATTAATGCCATGAAACAGGAAGTTGTTTTAACTCAGGCAAGGAATGTCCAATCTGCCCCAAACGTCACACTTTTGATAAAAGTCCTGCCCTGAACACATCTACATGACAATTTTCACTTATAGTAATAGCGCCACCTACTGTCAACAGGAAGTGACATCTACAATGTGATGCAGTACTAGCAACACATTTAGATATACCATTGAGTTCCAAGCATGCTAGAAACATGCTAAAACATGCTAGCAACACTTATCTGAGTGAAAACACATTGTATAATCCCCATAATAAAGGACATTTTTGTAACTGTCATTGACATACTCCTCCAATATTTACCTACATAAATGCACATTCCCCTCCGTGCTCTGTCTTCCTAAAGCCACCGGGTGGCGGTTGCACGGGTGCGAGGGCCCTTTCATCGCTGCTTGCAGCTTTAATTATTATTCTTCTTCTTCTTCTTCTTCTTCTCCGCAATGAATCGCATTTTTGAGGGCCTAAACATGCACGAAAACTCACGAAAATTTGCACACGCGTCAGAACTGGCGAAAATTTACATCTGATATGCGTTTCAAAATTGGGCGGGGCAAAATGGCTCGATAGCGCCACCTATAAAGGTTCAACGGAGTGCGCCTCGCGTTACGTTTCACGTACGTGTACGAAATTCGGTACATACCTGTAATGGCCCAATACCTACAAAAAAGTCTCTTGGAGCGTAGCCCTAAACACAACAGGAAGTCAGCCATTTTGAACTTCCTCTCAGATTTTTGTGCAGTTTTTGCCATTTTCAGGCCTCGTACTTTAACGAACTCCTCCTACAGTTTTAATCTGATCATCTTCAAATTTGGTGAGTCTAATCTTAAGGCCTTTGCGACGTTAAATTGCGAAGATCTTGAGTTTTCGTCGAAGGGCGTGTCCTCGGCGGCCTGACAAATTTTGATGTTTCGCCATGAAACAGGAAGTTGCTGTAACTCAGGCAAACAATGTCCAATCTGCCCCAAACTTCACACGTTTGATAAGAGTCATGGCCTGAACACATCTACATGAGAATATTCAGTTACAGTCATAGCACCACCTACTGGCAACAGGAAGTGACATGTTTAACACTGTGATGCAGTACTAGCAACATATTAATTATGCCAATGAGTTATAAACATGTTAGAAACATGTTAAAACATGCTAGCAATTCTTAGCTAAGTGCTAAAGCATGCTAATACAATGAAACAGGAAGTTGCTGTAACTCAGGCAAACAATGTCCAATCTGCCCCAAACTTCACATGTTTGATAAGAGTTCTGTCCTGAACACATGTCCATGCTCATATTCAGTTACAGTCATAGCGCCACCTGCTGGCAACAGGAAGTGACATGTTTAACACTGTTGTGGACTACTAATAACATATAAAAAAGTGCCAGCAAGTGCTAAACATGCTAGCAACATACTAGAAACATGCTAAAACATGCTAGCAAACACTTAGCTAAGTGCTAAAGCATGCCAATGCAATGAAAGAGGAAGTTGTTGTTACTCAAGAAGGCAATGTCCAATCTGCCCCAAACTTCACACGTTTGATAAGAGTCATGGCCTGAACACATCTACATGATAATTTTCTGTTAATTTTCTGTTATAGTAATAGCACCACCTACTGTCAACAGGAAGTGACATGTTTTACACTGTGATGCAGTACTAGCAACATAGTAAAATATGCCATCTAGTGTTCAACATGTTAGAAACATGTTAAAACATGCTAACAATTCTTAGCTAAGTGCTAAGGCATGCTAATGCAATGAAAGAGGAAGTTGTTGTTACTCAAGAAGGCAATGTCCAATCTGCCCCAAACTTCACATGTTTGATAAGAGTCATGGCCTGAACACATCTACATGATAATTTTCTGTTAATTTTCTGTTATAGTATTAGCGCCACCTACTGTCAACAGGAAGTGACATGTTTTACACTGTGATGCAGTACTAGCAACATAGTAAAATATGCCATTGAGTGTTAAACATGTTAGAAACATGCTAAAGCATGCTAGCAATACTTAGTTAAGTGTTAAATCATGCTATTAATGCCATGAAACAGGAAGTTGTTTTAACTCAGGCAAGGAATGCCCAATCTGCCCCAAACGTCACACTTTTGATAAAAGTCCTGCCCTGAACACATCTACATGACAATTTTCACTTATAGTAATAGCGCCACCTACTGTCAACAGGAAGTGACATCTACAATGTGATGCAGTACTAGCAACAAATTTAGATATACCATTGAGTTCCAAGCATGCTAGAAACATGCTAAAACATGCTAGCAACACTTATCTGAGTGAAAACACATTGTATAATCCCCATAATAAAGGACATTTTTGTAACTGACATTGACATACTCCTCCTATATTTACCTACATAAATGCACATTCCCCTCCGTGCACGTTTTACACTGTGATGCAGTACTAGCAACATAGTAAATATGCCATTGAGTTATACACATGTTAGAAACATGTTAAAACATGCTAGCAATTCTTAGCTAAGTGCTAAAGCATGCTAATGCAATGAAACAGGAAGTTGTTGTTACTTAAGAAGGCAATGTCCAATCTGCCCCAAACTTCACACATTTGATAAGAGTCCTGCCCTGAACACATCTACATGACAATTTTCAGCTATAGTAATAGCGCCACCTACTGGCAACAGGAAGTGACATGTTTAACAGTGTGATGCAGTACTGGCAACATAGTAAATATGCCATTGAGTTATAAACATGCTAGCAATTCTTAGCTAAGTGCTAAAGCATGCTAATGCTATGAAACAGGAAGTTGTTTTTACTTAAGAAGGCAATGTCCAATCTGCCCAAAACTTCACAAGTTTAATAAGAGTTCTGTCCTGAACACATGTGCATGCTCATATTCAGTTACAGTCATAGCGCCACCTGCTGGCAACAGGAAGTGACATGTTTAACACTGTTGTGGACTTCTAATAATATATAAAAAAGTGCCAGCAAGTGTTAAACATGCTATCAACATACTAGAAACATGCTAAAACATGCTAGCAAACACTTAGCTAAATGTTAAATTATGTTATTACTGCAATTAAATAGGAATTTGCTGTAACTCAGGCATGGAATGTCAAATCTGCCCCAAACTTCACACATTTGATAAGAGTCATGGCCTGAACACATCTACGTGACAATTTTCAGTTATAGTAATAGCGCCACCTACTAGCAACAGGAAGTGTCATGTTTAACACTGTGATGCAATACTGGCAACACATTAAATATGCCATTGAGTTATAAACATGTTATAAACATGTTAAAACATGCTAGCAATTCTTAGCTAAGTGCTAAAGCATGTTAATGCAATGAAACAGGAAGTTGTTGTTACTCAAGAAGGCAATGTCCAATCTGCCCAAAACTTCACAAGTTTAATAAGAGTTCTGTCCTGAACACATGTCCATGCTCATATTCAGTTACAGTCACAGCGCCACCTGCTGGCAACAGGAAGTGACATGTTTAACACTGTTGTGGACTCCTGATAACATATAAAAAAGTGCCAGCAAGTGTTAAACATGCTAACAACATACTTGAAACATGCTAAAACATGCTAGCAAGCACTTAGCTAAGTGCTAAAGCATGCTATTACTGCAATTCAATAGGAATTTGCTGTAACTCAGGTATGGAATGTCCAATCTGCCCCAAACTTCACACGTTTGATAAGAGTCATGGCCTGAACACATCTACATGAGAATATTCAGTTATAGTAATAGCGCCACCTACTGGCAACAGGAAGTGACATGTTTAACACTGTGATGCAGTACTAGCAACATATTAATTATGCCAATGAGTTATAAACATGTTAGAAACATGTTAAAACATGCTAGCAATTCTTAGCTAAGTGCTAAAGCATGCTAATACAATGAAACAGGAAGTTGCTGTAACTCAGGCAAACAATGTCCAATCTGCCCCAAACTTCACATGTTTGATAAGAGTTCTGTCCTGAACACATGTCCATGCTCATATTCAGTTACAGTCATAGCGCCACCTGCTGGCAACAGGAAGTGACATGTTTAACACTGTTGTGGACTACTAATAACATATAAAAAAGTGCCAGCAAGTGCTAAACATGCTAGCAACATACTAGAAACATGCTAGCAAACACTTAGCTAAGTGCTAAAGCATGCCAATGCAATGAAAGAGGAAGTTGTTGTTACTCAAGAAGGCAATGTCCAATCTGCCCCAAACTTCACACGTTTGATAAGAGTCATGGCCTGAACACATCTACATGATAATTTTCTGTTAATTTTCTGTTATAGTAATAGCGCCACCTACTGTCAACAGGAAGTGACATGTTTTACACTGTGATGCAGTACTAGCAACATAGTAAAATATGCCATCTAGTGTTCAACATGTTAGAAACATGTTAAAACATGCTAACAATTCTTAGCTAAGTGCTAAGGCATGCTAATGCAAATGAAAGAGGAAGTTGTTGTTACTCAAGAAGGCAATGTCCAATCTGCCCCAAACTTCACATGTTTGATAAGAGTCATGGCCTGAACACATCTACATGATAATTTTCTGTTAATTTTCTGTTATAGTATTAGCGCCACCTACTGTCAACAGGAAGTGACATGTTTTACACTGTGATGCAGTACTAGCAACATAGTAAAATATGCCATTGAGTGTTAAACATGTTAGAAACATGCTAAAGCATGCTAGCAATACTTAGTTAAGTGTTAAATCATGCTATTAATGCCATGAAACAGGAAGTTGTTTTAACTCAGGCAAGGAATGCCCAATCTGCCCCAAACGTCACACTTTTGATAAAAGTCCTGCCCTGAACACATCTACATGACAATTTTCACTTATAGTAATAGCGCCACCTACTGTCAACAGGAAGTGACATCTACAATGTGATGCAGTACTAGCAACAAATTTAGATATACCATTGAGTTCCAAGCATGCTAGAAACATGCTAAAACATGCTAGCAACACTTATCTGAGTGAAAACACATTGTATAATCCCCATAATAAAGGACATTTTTGTAACTGACATTGACATACTCCTCCTATATTTACCTACATAAATGCACATTCCCCTCCGTGCACGTTTTACACTGTGATGCAGTACTAGCAACATAGTAAATATGCCATTGAGTTATACACATGTTAGAAACATGTTAAAACATGCTAGCAATTCTTAGCTAAGTGCTAAAGCATGCTAATGCAATGAAACAGGAAGTTGTTGTTACTTAAGAAGGCAATGTCCAATCTGCCCCAAACTTCACACATTTGATAAGAGTCCTGCCCTGAACACATCTACATGACAATTTTCAGCTATAGTAATAGCGCCACCTACTGGCAACAGGAAGTGACATGTTTAACAGTGTGATGCAGTACTGGCAACATAGTAAATATGCCATTGAGTTATAAACATGCTAGCAATTCTTAGCTAAGTGCTAAAGCATGCTAATGCTATGAAACAGGAAGTTGTTTTTACTTAAGAAGGCAATGTCCAATCTGCCCAAAACTTCACAAGTTTAATAAGAGTTCTGTCCTGAACACATGTGCATGCTCATATTCAGTTACAGTCATAGCGCCACCTGCTGGCAACAGGAAGTGACATGTTTAACACTGTTGTGGACTTCTAATAATATATAAAAAAGTGCCAGCAAGTGTTAAACATGCTATCAACATACTAGAAACATTCTAGCAAACACTTAACTAAGTGCCAATGCATGCTATTACTGCAATTAAATAGGAATTTGCTGTAACTGAGGCATGGAATGTCAAATCTGCCCCAAACTTCACACGTTTGATAAAATTCATGGCCTGAACAAATCCGCATTACAATTTTAAGTTAAAGTAATAGCGCCACCTACTGTCAAAAGGAAGTGACATATTTGACACTGTGATGCAGTACTAGCAACATAGTAAATATGCCATTGAGTTCTAAACATGCTAAAAACATGCTAGCAACACTTATCTGAGTGATAACGCATGCTATTATCCCCACAATAAAGGACATTTTTGTAACTGACTTTGACATACTCCCACTATATTTATCTACTTAAATGCACATTGCCCACCATGCTCTGTCTTCCTAAAGCCACCGGGTGGCGATGGCACGTGTGCGAGGGCCCTTTCAATGCTGCTTGCAGCTTTAATTATTATTATTCTTCTTCTTCTTCTCCGCAATGAATCGCATTTTTGAGGGCCTAAACATGCACGAAAACTCACGAAAATTTGCACACGCGTCAGAACTGGCGAAAATTTACATCTGATATGCGTTTCAAAATTGGGCGGGGCAAAATGGCTCGATAGCGCCACCTATAAAGGTTCAACGGAGTGCGCCTCGCGTTACGTTTCACGTACGTGTACGAAATTCGGTACATACCTGTAATGGCCCAATACCTACAAAAAAGTCTCTTGGAGCGTAGCCCTAAACACAACAGGAAGTCAGCCATTTTGAACTTCCTCTCAGATTTTTGTGCAGTTTTTGCCATTTTCAGGCCTCGTACTTTAACGAACTCCTCCTACAGTTTTAATCTGATCATCTTCAAATTTGGTGAGTCTAATCTTAAGGCCTTTGCGACGTTAAATTGCGAAGATCTTGAGTTTTCGTCGAAGGGCGTGTCCTCGGCGGCCTGACAAATTTTGATGTTTCGCCATGAAACAGGAAGTTGCTGTAACTCAGGCAAACAATGTCCAATCTGCCCCAAACTTCACACGTTTGATAAGAGTTCTGTCCTGAACACATGTCCATGCTCATATTCAGTTACAGTCACAGCGCCACCTGCTGGCAACAGGAAGTGACATGTTTAACACTGTTGTGGACTCCTGATAACATATAAAAAAGTGCCAGCAAGTGTTAAACATGTTAACAACATACTTGAAACATGCTAAAACATGCTAGCAAGCACTTAGCTAAGTGCTAAAGCATGCTATTACTGCAATTCAATAGGAATTTGCTGTAACTCAGGTATGGAATGTCCAATCTGCCCCAAACTTCACACGTTTGATAAGAGTCATGGCCTGAACACATCTACATGAGAATATTCAGTTATAGTAATAGCGCCACCTACTGGCAACAGGAAGTGACATGTTTAACACTGTGATGCAGTACTAGCAACATATTAATTATGCCAATGAGTTATAAACATGTTAGAAACATGTTAAAACATGCTAGCAATTCTTAGCTAAGTGCTAAAGCATGCTAATACAATGAAACAGGAAGTTGCTGTAACTCAGGCAAACAATGTCCAATCTGCCCCAAACTTCACATGTTTGATAAGAGTTCTGTCCTGAACACATGTCCATGCTCATATTCAGTTACAGTCATAGCGCCACCTGCTGGCAACAGGAAGTGACATGTTTAACACTGTTGTGGACTACTAATAACATATAAAAAAGTGCCAGCAAGTGCTAAACATGCTAGCAACATACTAGAAACATGCTAAAACATGCTAGCAAACACTTAGCTAAGTGCTAAAGCATGCCAATGCAATGAAAGAGGAAGTTGTTGTTACTCAAGAAGGCAATGTCCAATCTGCCCCAAACTTCACACGTTTGATAAGAGTCATGGCCTGAACACATCTACATGATAATTTTCTGTTAATTTTCTGTTATAGTAATAGCGCCACCTACTGTCAACAGGAAGTGACATGTTTTACACTGTGATGCAGTACTAGCAACATAGTAAAATATGCCATTGAGTGTTCAACATGTTAGAAACATGTTAAAACATGCTAACAATTCTTAGCTAAGTGCTAAGGCATGCTAATGCAATGAAAGAGGAAGTTGTTGTTACTCAAGAAGGCAATGTCCAATCTGCCCCAAACTTCACATGTTTGATAAGAGTCATGGCCTGAACACATCTACATGACAATTTTCACTTATAGTAATAGCGCCACCTACTGTCAACAGGAAGTGACATCTACAATGTGATGCAGTACTAGCAACAAATTTAGATATACCATTGAGTTCCAAGCATGCTAGAAACATGCTAAAACATGTTAGCAACACTTATCTGAGTGAAAACACATTGTATAATCCCCATAATAAAGGACATTTTTGTAACTGACATTGACATACTCCTCCTATATTTACCTACATAAATGCACATTCCCCTCCGTGCACGTTTTACACTGTGATGCAGTACTAGCAACATAGTAAATATGCCATTGAGTTATACACATGTTAGAAACATGTTAAAACATGCTAGCAATTCTTAGCTAAGTGCTAAAGCATGCTAATGCAATGAAACAGGAAGTTGTTGTTACTTAAGAAGGCAATGTCCAATCTGCCCCAAACTTCACACATTTGATAAGAGTCCTGCCCTGAACACATCTACATGACAATTTTCAGCTATAGCAATAGCGCCACCTACTGGCAACAGGAAGTGACATGTTTAACAGTGTGATGCAGTACTGGCAACATAGTAAATATGCCATTGAGTTATAAACATGCTAGCAATTCTTAGCTAAGTGCTAAAGCATGCTAATGCTATGAAACAGGAAGTTGTTTTTACTTAAGGCAATGTCCAATCTGCCCAAAACTTCACAAGTTTAATAAGAGTTCTGTCCTGAACACATGTGCATGCTCATATTCAGTTACAGTCATAGCGCCACCTGCTGGCAACAGGAAGTGACATGTTTAACACTGTTGTGGACTTCTAATAATATATAAAAAAGTGCCAGCAAGTGTTAAACATGCTAGCAACATACTAGAAACATTCTAGCAAACACTTAACTAAGTGCCAATGCATGCTATTACTGCAATTAAATAGGAATTTGCTGTAACTGAGGCATGGAATGTCAAATCTGCCCCAAACTTCACACGTTTGATAAGAGTCATGGCCTGAACAAATCCGCATTACAATTTTAAGTTAAAGTAATAGCGCCACCTACTGTCAAAAGGAAGTGACATATTTGACACTGTGATGCAGTACTAGCAACATAGTAAATATGCCATTGAGTTCTAAACATGCTAAAAACATGCTAGCAACACTTATCTGAGTGATAACGCATGCTATTATCCCCACAATAAAGGACATTTTTGTAACTGACTTTGACATACTCCCACTATATTTATCTACTTAAATGCACATTGCCCACCGTGCTCTGTCTTCCTAAAGCCACCGGGTGGCGATGGCACGTGTGCGAGGGCCCTTTCAATGCTGCTTGCAGCTTTAATTATTATTCTTCTCCGCAATGAATCGCATTTTTGAGGGCCTAAACATGCACGAAAACTCACGAAAATTTGCACACGCGTCAGAACTGGCGAAAATTTACATCTGATATGCGTTTCAAAATTGGGCGGGGCAAAATGGCTCGATAGCGCCACCTATAAAGGTTCAACGGAGTGCGCCTCGCGTTACGTTTCACGTACATGTACGAAATTCGGTACATACCTGTAATGGCCCAATACCTACAAAAAAGTCTCTTGGAGCGTAGCCCTAAACACAACAGGAAGTCAGCCATTTTGAACTTCCTCTCAGATTTTTGTGCAGTTTTTGCCATTTTCAGGCCTCGTACTTTAACGAACTCCTCCTACAGTTTTAATCTGATCATCTTCAAATTTGGTGAGTCTAATCTTAAGGCCTTTGCGACGTTAAATTGCGAAGATCTTGAGTTTTCGTCGAAGGGCGTGTCCTCGGCGGCCTGACAAATTTTGATGTTTCGCCATGAAACAGGAAGTTGCTGTAACTCAGGCAAACAATGTCCAATCTGCCCCAAACTTCACATGTTTGATAAGAGTTCTGTCCTGAACACATGTCCATGCTCATATTCAGTTACAGTCATAGCGCCACCTGCTGGCAACAGGAAGTGACATGTTTAACACTGTTGTGGAGTCCTGATAACATATAAAAAAGTGCCAGCAAGTGTTAAACATGCTAACAACATACTTGAAACATGCTAAAACATGCTAGCAAGCACTTAGCTAAGTGCTAAAGCATGCTATTACTGCAATTCAATAGGAATTTGCTGTAATAGCGCTGCCTACTGTCAACAGGAAGTGACATGTTTTACACTGTGATGCAGTACTAGCAACATATTAAATATGCCATTGAGTTCCAAACATGCTAGAAAAATGCTAAAGCATGATAGCAACACTTCCTCTTAGATTTTTGTGCAGTTTTTGCCATTTTCAGGCCTCGTACTTTGACAAACTCCTCCTACAGTTTTAATCTAATCATCTTCAAATTTGGTGAGTCTAACCTTAAGGCCTTCGCGACAGTAAATTGCGAAGATCTTGAGTTTTCGTCAAAGGGCGTGTCCTCGGCGGCCTGACAAATTTCGATGTTTCGCCATGAAACAGGAAGTTGCTGTAACTCAGGCAAACAATGTCCAATCTGCCTCAAACTTCACACGTTTGATAAGAGTTCTGTCCTGAACACATGTCCATGCTCATATTCAGTTACAGTCATAGCGCCACCTGCTGGCAACAGGAAGTGACATGTTTAACACTGTTGTGGACTCCTAATAATAGATAAAAAAGTGCCAGCAAGTGTTAAACATGCTATCAACATACTAGAAACATGCTACAACATGCTAGCAAACACTTAGCTAAATGTTAAATTATGTTATTACTGCAATTAAATAGGAATTTGCTGTAACTCAGGCATGGAATGTCAAATCTGCCCCAAACTTCACACATTTGATAAGAGTCATGGCCTGAACACATCTACTTGACAATTTTCAGTTATAGTAATAGCGCCACCTACTAGCAACAGGAAGTGTCATGTTTAACACTGTGATGCAATACTGGCAACACATTAAATATGCCATTGAGTTATAAACATGTTATAAACATGTTAAAACATGCTAGCAATTCTTAGCTAAGTGCTAAAGCATGTTAATGCAATGAAACAGGAAGTTGTTGTTACTCAAGAAGGCAATGTCCAATCTGCGCCAAACTTCACACATTTGATAAGAGTTCTGCCCTGAACACATGTCCATGACAATTTTCAGTTATAGTAATAGCGCCACCTACTGTCGACAGGAAGTGACATGTTTTACATTGTGATGCAGTACTAGCAACATATTAATTAAATATGCCATTGAGTTCTAAACATGCTAGAAACATGCTAAAACATGCTAGCAACACTTATCTGAGTGATAACGCATGCTACTATCCCCATAATAAAGGACATTTTTGTAACTGACTTTGACATACTCCTCCTATATTTACCTACTTAAATGCACATTGCCCACCGTGCTCTGTCTTCCTGAAGCCACCGGGTGGCGGTGGCACGGGTGCGAGGGCCCTTTCATCGCTGCTTGCAGCTTTAATTCTTTGTTGTAATCACGTGAACGATAGTGTGAATGATGAATGAAAGGCACAGACGCGCGCGCGTGCTGTTTACAGCTGTACAGCGCGCATCTCACACTCGCATAAACACGATATGTTACAGACTAAATATGAATATTTAGACAAGATTTCATTGATTAGTTTTGGATGGATTATAAAGTTTTTACTGTAAAAACAGCCTACTGCCACATTAAATAAGCTTTTGTTCGCCAATTTCTGCTCATATGTTACCCTTGAAATACGTATACTTTTTACAAAGAAGTAAAAAGATAAGAATCTTGTACTTACCTCGTCTTACTGCGCTGTGAGCAATAATACTATCGTAATAATCCTGGAAAAGTTACCTCAGAAGAAGTGCTGGTAACGTTAGATTCATTACTCATTTCAGGAGCACGGATTCAGCTGATGAAGTAAGTTATTTATTCTTAAATGCTTTGTTCTAATCGCGTTATTGAATAGTGTCCAATGTAGACTATCAAACTAATGAATCTTTGAAATATGAATGATAAAATCCAGGCTATAGGCCTACTTAAAAAAAAAAAAAAAAGACAAGATAGATGTAAAAAAAAGCTTAATATTATTGTTTTTTATTAGTGACACATTTGAGGAGAGGATATATTCAATAACTTTCTGAAAATACAGTATGAGAATTAACTGCATACTAGAAATGTTTACCTTGGAAATTATACAATTTGAATGTATAAAAAAAATTGTGAAAAACTACCTTTTTTTCCTCTCTGAGAACTCTAATTCTGTAGAACGGTCCATATAGCCTATTTGAACAGGATTTGTTTCCAGGTATGACTATGTACTAAAAATGTGCTTTTGACTTTCATTTATATTTGGATATATAATTTATTTATTTATATTTGTCCTCCATTCTTTCTTGTGAGACACACCTGAATGAAAGGCTCATTAGTATGCAGGCTCATTACTATGCAGGGTCTTTGTCTTCTCAGGTGTGAATCTCGGCAAGTCACGCCCCTGCGTATATTGCCTTTGGAAGCAAAAACTGTTTTACAAAATTTAAATCAATGTATTGTTTTATGTGAATGATTAGGTAGGGTGATTTTCAGATCATTTTGAAGCAAAAACACTAGGCAACTACATCCATTAGTCAAAAGTCTTGTGGACACATGTTAAGTATGTGTTTTGTGGCCTTATTTCAGAAACTTAAATTTTTAGTTTTTTGAATAACCATGCATAAACATTATTCCCTCAAAAATACAAATATGTACATAGATGTTGCTAGCATATCATGGTACCCCTATTTGTGCTAAATAGAGTGTAATTACACCTTTGCCATTAATAGGTTTATAAGCAACTGAAAAAAAGCACAAATGTCAGGGCATGTCAAAACATCTCACAGACCTCAAAAACCCCTTAGACTCCAGAGGGTTAAGCCAAAAGAGTTGGGAGGTTTGGCTTTGCCTAACTTTCAAACGTATTATTGGGCAGCCAAGATTAGAAACTGTACTGGTGCCGGCATGATTTGCAACTGTGTAAACCTCTTTGGGCGCAAATAGAGGCTGTTGTTTGTCCCCCAGTCACGTTGACATCTTTGCTCTGTTCTTCTATCCCTCCTACTGTTGTGTTTTTATACCGCTGTAACCATCTAAAACAACCCTCCAACACTCTTACAACCTGTTACCATCATAAATGGCCCTTACCTGTAGTTCCAAGGTGTTCGAAGTAGTTTCAGGGTCCCCGGCGGTGTCTGATCCAGCTCAGTCCTGGGTCTGTTCCACTGGGCTTTTTGCTTAATATAAATATCTAAACCACCAAAAGTTAAGATAATTCTAGGAAAAATCTCTCTGAGATTGTTTTGAAAGTTTTTCGAATCACCAAAAATATGTTTTTGTTTTACTAAGAGTTTCAGAATAATACAAAGACAATAAATTCAAAAAGGAAAAAATAACAGAAAAGCGTATAGGTCTTCATCAACCTTAACAGCTGACGACTTTGCCACATTCTTCATAAATAAAACAACCACCATCAGCGGCCAATTTAACAATCCACAAACTGACACACACATTTTACCAGCTAATACACACATTCTACACTCATTCTCTCTGATTTCAGAGGCAGAAGTCTCCAAACTACTCCTTTCCAATCGCCCTACTACCTGCCCGCTTGATCCTATTCCTACTAATCTACTTCAAGCCATTTCTTCCTCAGTTATACCCGCACTCACGCACATCATAAACACCTCTCTTCACACTGGTACCTTTTCCACAGCATTTAAGCAGGCTCGGGTAACCCCACTGTTTAAGAAACCTAATCTCAATCCAGCATATCTGGAAAATTACAGACCGGTATCCCTTCTTCCGTTCGTCGCAAAGACACTTGAACGAGTTGTTTTCAACCAGATCTCTTCCTTTCTTACACAGACAACAATCAGTCTGGTTTCAAAAGTGGACACTCAACTAAGACTGCTCTGCTCTCAGTAATTGAAGCTCTGAGACTGGCAAGAGCACTTTCCAAATCCTCAGTTCTCATCCTGCTGGATCTATCTGCTGCCTTTGACACAGTTAACCACCAGATCCTCCTGTCAATCCTAAAGATGAAGGGCATCTCGTGAACTGCACTTCAATGGTTCAAGTCTTACCTCTCAGGTAGGTCCTTTAGGGTGTCGTGGAGAGGTGTGGCATCTAAGACCCAACATCTAGCTACTGGGGTGCCTCAGGGCTCAGTGCTTGGACCACTCCTCTTCTCCATCTACATGACATCACTAGGATCTGTGATTCAGAAACATGGCTTTTCCTATCATTGCTACGCTGATGACACACAACTCTACCCCTCATTCCAGCCTGATGATCCGACAGTGGCTGCTCGTATCTCAGCCTCTCTGACTGACATTTCTGGCTGGATGAAGGACCACCACCTTCAACTAAACCTTGCGAAGACAGAGCTGCTTGTGGTCCCAGCCAATCCAACACTTTATCACAACTTCACTATTCAGCTAGGCCCGTCATCCATAACTCCATCACGGTCAGCCAGGAAACTTGGAGTTGTTATTGATGATCAATTGAACTTCACAGACCACATTACTAGAACTGCCCGGTCCTGCAGATTTGCCTTGTACAACATTAGGAAGATCAGGCGCTTCCTATCAGAGCATGCTACACAACTCCTTGTTCAAGCGCTTGTTCTATCCAGACTGGATTATTGTAATGCTCTCCTGGCTGGTCTTCCAGCTTGCTCGATCAAACCTCTGCAGCGAATCCAAAATGTTGCAGCTAGAGTGGTCTTTAACGAGCCGAAGAGATCACACGTAACTCCTCTCCTCATAAAATTGCACTGGTTGCCAGTTGCAGCTCGCATCAAATTCAAGTCACTGACCCTTGCCTACAGAACAACCACTGGCTCTGCTCCCTTTTACCTAAACTCATTACTTCAGACTTATGTCCCATCCAGAAATTTGCGCTCTGCAAGCGAACGTCCTCTTATGGTGCCACGTCAAAGAGGCACAAAATCTCTTTCTCTGACCTTTACCATGACTGTTCCCTGCTGGTGGAATGACCTACCCAACTCAACCAGAGCTGCTGAGTCCGTAGCCATTTTCAAGAAACGGTTGAAGACGCATCTCTTTCGGCAGCACTTGTTCCAGTAATACTAACTCTCTTCCTTTCTATTATTAAAAAAAACACCAAAAAAACGGGTTCTGCGTTAGATTATACTGTGAAAGGTTATAGCACTTACATTTTGTTGTCCTGCTGTTAGCTTAACTGCTTCTATTGTTCTCATTTATAAGTCGCTTTGGATAAAAGCGTCTGCTAAATGAATAAAATGTAAATGTAAATGTCAAATACATGAACTGACTGATCAGCACACTAAAACGCTAGCTGGACCAAAGCATAATTCGGCAAATGTGGACAGTGTTCAACAAACGGTAAAAAGAAAAATGTTTCGTACTCCCAAACACAGATCAGACAAGTTTGCCCCACAATAAATTAATAATTGCAGCAATTGTAGAAGCAACCATGAGGCAAAAAGGGAAAAATGTCCTGCATATGGCCAGCAGTGTCACAGGTGCAACAAATGGAACCACTTCCAAAAATTCTGCATATCTATGAAAGTTCATCGTACATGGAATTTAAGAAAGACTGAATCAAATTGATGTTGCCAGAGCTTCAAACAGCAGTGAAGATTCTTTAAAGACGGAGTTTCTTTAAATCACCAGAAGGTGACAGAAATTGACAAAACAGTCAAAGAAAACCGCAATATCTTGCACAGTCCAAACCAATGAAAAGCCTCTCGAACTAAAGATCGACACAGGAGCCTCATGCCGTCCATGGAACATTTGCACAGGTAAAGCAAGAAGAGAATCTTCAGTTGTCAAGCCACGTAAAGCTTGTTGTGTATGGTGGAGAGGAGATTCAGACTGCGGGCTCAACTGTGTTATCATGCAACCTGAGTGAACAGAGCTATTCTCTGCAGTTCTACGAGGTGATAACAAATGTACAGCCAGAATTTGACTGGTACTGATAATAAAACCACTTCATCAAACAAATACTCTATTTAATTGTATTCCCAAGTGCACAACAAATAATCAACATAAACAACCGAGCAGTCTTTGAGCATCAAAGAGAGTCAATAATAACTTAAACTTATCCTGATCAATCAGAGTTAGATGAATAAGCCGATGATGAAGATGAGATTATTGAGATCCAAACGGTTATTTGAGAGCGATGCAATGTTATATTCCTGTAATCCAAATGAGTGTGAAATGGAGATAAGCAGCCTTGTAGATCTGTAGCATCAAACCCACGTTGCTTATGGATAAACGAGTTGTATGGAGTGATCAAATAAGAAGACCTTATGCAGCATGGACCAACAAAGGTATCAAACAACCTCCAACCAAAAACCTTAAAAGTCCTTTCTATAAAAGAAAGCAAATAGCTCACATTAGCCTTTGTAATTTCCAATACATCACATCTCCAACAGTTATTAAACACTATATACTCACGTTTGAGTGCAATCTTAAACAGTTGTCAAACAGGACTTATGAGAAAAGGTAGTCATGAGTTCAACCAGGGTATTTCCCTCTACCAAAACACACCTCACTTGCTCTGTGATCTGGGTTATATCCTGTAATCAATTAACTCTAGCGCCCTCAAGCGGCTGCTAGTGGTAACACATGTTGGCCCCTATGCATCATCCTCAAGAAACCAATGAAAAACAATACACAAAACCAAGTAACGTTATATACTGTTACAGTATTCTCAGTACTAGATGCCAAAAGCTCATTCTGGCAGATTTCACTGGATCAAAAGTCTTCCCTACTGACTACTTTCAGTACGGCATTTGGAAGATTTAGATTTCTTCGGATGCCCTTTGGCATTAATTCAGCCAGCGAGGTTTTTCAGCGTGCTATGGAACAGATCTTCGCTGGCTACCCGTGCGCAGTAATAGTTGATGACATCATTGTGGGGGGCAATGGCGAGCAGGAACACGATGCAAATTTGATGAAAGTGTTAACCGTGCTTATGAAGTGAACTTGAGACTAAATCCTCAAAAGTGCAAATTCCACCTAAGTGAGGTGAGCTATGTTGGATATATTTTCACAAGCAAGGTTTCTACAACCTGACCCTGCTAAAACAAAAGCAATCACAGAAATGCTGCCGCCAGACAATGTTACTGCACTGCAGCACTTCCTAGATATGATCAACTATTTAGGAAAATTCATACCAAACCTCAGTGAATTGTTTGCACCCCTGCGTGAGCTGACCTGTAAAAACACAGAGTGGTGCTGGTTTAAACGGCATCAGGATGCTTTCGAAGATTTGAAGCACAGGATTTCCAGTCCACCTACCTTGAAATACTATGACGTCCAGAAACCCGTCACACTCACCTGTGATGCCTCCCAGTTTGGACTCGGAGCTGCGTGTCTTCAAGAAGATGCACGTCGAGCGTCGAGCTGCGTGAAAACGCTGCGGGAACGCCTCCTGCATTGTGCGTCTTGAAGCAAGTATGGAATCAGCCAAAGGCGAGACGGAACGTTACGAGTGACGTCATCGACCAGGAAACTATAAAGCACACCCATGTACACAATTGCGACAGCTTCTGTTGTCTTCAGCAAGCGCTCTGTGTGTGAATCTGTCCCTGTGTTTTTGTCTGTTCTTAGTGATTGCTAGGCAGGAGTTTTTCACTTAAAAAAACTATATATTCACATATATTATAATGACGAGTGAGCAGCAATACAGAAAGTGTGTTCCCCCCTGTACTCGTTATCTCACGGGTGGGGATACACACAAGCTGTGTGTTGCTTGTTTGGGAGTGCAGCATGCCCAGTCAGCTCTCGAGGGGGCTGATTGTGAGCATTGCGAGCGGTTTCCTATCAGAACGCTCCGCTCCCGCCGATCACTCTTCGAGGAGAGTGGTTCGGTTCGCGCTCCCCGTGGCTCGGGTCCCGCTTCTGTCGAGGCAGAGCGGCGGCGCTTGTCGTGGGGATCGCAAATGGATCTGTCAGCGGGGTTTGAGACGGGCTCTGCCCTATCTCAGCCTTTACCTGCCAGTTCCAGTGCCTCAGTTCCGGGTGTGGAAGCACGCATTGCGGTTTCTTCCCCCCGGGCTGAGGCACCAATGCTGCAACTATCCAGTTCTGAGGAGCTGGATGTTGTCAGTATTGAGACAGGGGATATTGAGGCCTCGTCATCTCATTCCCCTGAACATGAGGAGCTTATGGAGGTGCTCACTCGTGCGGTTTCAAAATTAAGCATTAACCCTCTGGAGTCGGAAAACGCGCCGGCGCGTTTTGCGCGATTTTTTTCATATAGCAGCAACATAGACTTAAAATACTCTGTCATTAATGGTCATATAAATAAAATCAATAAATGATTATAAATTATAGAGGGTCTTCTTTTTCTTTTACGCCCCCACACAAATGCATTAAAAGCAGCAAGTTTCATCATTATATTCATTCACTTTCCTGCGCGTTTGGAAGATGGCACGCTACACCGGCGCGGAGGCTCTTCAGCTCGTCCTGGACAGTGACGAAGAGTTCACATTTTCCTCAGAAGAAGAGCGGGACTCCGACGATGAATGTTTGTATTTTGAAGAGCGACTTGATCCAGCCGTGGATACAATTTCGGAAGAGTAAGTCTTTTATTTTAACTTACATTAGTTGACAAGCTATTTTATATAAATATGTAGCCTAGATATTTTACTGGTTGGACTATTTCCAGACTTGTGAGGATAGGAGCAGGCTTCACTCAATGTATATACTTGTAAACTTTAAGAGTGCTGGCCTGGATGATTAAAATACAAAAAATACAGTTTTGCGGCCTCTCTCCTATTTTTCGTATTTTACTATTTCCAGACTTGCCATCCAGTAGCCTATTCAGAGTATTGAAATTTAAAATATATGTTAATAGGCAGGTTTTTGTTACATTTAAATTGTCTAGCCTATATATAGGCTATATGCTGTATGATATGTAAAATTATATTTAAAAAATATTATCTATGTTTAGATTATATTTTGACTAGGCTATAGTGTTTATGCTGCCTCATTATCAACGAAGCGTGTGCTCGCATTGCCTCGCAAATATCTGTTGTATGTGTGTAAATGTGCTGAAATGTGTAAATATGCCGGTTGCTGAAGTGCACAAATGTGTTAATGTTAGTGCTATCTCCGGTAATGGCACATTGACACGCATACAGCACGATTCTACCATTATTCACATCAGTTATTCATCCTATAGGCTAATGGTACCATACTTTGAAATATTTATGTAATAATAATAGTTTTAAAACGTTTTTTTTTTTAAAGGAATGTAGTATCCTGCAGTATCACTACCTTCACCTGTCACTCGGAGGGAGCGCGGCAACACTGTCGAAAATCAGAAAGAGTAAGTAGATATTTACCCACTATTTTACAGATGTTAGTTCAATTTTGTTTATATGCTTAGTGATAATACAGTATGAACCTGTATGACTTTATCAACCAACCTCCAAATATAATGTTACCTATGTTTTATTTATCAGCATGCTAATGCCCATCAGTTATGCATGTGCTGGAATAGTACTCTGTAAAATATGATAATAATAGTTTTCAAATTTTTTTTTTAAAGGAATGTAGCTTGCTCACCATCAACTGGAACTCGCACTAGGAGGGCAGGCAGCAACACAGATGGAAATCAGAAAAAGTAAGTACATATTTACCCACTATTTTACAGATGTTAGTTCAATTTTGTTTAGTGATGATACAATATGTATATGTGCCTGTGTGGCTTTGCAAAAATTGTTGTTATGTATGCACAATATTACAATTAGTGGTAATGTTAATATAAAAGCTTATTTTTTTGTTCAACCTTTATTAATTTTTTTTTTTCAGGAATGTGGTAGCGTCACTCTCACCTTCACCTGCAACTCGCACTGGGAGGGCATGCAACAGGTGTCGTTCAGTTTTGAGAACAATTGAAAATGACACTGAGTAAGTACACTTATTCCCTTTCTTTCAGATATTAGTATAATTCTGTTTACAAATTTTGTCTGGGCAATATTACTTTTGGTGATTGAAATACAGTTTTTTTCTTTTCTTCTTTTTTGTGTGTAATAAACATGCTCACAGTTGTTTGTTTGTTTTACAGCTATAAAGATGATGATCATCAGACACCTGTTGCAAAGAGGGCCAAGACAAACATTCAGCATTTACTGTGAGATACCTGCCTTTACTTTTGTTTATTTTGCTCACATTTGATTTGCTTAGAGCCCGCATCAATGGGGCATAAGCATTTACTGTGAGATACCTGCCTTTACTTTTGTTTATTTATCGCTCACAATTGCTTTGTTTATAGCCGACTGATTGATTGATTTATTTATTTTACTCACATTTGATTTGCTTAGAGCAAATGTAGAACATTTAGTTTCTCCACTTAGAGGAATTACAATAAAACAGATTGAAAAACAAAACCTTTGAATCTCCTGTCATTCTTTGTTCAGGCTGCCTCACTTGATGGGCCATTAGCCATTGGGGGAGTGTCTGTCACACCCCTGGTCTGAATCTCATTAATATTGATAGGCCATTACCACTCCCACGCATAAACCTCTTCTGACAAAAAAACTGTCATACAAAGTATAAATGAATGTTTTGTTTTATGTGAACGATTAGGCAGGATGATTTTCACATCATTTTGAAGCCAGAACTCGAAGCGACAACATCCATTAGTCAAAAGTCTTGTGGACACATATTTAGTATGTATTTTGTGGTCTTATATCAGCAACTTTCATTTTTATTTTTTTCAATAACCACGCATAAACATTATTCTCTTAAAAATACAAACATGTACATAGATGTTGCTCACATATTATCGTAGCCTCGTTTGTGCTATATAGAGTGAATTTACACCTTTGCCATTAACATGTTTATAAATAACTGAAAAAAGCACAAATGTCAGGGCATGTCAAAACATCCCAAGAGCCCCAAAAACACCTTAGACTCCAGAGGGTTAAATGGCCAGCTGTTAGGCAGGAGTATGTTTCTAAAAGCAAGCTTGACGAACGATTTTTGCCTTCCCGCGCTCAACCTCCACGGCGGTGCCTACCGTTTCTTCCCGACCTCCACACTGAGGTGTCGAAGTCGTGGAAGAGACCCGCCTCTTATCGTGTGTTTAGCCCCCAGACATCCACTTATTCTAATATATCGGGGGCTAAGTTTTATGGTTATGGGGCGATGCCCAAGGCGGAGGAGACTCTAGCTAGCCATCTTTTTGCTGAGTCTTCCTCGTCTCTTAAGGCACCAACTTTACCCACCAAGCCTCTCAGAAATACCTCGGCTTTGGTGGGTAAGGCTTATTCGGCGGCCGGTCAGGCTTCGGCATGTCTGCATACAATGTCAATATTGCAGGCATACCAAGCTGATCTTTTAAAAGATATGAGTGAGAGTGAGGAGGTCAGCACTGACGTGGTTCGCGAACTGCGTCAGGCTGCAGATTTATCTCTGCGTGCCATCAAGGAGTCGGCCAAATTAATGGGCTGTACTATGGCAGCCCTGGTGACTGCAGAGAGACATTTATGGTTAAATCTTTCTGATATGAAGGATAAAGAGAACGCTTTTCTTTTGGATGCTCCACTTTCTCCGTCTGGTTTATTTGGTGACGCAGTGAATACGGTCATAGATAAATTTCAGGAAGAAAAGAAACAAGCTGTGGCTTTTCAAAAGTTCCTCCCACTTAAAATTCATATCCCAGGGTCTGCTGGGCGAGAGCAGACCAAGCCGTCGACAAGCTCCTCACATAGGGCGCAACAAAAGCAGAGTGTCGCGTCTCGTGGCCCCCCTTCTAAACAGTGGGAACAGACGCGACACTCTCAGGCGAAGCCTTCTAGTGGTAAGACTGATCTGAGGACAGTCATTATGGCTAAGAAGGCTTCATCTAAAAAGAAGTCCTGACTGCCACTGAGGGTGGACCCCACCGTGAGAGGGAGGTGTTCACCGCTTCAGACGGGCCCAGCGAGTGCTTTCCCGAGGGACGCTCGCCCCCTCTGAGGAGGGGTTTAGAGCAGTTAGACCAGTTGTTCCCTGCCGGTGCGCCGTTACAGGGCGCTGTGTCTGCTGCTCAAAATATTCCAGAGGCCAGCCTCGAGAGGCTGGTACCCTTAGTAGAATTTCTGGCAGAGTGGAAAAGTCTTCCAAAAGTATCTCAGTGGGTTCTGCAGTCGATAGAGAGGGGTTATGCCATTCAGTTCAGATCTCCTCCTCCTCGATTCAACGGGGTCCTGCCCACCGTGGTGGGCCCAGAGCAGGCTCTGGTAATGGAACAAGAGGTGAAAACGCTCCTTCAAAAGGAGGCTATAGAGCGGGTTCCTCCTCCCAGCAAGGAGTCAGGTTATTACAGCCGATATTTCATCGTTCCAAAGAAGGATGGGGGGTTGCGTCCAATTTTAGATCTGCGCCTATTAAATCGTGCTGTAGCCAAGCTCAAGTTCAAGATGCTCACGCTAAAGCAAATCGTGTCACAAATCAGATCCGAGGACTGGTTTGTCACGATAGATCTGAAGGACGCATACTTCCACTTTCCATCCTTCCGCAACACAGGAAGTTCCTGAGGTTCGCTTTCGGGGGCGAAGCGTACCAATATCGTGTTCTTCCGTTCGGTCTAGCTCTATCTCCCCGCACGTTCACAAAGTGGATGGACGCAGCGCTAGTTCCGCTGCGACTCCAGGTCATTCGTATATTGAACTACATAGACGATTGGGTGATTCTGGCTCAATCGCAACAACAAGCGGTTCGGCATCGAGATGTCGTCCTCGCGCACATAAAGAAACTGGGGTTGAGGCTGAATGCCAAGAAGAGTGTTCTATCTCCATCACAGAAGACATCTTTTCTGGGGGTATTATGGGATTCAGTAGCAATGCGGGTTCAGCAGATTCAGTCGCCTGCCCGCATCACTTCGATTCTCTCAGCTGTAAAACGAGTAAAGCTAGGCCAGTTGCTCACTGTGAAGCAGTTCCAGAGACTGCTGGGTCTGATGGCAGCAGCGTCCAATGTTATACCCTGCGGCCTGTTGTACATGAGACCGTTACAGTGGTGGCTCAGAACCAAGGGGTTCTCCCCGAGGGGAAACCCCCTCCGCACGATCAAAGTTACGCGGCGCTGCCTACGCGCTCTGGTCATGTGGAGGGATCCTTGTTTTCTGTCCCAGGGACCTGTGCTGGGAGCTCTTTGTCGTCGTGTAACGCTAACGACAGATGCTTCCCTCACAGGCTGGGGGGGCGATCATGAGTGGTCGCCCAGCCCAGGGTCTGTGGCAGGACCATCATCAATTATGGCATATAAATCGTCTAGAGATGTTGGCTGTGTTTCAGGCTCTGAAACACTTCCTACCAGACCTGAGAGGTCATCATGTTCTTGTCCGTTCCGACAATACATCGGTGGTCTCTTACATAAACCATCAGGGGGGTCTGCGCTCTCGCCCGCTATACAATCTAGCTCGCCAGATCCTTCTATGGTCCCAGGGGAAGTTCCTTTCATTGAGGGCGATTTATCTTCCGGGGTATTTAAATCAGGGAGCGGACATCCAGTCGAGGCAGGGGCTGAGGCCCGGGGAATGGAGACTCCACCCCGAGGTGGTGGAGCTCCTTTGGATGCAGTACGGTCGTGCCGAGGTAGACCTATATGCGTCCAGGGAGACAACACACTGTCCACTGTGGTTCTCTCTCAGTTATCCAGCCCCACTGGGGTTGGATGCTATGGTACAGGCGTGGCCGAGGTCACGTCTGTACGCCTTTCCCCCGATTGCTCTGCTCCCAGGAGTTCTGGAGAGGGTTCGCCGGGACGTGGTCAGTCTATTATTGGTAGCCCCGTTTTGGCCGGCCCGAGTATGGTTTGCGGACCTAGTATCTCTCCTAGACGGCTCTCCTCTGGAGATTCCGATCAGGAGGGACCTTCTCTCTCAGGCGAGCGGGTTGATTCATCACCCCCGCCCAAAGTTGTGGAAGCTATGGTGCTCGTAGGTGCTGGTCTCTCAACCGAGGTTGTTGAGACCATCCTTCACTCCAGAGCTCCTTCAACGAGGAAGTTATACGCCTTGAAGTGGAGGCTCTTCACTTCTTGGTGTGGAGAACACCTGTTGGACCCAGTTAACTGCCCAGTGGGTGCAGTGCTGGAGTTCCTGCAGGAGCGTTTCTCGTCAGGGTTATCCCCCTCCACACTAAAGGTGTATGTGGCGGCACTTGCTGCTTACCATGTCCCTTTCAGTGGATTCTCTTTGGGGAGACACCCATTTATAACTCGCTTCCTTCATGGTACTTTGAGGCTGAGGCCTGTAGTCCGCACGAGGGTGCCAGCGTGGGACTTGACCATTGTTCTAGAAGGTCTTTCCCTAGCTCCTTTTGAGCCTATTGAAGAAGTTTCTGAAAAGTTTGTTACTTTAAAGTTTGTTACTTTGGTGAAGGCCTTTCTCCACCCCAGGCCAGGTTATGTCCCTAAGGTTCCTACCAATGTGGCCAGACCTATAGTTCTGCAGGCCTTCTGTCCTCCTCCCTTTACATCGTCTGATCAGGAAAAACTCAATCTGCTCTGCCCTGTTCGGGCTCTAGATGCTTATGTCCACAGAGCTGCCCTGTGGAGGAAATCAGAACAGTTGTTTGTTTGTTTTGGACCACCTAAGAAGGGGTCTCCAGTGTCTAAGCAGAGGATGAGCAAGTGGGTGGTCGAGGCCCATTGTCTATGAGTCGGCTGGTCAGCCCTCACCTTTGGCTGTCCGAGCTCACTCTACCAGGAGTATGGCGGCTTCCAAAGCCTTGTTGTCAGGAGTTTCTCTTCATGATGTTTGTGATGCGGCAGGCTGGTCCTCACCGCATACTTTCGTCAGGTTTTATGACCTAGACCTTAGCTCCACCCCTGGGGTGCAGGTGCTTTCGGCTGAATTTAATCCTTGATTCACACAGTCGGTCACTTGCTCTTATGGCGACGTGGGTATTAGCGTTCCCGCAGCGTTTTCACGCAGCTCGACGTTCCTGATAGGGAACGTCCCGGGTTACGTATGTAACCCTAGTTCCCTGAAGGAACGAGACGCTGTGTGTCGTTGCCATACTCCCGGCATTCCCTTGGTCGACTTGCTTCAGACTTTTTCCAGAAGCTGTCGCCATTGTGTTCATGGGTGTGCTTTATAGTTTCCTGGTCGATGACGTCACTCGTGACGTTCCGTCTCGCCTTTGGCTGATTCCATACTTGCTTCAAGACGCACAAAGCAGGAGGCGTTCCCGCAGCGTTTTCACGCAGCGTCTCGTTCCTTCAGGGAACTAGGGTTACATACGTAACCCGGGACGTTCCTTGCCGACACATTGTCACGTTCCCCTAGAAACTCACCAGACGAACACACTGATGACAGAGCTGACTTCGAGGTCATGTGAATTCAACACATCTCGTCTTACAGACTGAAAGAGCTTCAAACTCACACAGCACAAGATACGATCCTTCAACAGCTCTGGAGTATTATCAAGTCAGGATGGCCCTCTAGCCAATCAAAGCTGCCAGCTGTTGATGAAGATGTGCTCATGAAGGGGCCGAGAACAGTCACTGCACCAGAATCACTGCGCAACGAGTATATCACTATAATTCACAGAGGTCACCCCGGCCTTGATGCAACCAAACGCAGGGCACGAGGCATCGTGCTCTGGCCTTCTCTAACCAAAGATATTGAAAAGGAGGTACTGTCGTGCTCTGTCTGTAACAGTATGGGGCCCCATCAACAAAAAGAGCCTCTTCACTTACATGACATCCCTGAACTTCATATCAAGTGTGGCTACAGATATCTTTGAGTGGAATGGTCAACACTATCTCATACTAGTTGACTCCTATTCAGGATGGTTCAAAATTGATCTACTTCGTGACCTGTCCTCCAGTACAGGGATTACAAAACTCAAAAGGCACTTTGCAGTTCATGGAAGTCCGCACAACGTCTTTTCAGATACCCAATTTTCAAGCCGACGGTTCAAAGAATTTGCTGCTGCCTGGGATTTTAAACACACTACCAGTAGCCCTGAGTATCCACAAGCTAATGGGCTAGCCAAGAGGGCAGTGCGGAGTGCAAAACATCTAATGGAGAAATCCAAAAGGGATGGCTCGGATGTGTTTCAAAACTTGCTCAACCTCGTGAAAATATTCCACGTGACGAGACACTGGGTTTGTCAGCGGCGAGATTAATGTTGAGGCAGACGCGCACAACTCTGCCAATCAGCAAGTCCATTCTGGTGCCAGCCTCAAAGGACAATGTTGCTGTCAAGACTCAACTCTCAAAGAAGAGACACTGTCAATACTACGACAAGTCCAGCAGAGCTCTCCGGCCACTCATAATAGGTGAGATAGTGAGACTTGCAACTTGTAAAGATGCGTTAACCCTAACACAAGCTTACTGAGACAACTCCGTCGAATTGATTCCTAATCCTTGATTTTCTTCTTTCACATTTAGTTATAAACCTAAATTTTCCAATTTTACAAACGTGTGAACATATCGCGGATACTATTCCTTATAAAAAACAATCAGATTGCTTTGATATCGCTACTTATAACCAACTTTCCGAACTTCTACTAACGTTACTAGCCTTAGCCCGCTAGCACTGCACGCGTGGTCTCTCGCCTGTCGATCGTCTTATTTACACCCGTATAACTGAAAGCTATAATTCGCCACTATAGCACATCTGCTATAATGGCGAATATATCGGATGTGTGTCTAACGTTACCTCTGAGTGCAGGTGAAGACACCTTTGAGCTGCATTCGGTGCAGTTGGAGCTCGAATCGGTCGAGAGACGGATCCGCGAGCTGTTGGAGAGACAGGCTGAGCTGCGAGATCGACGGTCCGCGCTTGAAACATCACGCGCAGATGCTCACAGGTCAGTGGTTAATAATTTTTTGACTCCGACCTCGTCTACTCCGTGTGTTTCTCTGCACAGGTCCCGAGCAACCAGGACGCGATCATCCCTGGCTTCATTCACTCCGGCACCGACACAGCACCACGGACCCTGGGTGATTCCACGGCGGAAGACGCGAGCCAGGACCAGACCAAGGACCTCCCCACCCCTCCCGGCCTTCGAGATCTCCACCCGGAACCGCTTCTCCCCTCTTCGCGAGTCGGAACGCGACGACGCCGTGATCATCGGCAGTTCCATCGTCCGTCATGTCCGCGCTACCTCGGCTAAAGGTAAGGTGCGCACTCACTGCTTTCCTGGTGCTCGTGTTCTCGATGTCGCTGCGCAGGTTCCCGAGATCCTGAACGGTGACGAGCGCGTCGGAGCTGTCGTGCTGCATGTGGGGACGAACGACATCAGGCTGCGGCAGACGGAGGTTCTGAAGGAGGACTACAGGAGCCTGATCGCGACGGTACGCAGCACATCGCCTGAAGCAACGATCGTCGTGTCTGGACCGCTTCCCACGTACCGACTAGGACAAGAAAGGTTCAGTAGATTATTTGCTCTAAATGAATGGTTAATGTCATGGTGTAATGAACAGAGACTGCTCTTTGTAAATAATTGGAATCTGTTCTGGGAGCGACCTAGGCTCTTCCGTGCTGATGGCCTTCACCCCAGCAGAGTTGGAGCGGCTGTGCTGTCGGACAACATCTCCAAGACGCTACACACCATATGACTAGTAAGTCAAAGTCCAAATCACAGTCTTTGCTGTCCCAACTTAATTGATATAAGCACCAATGTAGAACATTATATAGAAACTGTGTCTATTCCTCGTTTAGTAAGGCCAAATAATATATATAATGTAGGATCTAGGAAAAATTTAATTGTAATTAAACCAGAAAATCTCAATATCAGTGATAAACAATTTCTAAAGCTAGGTCTTCTAAACATTAGATCGCTCACACCTAAGGCGGTTATTGTAAATGAAATGGTCACAGATAATAGTTTCGATGTACTGTGCCTTACTGAAACCTGGCTTAAACCAAATGATTATTTCGGTCTAAATGAGTCTACTCCGCCAGGATACTGTTATAAGCATGAGCCCCGTCTGATTGGTCGTGGCGGCGGTGTTGCAACAATCTATAGAGATATTCTTAATGTTACTCAGAAAACAGGTCACAGGTTTAATTCGTTTGAGGTACTTGTGCTAAATGTTACACTATTAGATTTAAGAAAGAAATCCCTATTATCTCTAGCCTTGGCTACTGTATATAGACCTCCAGGGCCTTACGCCGATTTCCTAAAAGAGTTTGCAGACTTTCTATCAAATCTATTGGTCAATGTCGATAAAGCAATAATTGTTGGAGATTTTAACATACACGTAGATAACACAAATGATGCGTTAGGGACTGCGTTTACAGATTTATTAAACTCCTTCGGGGTCACGCAAAACGTCAGTGGTCCCACTCATCGCCTAAATCATACACTAGATTTAATCATATCATATGGAACCAATCCAACCGATATAGATATTGTACCGCAAAGCGATGATGTAACTGATCATTACATGGTAACTTGCATGTTACGTACTGCTGAAATTTGTCATGTTGCGCCACGTTATCGACCAGGCAGAACAATCCTTCCAAACACTATAGATAGATTCTCAAATAGCTTACCTGATCTGTCTCAGCTGCTCAGTGAACCCAAACAAACAGATGAACTAGAGGAAATGACTAGCAGTTTGAGCACCATTTTCTCTAGTACATTAGAAATTGTTGCACCAATTAGATTAAAAAAGGTTAGAGAGAAAACTAGAGCACCATGGTACAACAATGCTACGCATGCTATCAAGAGAGAAACTCGTAACTTAGAGCGTAAATGGAAACAAACAAATTTAGAGGTCTTTAGAATCGCGTGGAAAGACAGTATGTCACGTTACAAAAAGGCTCTTAAATCAGCCAGGGCTGAGCATCTCCGCAGACTAATAGAAAATAACCAAAATAATCCAAGGTTCTTATTTAACACCGTGGCCAGACTAACAAATAAACAGGCATCACCTGAGCAAAATATTCCGTTACAATGTAGTAGTAATGACTTTATGAATTTCTTCACTGAGAAAATAGAAAACATCAGAAACACAATTGTAAATATACAATCTATTATGGTGTCTTATGATTCAGCCTCAATTACCGCCCCTCAAGAACAACTACACCGCTTTACAACTATAGGACAGGAAGAGCTAAATAAACTTATTATTGCATCTAAACCAACAACTTGTTTATTAGATCCAATACCCACTAAATTACTTAAAGAAGTGTTACCTGTAGTGGAAGAGCCTCTTCTCAATATTATTAATTCGTCTTTATTTTTAGGTCACGTTCCAAGAATATTCAAGCTGGCAGTAATAAAACCTCTTATTAAGAAACCACAATTAGATCCAAATAACCTAGCAAATTACAGACCCATTTCAAATCTTCCATTTATGTCTAAAATACTAGAAAAAGTTGTGTCCGCTCAATTGTGCTCTTTCTTGCAAGAAAATGATATCTATGAAAAATTTCAGTCAGGATTCAGACCGTATCATAGCACTGAAACTGCGCTAGTTAAAATTACAAATGATTTACTTTTAGCTTCTGACCAAGGCTGCATCTCAATACTTGTTCTACTGGATCTAAGCGCTGCATTTGATACTATAGATCATAAAATACTCCTGGATCGACTACAAAACTACACTGGTGTTCAGGGACAGGCATTAAGCTGGTTTAGATCGTACTTATCAGACCGTTACCACTTTGTCTGCTTAAATGGGGAAAAATCAAAGATAACGTCAGTAAACTATGGAGTACCGCAAGGATCTGTGTTAGGCCCTCTACTATTCTCAATATATATGCTGCCACTTGGTAATATTATAAGAAAACATGGAATTAATTTTCACTGTTATGCTGATGACACTCAATTATATATTTCATCACGGCCAGATGAAACCACTAACTTATCTAACTTGACAGAATGTCTTAAAGATATAAAATACTGGATGACGTGTAATTTCCTGCTATTAAATTCTGATAAAACAGAGGTATTACTTATTGGTCCGAAAAACTACCCACAAAATCCCTTACAATACAACTTTAATTTAGAAGGATGCCCTGTTACTTTATCCACTACAGTAAAAGACCTGGGTGTCATACTTGACCGCAACTTGACTTTCGAAAATCATATTTCATATGTTACAAGAACAGCCTTTTTCCACCTTAGAAACATTGCTAAGCTACGTAACATGCTATCCGTTTCTGATGCAGAAAAGTTAGTTCATGCATTCATGACCTCGAGACTAGATTACTGTAATGCTTTATTAGCTGGTTGTCCTGTATCCTCAATAAACAAGCTACAGTTAGTCCAAAATGCAGCCGCTAGAGTTCTTACTAGATCAAGAAAATATGATCATATAACACCAATTTTATCATCTCTACATTGGTTACCTATTAAGTTCCGTATCAATTACAAGGTATTGCTACTGACCTATAAAGCCCTAAATGGTTTAGCTCCAGTCTATTTAACGGACCTTCTATCGCCCTACAATCCGTCGCGCTCTTTAAGATCACTAAATTCGAGGCTTCTGGTCATTCCAAGGATATCTAAGTCCACTAAAGGAGGGAGGGCGTTCTCACATTTAGCTCCTAAACTCTGGAATAGCCTTCCTGATATTGTTCGAGGCTCAGACTCGCTGTCCAAGTTTAAAACCAGATTAAAGACGCATCTCTTTAACCAAGCATTCACATAATGCTTACCTTTTATACTACTGCCGAATCAGATCGAATGCATTAATATTATGAACATCAGCTACGCTAATTATTTCTCATCTGCCTTTCTGCTGTTATCTCGGGACGCAAGTCCCGAGGTAAATAGCGTTCGTCAGCTCCAGTTTGTATCCAGCCTCTCACGGAGACTTCGGATGATCCAACACCTGTGATGAGACGACTAAACGCCTGTGGAGAGACGACTCGACGCCTGTGAAGAGACGACTCAACGCCGGCGATATGTTATGCCCTAAATTAATACATGATGAACTAACTGTATTTTCTATGTACATTTTTAATGCACTTTCTGTAAAGCTGCTTTGAAACAATGTGTATTGTGAAAAGCACTATACAAATAAATTTGAATTGAATTGAATTGAATTGAATAAAGGCCATGACAGAATCGGACTCGTCAAACAGCTCTGTGATGAACCACGGTCATATCTTGTGGAGACTGAAGGAAAAGAATACAGACAAAACCGAAAACATGTCCTTCCTGTCGCGGAGCCACAACCACAACGGTTCGAGCACAGCGATATGTCATTTCCCTTTGTCCAGACCCCCTCTGTTGAATCTAAGCACAAATACTCCACTCCAAGTGAAGTCAAAGGACAATGCACCCCACAAGGAGCCGAAAAGAAGCCCCTGAATGAACATTCAACAAGAATTCTTTCCACACAAGATACACACAAGGCTACCATATCAGAAAATATGACTAATATTGCTTAATCTAGTAGGTAACGTTAGTGTGGGAATGCACGTGTGGTAATCATACTGTATTTTAAACACGACTCACTATTGACAAATGAAAAGCTTTGCAATCGAGGTTATTCTCATAGTCATATCATAAGAAGTAAAAAATTAATGTCATGCTTTTTCACGTTCTTGTACCGGTTGGAGTTGTAGGCTGATTGGTTGTAGGTCTATCCAATTGAGTGCAGAGTTTTTTTCCCCTGGTTTGGTTAAGACACGCCTCATAATCAAAGTCCTATGGAGAAGTATCAGATTCACATTCTGACTAGAATATGAGTATGACGAAGTCAGGCTAGATAAAGGCTTGAGTTAACTTACAATGTAAGGAACTTCGTAAGGAACTTTTCATTAAGGAATATCTGTCACAATTAAAGAAGGAGGATGTAGAACATAGTGCTCTGTAGCTTTAAATCCAATAGACTAAGTTGTAAAAGCTTGCTTCTACGCATGCGTGAGTATGGGTTATGGTGAAGTTATATGCTTGCATGTAAAACTTCTTCTGTATCTCCTCTAGTAAAGTTATATGTTGTTGAACGAACCTTTTGTCTTGCCGCTCGTCATTCAACAAAGGGTGTGTTGTAGTACTAATACACCTTCCGTATTATCATTACAATGGCACATGAAAACTTGTCAGAAAAAAAAAAAAAAGTACCACACGAAAGAATTCACTAACCGCACTCAAAAACAGCTTTCCGGCTCTAACTTTAAATAGTCATGACGTGAAGAAGAAATGTTTTCTTGGGTCTCGTCTGCATTGCGTGCTGTACGCGCTGACGAAATTTGGCATACATGACGTGAGTTTCAAGGAAATCTCAATGTTTCATCCGTCCCGTGTTTCAATCGTCCCGCCTCTCCCCTATAGTTAAACTGAATGAAGTGCTATTGGAAGACATGTCGTAGCTTCTTAGCACATACCGGTTACGGTAGTTGCAACACGCATTTGAAAGCACTATTCGTTCGAATGCAAAATAATATTTCACCGCTAGATGGGAGAAATTCCTACACACCACATTTGATTTAAACAGTCTTTTAATTTTAAAAGGTCTAATTTAAACTTTTAAGATTATGCTTTTTAATGAATTTAGTATGAATAAAACTCTGGACACAGACTAGCTTTACTGTGACATTAGAGGCTCATCTGGTCTGTAAATCCTCTCTTCTGTGAGGGTGTGAAGCTTCAGTTCACCCTGTAGTTTATCACTGAAGGATCTGGCAGGGCTTTGTTTATGACAACTTAAACTATTTGCTTTTTGGATTGTTTTGAACTACTTCTTCAGCTCTATGAAAATGTAAGCGTTTATATATATATATATATATATATATATATATATATATACACTCACCGGCCACTTTATTAGGTACCCCAACGGGTTGGACCCCCTTTTGCCTTCAGAACTGCCTCAATTCTTCGTGGCATAGATTCAACAAGGTGCTGGAAGCATTCCTCAGGGAGTTTGGTCCATATTGACATGATGGCATCACACAGTTGCCGCAGATTTGTCGGCTGCACATCCATGATGCGAATCTCCCGTTCCACCACATCCCAAAGATGCTCTATTGGATTGAGATCTGGTGACTGTGGAGGCCATTTGAGTACAGCGAACTCATTGTCATGTTCAAGAAACCAGTCTGAGATGATTCCAGCTTTATGACATGGCGCATTATCCTGTTGAAAGTAGCCATCAGAAGTTGGGTACATTGTGGTCATAAAGGGATGGACATGGTCAGCAACAATACTCAGGTAGGCTGTGGCGTTGCAACGATGCTCAATTGGTACCAAGGGGCCCAAAGAGTGCCAAGAAAATATTCCCCACACCATGACACCACCACCACCAGCCTGAACCGTTGATACAAGGCAGGATGGATCCATGCTTTCATGTTGTAGACGCCAAATTCTGACCCTACCATCCGAATGTCGCAGCAGAAATCGAGACTCATCAGACCAGGCAACGTTTTTCCAATCTTCTATTGTCCAATTTCGATGAGCTTGTGCAAATTGTAGCCTCAGTTTCCTGTTCTTAGCTGAAAGGAGTGGCACCCGGTGTGGTCTTCTGCTGCTGTAGCCCATCTGCCTCAAAGTTCGACGTACTGTGCGTTCAGAGATGCTCTTCTGCCCACCTTGGTTGTAACGGGTGGTTATTTGAGTCACTGTTGCCCTTCTATCAGCTCGAACCAGTCTGGCCATTCTCCTCCGACCTCTGGCATCAACAAGGCATTTCCGCCCACAGAACTGCCGCTCACTGGATGTTTTTTCTTTTTCGGACCATTCTCTGTAAACCCTAGAGATGGTTGTGCGTGAAAATCCCAGTAGATTAGCAGTTTCTGAAATACTCAGACCAGCCCTTCTGGCACCAACAATCATGCCACGTTCAAAGTCACTCAAATCACCTTTCTTCCCCATACTGATGCTCGGTTTGAACTGCAGGAGATTGTCTTGACCATGTCTACATGCCTAAATGCACTGAGTTGCCGCCATGTGATTGGCTGCTTAGAAATTAAGTGTTAAGGAGCAGTTGGACAGGTGTACCTAATAAAGTGGCCGGTGAGTGTATATATATATATATATATATATTCATTTAGCTAAAACTATGTTTAATTTGTATGAATACATTTTAGTAACATATTTGTTATTATTCATTGAGTTATATACTTTATTTATAATCATTTACTTTATAGAGATTAGTTAATTTTATGGAACCGACTTGGTGTGTGTTTGTGAGTGCAAAAGAGCTTAGAAATTATATTAAATGTGCAGTTTTCTGTGATGGTCCTATTTAGGTGTACGGGATAGAATATGCTGTTACAGTACAAAAATCTTTATGGCTATGGCTATATTAATAAACATTATACTTCAGGTCACCATTAAACAAAATCATTACAGTAATCTTCTAAAAGATAAAAAAAAAGAACGAATATTTCTAGAAGATACAAATGTATTAAAACTTTAAAGATTTAATTTAAACAATCTTTTAATTTTAAAATATCATATTTCAACTTTTACGATTATACTTTGAAATAAATTTAGTACAAACAAAACTTTGGCTCTGGAAAGGCGTTAGCAGACTAACATAACACGATGCACAGAGGCTCGTCTGCTCTGTCACCGTATATCCTGAAGCTAACATTATTGTCAAGTAAAGTATTTCTCAGAAGATGTGCTGGTGATGGGAAGGACCTTATAAGCAGCCTATCAATGTGGCCGTCCTGAGGCATCACAGATTTTAGAAGGCTTCATTGTTGCTCTCTCACGAAAGATAGGCCTATGTGGCAAATTTCTTACAGATAAAACTTAAGGATATATTGAACATGTATATTCACATGTGTGATGACGTGTGAGACGCCCACATTTCAAAGTTCTTTACATGCACCCTGATAAATAATAAATAAAATATACTTTAAGTTGAAGTCAAGTTTTTCCACAAACCATCGATGTAGAATATCTGTTTTTATTAATTCATTGAATTTAATTGAAATCATATTTCCATTTTTAAAAGATCTAATTTAAACTTTTTATGCTTATGCTATGAAATAAATCGAACACATGCAATGTCTTGTTCTGATCGCTGAACACACACACACACACACACACACACACACACACACATACACACTCTCTACCCCCATTATATCAATTATTCCCTTATACAGAGACATATTTTTCCTATTATCCAAATACACACTAGGTCAAAGGCGACAAGGTCATCAAAAGGACAAGGGCACGGGGAGGGGCTAGGTCAAAAGGTCAACCCATCATCAATCATTTTTTCCCCCACTTTATTTTGATTTTTCCATATAAACAGAGTACATCACACAATTACAGATACCATTGAAATATTACATATATGTAATTAATTCCGTCTCTTTTGTTCATAGAAAGGACCATACAGCAAACAGAGACAGAATAAGATTAATTCTAAGTTAAGCAATAATAAAAAGGAAATATAAAATTATGGATCTGTCATATGAAGCAAATTACATCCAAACAGCATTCAGCGTGAGAGAAGAAATCAATGACAGAAATACAAAACAATAAACAAGAACAGCAACATAAACAAAAACAAAAAAAATATATATATTTATATATAATAAAATTACCCTGCTAAAATAAGAAGCCCTGTAAAGCTTGGTCATCCAAAAACATATTCAGGTTAATATCACGTGTAAGAAAATTCTTTACTGTCAGAGGGGATATAGACAGGTGTCTAAAACCGTTTCACTTTCCTACACAGTCTAGGAAAGGACCCCAAATCGTATAGAAGTTGTCGGAAGATCCCTTCATTGTATGCCGGATTTTTTCTAGTTTGATAAAATGAAAGAGATCATTAATCCATAGAGAATGAGTAGGAGGTGTAGACGATTTCCAATTTATTACAATTAGGCATCTTGCCAGAAGAGTGACAAAAGCTACAAAATCTGTCTTATATTTTGGCATGTTAAGTGATAAAGAGAGCGTACCAAATAAAGCGGTAACAGGCAAAATATATAGTAAAGTTTTAACATAAATTCCAAGAACTTCAGATAATGTTTTAAAGATCAGAGACCAATATTTGTGTAGAGATGGACAAGACCAAAACATAAGGGGCTTGATGACAGCGATCACATGGGATCTACCTCAGAATATATTTTAGAGAGTCTAACTTTGGTCCAGTGGGTGCGATGAAGGATTTTACACTGCTTCAGACCCTGTCTGGCGCAGAAGGATGAGGAGTGCACACAACGTAGAATCTTTTCCCATTGTTCTTCTGAAATATTTTCTCCTATATCCTCCTCCCACTGAGATTTAATAGATGCAAATGAACTCTCATGTAAGGAGCAGCTTCATAAAAATTTGAAATCATACCCTTCATAACATGAATAGGTTTGAGGAAGGAGTCAATGGGAGTGACATCATCAATCATTGTGTTTCATTTTTAAACAACGACCCTTCGGTTTGACTGAAAAGCTCATTTTTCGGTACTGAAAGCTCATTTTTTGAGATATCCTCAAATTAGGAACACAACTTATTTAGATTTATGGCTTTGATTTTCTTGCCGTTTTAGAGTTCAACTTGATTTATAAAATATATATTTTATATAAAATAATTTTCATAAACTTATACCTATATAACTTTTTTGGGGATTTACTTATTATTAGTATTTTACTTCAGCAATAATCTGCCAAGGGTCCTCTTTAAAATGATACCAAACTTAAGTCTGTGCTCCCAAGCTTCATTTTTTTTATGACAGCTTAATTTTTTTTATGACAGTTTTTTTGACATGGACATTTTTGTCCTCTATGGGTCTATGTGTAACTTTTTTTAATTGATGCACAAGGGTTAAGTCTTAGCGGGAGGTCCTCACAAGCGCCTTCTCTTCCTTCTGCTCAGCTTTGCGGACCTTACTGGCGTGGTCTCATTGCAGATATTCAACTAAAAGATTATTATACGTCCATAAAAATCTTATTTTTCACACATCATATCTCATTTCAGGGGATTTATCAGAAGAATTCATCATCACAAGTTAATTTATTACAAGCAGCATAACAAGCTGTTTTGTACAGCTAAAAATAACTGGAAGTGAATGACAACGTAAGCCAGACAAGTTAAAATTACAAATGGCCGTGCCCACTCTTACCTGAAAAGTAAGGTGGAAAACATTTCACTGTTACCGATTTATCATGCAGCTCAAAGTGTTATGTGTAGAATATCTCTATAATCTATTCTGATTCATCAACACAGTTTCACTGATGATCCAGGACCATAAACCATAAACCCAGGATAGAGCGGCTGAGTGAATGTGGTCTGGACCGTGTGTATGAGGATCATTGTGTCTCTGTCGACACTGTAGAAGGACAGAGTTCCTGCACTGTGATCCACACACACTCCTGTTCTACAGCTGATGGGCTTTACAGGGAGTTTAGTCTCTATGCTATTGTGTCTGAATGTGTAACTGTAGTCAAAGCAGTCCAAACTCCAGGACTGATCATTATATCCAAACCGATACTCATAACCCCGTCCCTTCCTGCTGATGCTCTTATATGACACTGCTATATTCACTTGTCCACTCCACTCAATCTCCCAGTAACAGCGTCCACACACACTCTCTTTACACAACACCTGAAGCCCATTATCAAATCTGTCTGGATGATCAGGATACAAATGATCTGTGTGGGTGAAAGTAATCACTCTGTTCTTCTCTGACAGACCAAGTTGTCTATTCGCTGTGTTTGGATCCAGAGTGAGCTGATGATAATCTGATGGAGATAAAACACATCAGAATCAAGAATTACAAATCTGTTTGATCTTTTAATATTTTCATGTTCAGTTTATCACCAGTGTCTCAGTACAGCTTACCAGATATCCTGTAGAAGTCATCATTTACATAATCAATTATAAAATTGTTCACTCGTTTTAGTTTACCTACTCCAGGAAGAACATGAACACAGTGAATTTTTCTGATAGTTTTTAAGCCCTTTCACATCACCAGTAACAAAGCGATATGATCCCATTTATTTTCAATGAGAGCTGGTGACAGTGACATAAGCGATAGCGGCCATTAGCAACAGGATTTAGGCGTATTCAGCGATGCTACAAAATTGAGAAATGTTTAACTTTATGCCAACGAAGAGCGATTTTTTTAGCCTGGTAATACCAGACTCTGCTACTTCACTTTGCTTCGTAGACAGAGTCTGGAATAGCATAATAGAAGAAGTGTTTTCTCTCTCGCTAGGGGGCGATTTCTGAAGTTTAAAATCATTGGTTACCCGTAAGCCAATCAGATTAGTTTATTTATGACGTATGTTATGCGCCGACACAGCCGCATCGAACCACAGACATCATGCATCGAACTCAAATCTATGATCGAACTTCCACTGTAAACCTGCTGTAAACACTTAATGATGCGAGCGAAATACCGGAGTGAACATGGCTGTAAACGACTTTTTTGATCGGTGAGTGATGTAATAGAATGACTGCTGCGAGAGAGAGAGAGAGAGAGAGAGAGCCCCGGCCGCGCCCGCGCGCACTCTCAAGTCTTCAAACAACACGAGCGCTGTCTTACTCGCTCTCCCTCGCGCATATTAATCAAAATCAATCGACAAGATAGTAAAAGGTCGGAAGACCGCGGTTTCACGTGGAGCATTTGGAGATTTTTAGAGATTAGAGACTCTAGGAACAACATCTCAACACTAAATTATAAAGGCCTGTCTCATAGACGCCTGTCTCAAATACAAGCCGGTGCAGTTAGACGATTTGGGCAAATAAAAGCCCGGGCTATTATTTGAAGTTTTACGGTATTTAAGACCTGGAAAAGAAAGGAGACACTGACCTGTCAAAAGGCTCCCCAGTTTCTCGCTGACTATCGGTAATAGTTGATAAATTAAACTTTTCCCAAAGGGAGTAGGGCCACAACATCACCTCCATTCAAAATGTTTAATACACACTCTTCTTGTTCTGGCTTCAGTTTGCTAATGCCGGGAATATTCTCCAAAACAGAGCGAATTGCATCCGCGTCTCCATATCCGCGGCCGATTTCGATTTCCCTGGCCTAATCTTAAACTCGGCACTTAGCGTACTACGTCACAGCTTTCAGCCCGCCCTCTGTTCGTTGATTGTTTTCAGGCCGGAGGAAAACTGAAAGATAGGCTGCTATCTCAGACTGACTACAGGAGCGAAATGAAATTAGCGGAAGTAGGAAGTCTGACGTAGTCAGGCTAGCGATTTTTAGGAGCGACAACCAATAGGAGTGAAGACCATGTCAGTGAAGCTCACACTTCACCTACCTCGAGTGCAGGTGTAATGCTCACTTACAGCATTTACGGTAATATGTAGTAGAAAGACAACTGCACATGTGCGAATGTAACTGGTATAGATATTGTTCTGTTAAATGTATGTATTAAGTAATTCACTCAAAATTGTCCATTTACATAGCATACATAGCTGCCTAATCGAAATGAGGACTTTCCCCTTTAATTGTTGTGATGTCATGAGCCAACATAATTTCCTGTCCTGTCTCCACCTCTTCCCTTTTGCATTGTAACTGTATAGGGGAGGAATAAAAGATCCAGGAAAACTGATGCCTGCTGTCCCGTGTCTAACTCCACAAATCTACACAATGCAGAATAAAGTGTCTCATAACTGCGCGCATGCGCTTGGCATCGCGAGCGGCGAGCCACTGGTTGCATGTGGTACCATGACCCAGATGGGAGTGAGGTTTAGGGGGGTGAGTGTAACTGTCATCGGCCAGTAAGGCAAGACAAGTTTATTTATATAGCACATTTCATACACTATGGCAATTTATATGTGCTTTACATAGAGAGGAAATAATCACAAAATAAAAGCAAGGAAAATTCAAACAGTTATTCAAAAGCTTTACATAAAGGAATTATAATTGTAGGATTGAAAATAATCCAAGATATTTGAAATGAACAAAGACATATGCTTTACTGTGTTCCACCTCTTGTTTCAACCACAAGGACCATTTGGAGTTCCCAAAGACACAGAGGGTCTGATAGTGATCAAGGCCTGTAGGCCAAGATGTTTGTACTTTGGGGGTCAATGGATTGTCACACCTTTAGAACAATGGGGGAAGTGTAATTATCTGATTGGTAAGTTTGAATGTCTCACATTTGGGTTTTAGTCACATGGTCAGGGAAAGGATAAAACCAGATTGAATCTTTTGCTCTCTCTCTCTCATGCTCTGGCGCTCTGATGCTCTGGGTCCCTCTTGGGACTCTCTGTATCTCTCTCTCTCTCTCTCTCTCTCTCTCTCTCTTTCTATCTATCTCTCAGGTAACATTTTACATACATGCTGGGTACAATTAATTATATAACATCATCTCATACAATGATTATGTAACTATTTTAAGTGTAACCATAACCATATTTTGTCATTAAACCTTGTCAATTACAAATAACGTGCTAACTAGTTTTGATTTGGTATTGACTTTGAAGTGCTACCTATTGCAATACAATATTGTCACTCTCTATAGCAACGCTCTCCCACATATTAAGCTATTGTAACTGCGCTTATTTCCGTCGTTGGTATAAGTGGCAGTGGGTGGAATAGACAAGAAATGTACAGTTTTCTACCATCTTGCTGATAACGTTTCTTTAGTCGTTCGGCAGTCTTGCAGCTTGAACCCCTGCAGGAAATCCACCCTTACAGATGGTGCCGAAACCCGGGATCCCTTGCAGTGTGTTTTCTGAAATTCACTTTGATCGGTCATCAGAATGAGGACATTTTTTCACAGTTGATTTTTGTGAATGGATTAAAGCTGACCTTCTGGCCATGGAATGGGTAAGTCTGTTTTCATTGTTTAATGGTATGATAGGAAAAGTCTCCATTTGAATGAAACAGAATTTAGAAGGTTTTGAATAGCTTTAATAGTCCCATTACTGTACAATTTGTGAATAGCGTGAATATTCAGATCTCCTCGGGGATGGAAGGGAAAAATTCTGATAACAGTGACGTATTGTTTGCTTTATGGAGCAAAAAAGTTGATCCTACCTTGTGTAAACTCAAGAAAGAGTACATTGATTTTAAATGTCCAGATGAGGAATTGCTCCAATGGTGGGACACAATTGGCAAACATCAAAAGAAATCAAAACATGGTGAAATAATTGAGGCTTTAAACTTCATAAGTTTTACAAGGCTACGTGATTTAACAACGTGTCTATTTTCAAGTATAGATGCTAAATGTAAAGAAGTGCAATCTAAAAATGCAGAGGCACAAGAGTCTGAGGCAAAGATTAAATATCTTCAAACACAGCTAGATAAATTACTAGTTGAGCAATTAGCCCTGACTGAAAAGTGTAAAAATCACAAAGAGACCATTGCAGATCTGAAGGCTAAGCTAAATGCTAAAAAGTCCATTGCTCCCAAAATGCTTAACAGCGATGGGACTAAAAAGCATGTTCACTTCCTAGAGGAAGTGACTTGCTCTAATGAATCTGAAACATTTAGTTCAGAAAATGCATGTGCAACTGCTCAAGAAAGTGTGCCTATTTCAGTTCTTAAGGTGATGCAGCACCGTAATAGCGCAGAGTCATGTACCAGAACGCATGGTGTATTAGCATTAGAGAGTCATGAAAATCCTCAAACTCCAGGAGAGCGTAGCAATCAACCCTATGGTAAAGAAAACAGGTTTTGCAGTTCCTGTCAAAAAATAGGCCATAAAGAGGGAAAATGCTGGTCACTGGGTAGAGGTAGACCTCCTCCTTATTTCCAGAAAAATAGCAAACCACTTTCAAAGAGCAAAAATCTGCGATCTGCACGTACAGGTAAAACTCTTAGTGAGTTAACGGCTTTGTTCATGCAAGGCCTTCAGTTATTAACTTCACTTGCTAGTGGGTTGGTAGCCCAATAGCAACAAGTTTAATATCCAAATTGCAATGATCCTGTTTGTATTTTCAAATTTGTAATTGTGCGTAACACATTGCTCATAGAACACACTTTATAGTTGTTTGTGCTACTACAATGTGCACATAGGCTAATTACGTTTATTCTTTAAAACACATGATTGCTTTACTGTAAGTGTTGTATGGAAACACTTAGGTTAAAAGGTTGTAGATGCTATGCATTCTAGGCCATGTATCTTGTGTAAACTGGAATAATTGTTTTACTGGAATTGCACAGCAATTTCAAGTAGCATGTGTGTCTATGTTGAATTAGTTTGTTCTCCTTAGTGGAAAACTCTGCTATTTTCCATATAGCTGCAGTAAAACCCCGTAAAGGAGCATAGAATGGCCATGTGGCTACAATGTGATTCACAATTGCATTAACCATGAAAATGCTTTCCTCACAACAGGATTCAGTAACTCTGAAATTTGCACTTTTATCATGCTTCTTAACAAAAACATTGGTGAGGGAAGATTTTGAGCCAGATCACATCTCATGCTCACATTCTTATGCTGGCTCCCTGTTACAACAACATGACCAAATTTGCATCACAATTGTAAACCCCCCTCATCTTTGTTTTGAGGCATGATGAATTTACACATAGCCACAGCTAAATGCAGCCATATAGATAACATCATTTGATCTTCACACACAAAGTCAAATCTGCAGCTGATTTTGCCTCACAAAATGTAATTCATACAATTTTATTCAAGTCTTTACATCTAGACTGAATTATAACTGTGAATTGCATCTAATAATTGTTTGTGTTGTTTTTCTTTGAATTTCACTTGTCTCACCAAGTTACATTTTAAAATGTATGTCTGCCTCAAAGTTAAATGTATACAATTTTAATTAAGTCTTTACATCTAGACTGAATTATAACTGTAAATTTTACACAGTAACTGTTTGTTTTGTTTCTCTTTGGATTTACTTAATCACTTAAGTTATCATTTGTCTCACCAAGTTAAATGTTAAAATGTATATTTGTATTCTCTCATTAATGCTTTTGAAACATTTCTAAAACTTATTGGGTTTATGCTTATTTGTATTTTGTACATTTTACTTTCAACTATGTTTTTGGACATGAATTCAATTGAATCTCTGTGTTTGGTTACACTAAATATTTTGCTGATACTCTTCATGAAATGGGGTTTTAAACCAGCATTTATTGTTTTGTTGTAATGCAATTTATTTAAATGTTTCCAGAAACAGTGTAAGAGCTTGTACGATCTTCTTTTATTCTCCCTTGACCATATTTTTAAGTACATCAATTTAAGGGCTTTTTTGCCAGAGACAAATTTTAATCTGACCATATTGTAAGGGTGGATTTCCTGCAGGGGTTCAAGCTGCAAGACTGCCGAACGACTAAAGAAACGTTATCAGCAAGATGGTAGAAAACTGTACATTTCTTGTCTATTCCACCCACTGCCACTTATACCAACGACGGAAATAAGCGCAGTTACAATAGCTTAATATGTGGGAGAGCGTTGCTATAGAGAGTGACAATATTGTATTGCAATAGGTAGCACTTCAAAGTCAATACCAAATCAAAACTAGTTAGCACGTTATTTGTAATTGACAAGGTTTAATGACAAAATATGGTTATGGTTACACTTAAAATAGTTACATAATCATTGTATGAGATGATGTTATATAATTAATTGTACCCAGCATGTATGTAAAATGTTACCTGAGAGATAGATAGAAAGAGAGAGAGAGAGAGAGAGAGAGAGAGAGAGAGAGAGAGATACAGAGAGTCCCAAGAGGGACCCAGAGCATCAGAGCGCCAGAGCATGAGAGAGAGAGAGCAAAAGATTCAATCTGGTTTTATCCTTTCCCTGACCATGTGACTAAAACCCAAATGTGAGACATTCAAACTGACCAATCAGATAATTACACTTCCCCCATTGTTCTAAAGGTGTGACAATCCATTGACCCCCAAAGTACAAACATCTTGGCCTACAGGCCTTGATCACTATCAGACCCTCTGTGTCTTTGGGAACTCCAAATGGTCCTTGTGGTTGAAACAAGAGGTGGAACACAGTAAAGCATATGTCTTTGTTCATTTCAAATATCTTGGATTATTTTCAATCCTACAATTCCTCCCTTGGCACCGTTGGCCACACACATGGGAGTCCAAAGGTGGCACAATCCATAAAGACATGCTTTCTGTTGTGTGTAGTTGCATCTTCAGACTTTTCGTCCAGGCTTGTTGCAATAGCAGTTGGTCAGTCTTGAGTCTCTGTTCTCCTTTCAGCCCTGCACGAGGAGGCTCCATCAAATGGTGTTGCACCTTTCATAGATATGCAAATCATTCATCACACACTTCACACTTCCACAAGAGCAGGCACTGAATCTAGGAGCAAACGAGTGGGACAGTGGGATAGCAATCTGGGAGCTGTCTCTTTCTGAGATAGGACTCTGGATGTGAACTTAGGTAGCAGGAATCCTGTGATTTTAAAAGAGCATATAGCACAACAAACAGAAAAAGCATACATATGGCATTTGTCATTGGTCAGATGTTTGATATTGTAAGGCCCCGCTAAATCGAACCAATGGCGGCATACGATCAGCGGCGAAGGTCTCGCGCATGTTCCGTCCTTTCCAGGCTAAAGGGATTTTTGATTAAATGCAATACACTTTCTCATATGTATTAACTCGTTATTTCATCTGACTCCATATATAAAAGGGTTTTAATTATATCTGTGCATCATTAAATGTGAGCGAGTGTTTGACTATTCCTTGTAACCATTAGCTAAATGAACAATGTCAAAGTCAATTAGAATAATCAAATGTAACAATTTATTATGTCGGGTAAAGTATCATGCCAATTTCACAATCAGTTCAAAGATAATCAATACAATAACATCGAATGCTCTAGGATAAGAGAAATGCAAACCCAACATTTTAAGAAATACATGAGGCTGAGTTTTTGAGACTCAACCTCACGGGCTCTCAGAATTACAGAAAAGCCTCGAGCTTTTCACTGCAGTCCATTAAATAGCCAGAATCTTTTCACATGGAAAACCTGCTAATTTGCATTAAGTTACACCTCTTTGGGTGAGGGGAAAAAAAAACATTTGCCTTTCTTTGTGTGTCAGTTATCTCTAAACTCTTAAAAACCTTAGTACCTTGTGTTTTACTCTTTGGGAATGAGACCATTGTACCAGTCACACTGAGACCTTTAAAATGATACTAAACACATTTCTTCAATGATCATCATTCACATTAAAACCATATATATACACTCTCTGAGAGAAAGAATGGTGTGGGTAAGGTGAGACATTTGTCTCAAGGAAGAGGGGGGAGGTCAAATGTTAATTTCCAACTTCAGCCACCTATTTCAGCCTTACACCTCCGTCCGCCCTTTTGGCACTGGGTGGTAGCTCAAGGGATTAATGTCACACTTCTCCAATTAATGCCCTGCTTGGCGTGGCGATTACAATATAATGTGTATTATAATTCGAGTTATAATACAATTATATTTAAGAATATAAGTGAAATTATATTGTTTTTGGTCTCTGAAGAGTCTCTGCTCGTTCTTGTATCAATACATTTGAATATGAAAAGGCTTTCTGGCTCAGGCTGATAAGATGTACATTTGCTGTTTCTCTTTTCTGTTTGCTAGGTTTCGAATACCTTTTCTTTTCATCTAGTCTTTTTAAAGACTATAAGAAAGCCAAGTGGCCATTTTAACGTTTGTTTATTCTTTTGAACTCTTAGTTTTAGTTTATCCGCTCAGATCAGGAAGCTATATCGCTCTGCAGTCCTTCTCTCAAGGCCGCACGACACACCCCCGTCAGTTCCAATGATCAATTCAGAGGTAATTGGCTGAATGTCTGGGATTTGCCGTAATTCACACGTACACAATCGAAGACATATACACAGCCCCCTCGAATGCCACCTCAGGAACTAATTCAATAACTTACTTTACCAGCGTGCACTTATCTAAAGTAACATTAAATTAGAACAGAGGTATTTAGACGTACCCAAATCTAGATCAAACAGCATTAGCTGATTCTAGACGGAAACTACCCGTCTCCTCATTCAAGTACACTTGAATCTGATATCAGATATTAGTCGTCACTAAACTCTGACGCGAAAGATGTGGAAATATACGAATCCAAGAATCTAAGGAAAAAACAGTCTTTCAGAGTCATTCAGAATTAATTCAAACGTAACCATTTACAAATTTGGTAAAGATGTTTACAATTTACAAAGACGTAAAGTTTACGTTCTCTAAAGCTTTGAATATGTCACAATGGCGCCTTTTTATACTTGTATTACTCCAGCGTGTTACAATGTTTTAGAGTTTATTCTGCCATCGTTTTTACAGACTCGCCACATGTAACAGCTCCTGTATCAGTGTGTTGGATATATTTTAGAGATTACTCTGCCGTCGTTTTTGCAGTCTCGCCATATCCCCAACCACCTAACAGTGATAACCAAGCTAAATCTTCAAATTTTTCCGCAACTAGGTAGCATATCAAATACTTTAGAGATTTACTTTTCAGAGGAACTTAAATAATTTAGTTCCATCGGTGTTCAAGTTTAAGCTTTTAAATGCAACATAGACAATATTTCGTTTTCCGAGTATTTCTGTCTCGGAACTTTCAAGAATTAATGAGATGTGCGTTCGTTGTTTCTGACTTTCAAATTCATTGTGAATCACATTATAACCACATTCAGCATAGACACACACGTGTTTAATTCAGTTCACACAGGATACATGGCCTAGAATACAACATCAACAGCCTTTACCTAAGTGTTCCAAATACACCCACAATAAAGCAATCCTGTGTTTAAAGAATAAACTTACAATTAGCCTATGTGCACATATAGTAGCACAAACAACTATAAAGTGTGTTCTATGAGTGCATTACAATGTGTGAAGCACAACTCCAAATTTGAAAATACAAATTATTGCATTATTGCCTTTTAATCCCATCTGTGTTAAAGTGGAAGCTTTGAAATGCAATATAGAGATTTTAATGTTTTGAATGTGGCTTTGGCCCGCCACCAGTAGGCCGAACAAATAAGGGTTAAGCGTTGGACGCAGCATGGTCATTAGCATTTAGCATTAGCCTTGAGCGTTTTTGAAAGCAGCATGGTCATTAGCATTTAGCATTAGCCTTGAGCGTTTTTGAAAGCAACATGGACAATAGCATTTAGTGTTATTCTTGATATTTGAGTTTTAGCCTGTAAATAATATCGTCATGTTTTCCCAAAATTTGCTTTTCATAAACAATGCATCGATTTGCCTTTTTATTTATAAAATCACGTGTTTTCCAATTGTTTACAAACTTAGAATTTTCTTTCTCTTTGCTCATTTCCACCACATGTTACAAGTTTGTTCAAACAAAGCCAATGCAACAATGGAGAAAACACGCTGATTTCAAAACTTTAGCCTCTAATTTTACAGCTCTTCATCAAGTAAGTTAGGCTACCAGAAAATTATTTGGAAGATGTAATTCCAATTTTAGGTTTCGTTTCTTGTTGCTTAGGCAAACAAATACATCTTTAAAATCGTATTTAGGATTTTTCTTCCTCATCTGCGCTGCCGTTATCACGTCCTCACCTCACGTGTTTTAGTTCAGGACTAACGTTACACAAAGGGCTTTCCGACCGTAACAATGCAAACAACATCTTCTCAACACTTAAAAAGGGCAGAAAAAGTTGACTTACCACAGCGCAGAAGATAGAGAAGATTTTCAAACCTCATTGTCGATTTTAAAATCCCAATACTTTGCTGGAAGGATGTTTCTCACGAAATCCATTTGTTGCGAAATCACGTCGGGGTCACCATTATGTAAGGCCCCGCTAAATCGAACCAATGGCGGCATTCGATCAGCGGCGAAGGTCTCGCGCATGTTCCGTCCTTTCCAGGCTAAAGGGATTTTTGATTAAATGCAATACACTTTCTCATATGTATTAACTCGTTATTTCATCTGACTCCATATATAAAAGGGTTTTAATTATATCTGTGCATCATTAAATGTGAGCGAGTGTTTGACTATTCCTTGTAACCATTAGCTAAATGAACAATGTCAAAGTCAATTAGAATAATCAAATGTAACAATTTATTATGTCGGGTAAAGTATCATGCCAATTTCACAATCAGTTCAAAGATAATCAATACAATAACATCGAATGCTCTAAGATAAGAGAAATGCAAACCCAACATTTTAAGAAATACATGAGGCTGAGTTTTTGAGACTCAACCTCACGGGCTCTCAGAATTACAGAAAAGCCTCGAGCTTTTCACTGCAGTCCATTAAATAGCCAGAATCTTTTCACATGGAAAACCTGCTAATTTGCATTAAGTTACACCTCTTTGGGTGAGGGGAAAAAAAAACATTTGCCTTTCTTTGTGTGTCAGTTATCTCTAAACTCTTAAAAACCTTAGTACCTTGTGTTTTACTCTTTGGGAATGAGACCATTGTACCAGTCACACTGAGACCTTTAAAATGATACTAAACACATTCCTTCAATGATCATCATTCACATTAAAACCATATATATACACTCTCTGAGAGAAAGAATGGTGTGGGTAAGGTGAGACATTTGTCTCAAGGAAGAGGGGGGAGGTCAAATGTTAATTTCCAACTTCAGCCACCTATTTCAGCCTTACATAATAATCAAACTATAACAATTTATAGAACTTAGACAAAATAAAAGCAGTGGGAATTAAAGCAGTTATAAAAGGAATTAAAAGATAAATGATACAGTTTATTTAAATATTAATTAAAATAGTAAAAAGATGATACATAGAATAAACTTGTATCTTATTTTGACTCTGAGATTCTCCATGACGGTCAGTATTCTTTTGTGGATTATCAGTAGTACCGTGGATTATCTGAGTCCCAGACCTAATCTGTACTAGTCACCACAGTTGGGCTTACACCCAAGTAGAATCGGGGCAGATCTTCTGTCGGATAACATCTCTAAGATGTTAAACACCGTTTGACTAGTAACCAAAAATCCAAATCACAGTCTCTGCTGCACCAATTTAATTTATATTAATACTAGTGTAGAACATTGCATAGAAACTGTGTCTATTCCTCGTTTACTGAGATCAAATAATAAATCTACTGCGGGATCTAGAAAAAATCTAATTGTTATTAAAACAAAAAAACACGCTATTAGTGAACAAAAACAATTTCTAAAGCTAGGTCTTCTTAACATTAGATCGCTCACACCTAAGGCGGTTATTGTAAATGAAATGGTCACAGATAATAATTTCGATGTACTGTGCCTTACTGAAACCTGGCTTAAACCAAATTATTATTTCGGTCTAAATGAGTCTACTCCGCCAGGATACTGTTATAAGCATGAGCCCCGTCTGATCGGTCGTGGCGGCGGTGTTGCAACAATCTACAGGGATATCCTTAATGTTACTCAGAAAACTCGTCATAGGTTTAATTCGTTTGAAGTACTTGTGCTAAATGTTACGCTCTTAGATGTAAGAAAAAAATCCCTATTATCTCTAGCCTTGGCTACCATATATAGACCTCCAGGGCCTTACACTGTTTTCCTAAAAGAGCAGATTTTCTCTCAGATCTATTGGTCAACGTCGATAAAGCATTAATTGTTGGAGATTTTAACATACACATCGATAATTCAAATGATGCGTTAGGGGCTGCGTTTACAGATTTATTAAACTCCTTCGGGGTCAAGCAAAACGTCACCAGACCAACTCATCGTCTTAATCATACACTCGATTTAATTATATCATATGGAACCGATCCAACCGATATAGATATCATTCCACAAAGTGATGATGTCACTGACCATTACATGGTAACTTGCATATTACGTACGTCTGTAATATGTCATGCTGCGCCATGTTATCGACCAGGCAGAACAATCCTTCCATCCACCATAGATAATTTCTCAAATAGCTTATCTGATCTGTCTCAGCTGCGGCCTGAACCCAAACGAACAGATGAACTAGACGAACTAACTAGCACTATGAGCACCATTCTCTCTAGAACATTGGATATTGTTGCACCCATTAGATTAAAAAAGGTCAGAGAGAAAAGTATAGCACCATGGTACAATAATACTACGCATGCTCTAAAGAGAGAAACCCGTAATTTAGAGCGTAAATGGAAACAAACTAATTTAGTGGTCTTTAGAATCGCGTGGAAAGACAGTATGTCACGTTATAAAAAGGCCCTAAAAGCGGCCAGGGCTGAGCACCTCCGCAAACTAATAGAAAACAACCAAAACAATCCAAGGTTTTTATTTAACACTGTGGCTAGACTAACAAATAAACAGACGTCGTCTGAACAAAATACCTCGTTACAGTTTTGTAGTAATGATTTCATGAACTTCTTCAACGAGAAAATTGAAAGCATCAGAACCACAATTGTAAATGTTCAATCCTTGCTCCCGCCTTATGATTCGGCCACAATTGTCGCTCCGCAAGAGCAATTACAATGCTTTACAACTATAGAACAAAAAGAGTTAAACAAACTTATCACTTCATCTAAAACAACAACATGTTTATTAGATCCTATACCAACTAAACTACTGAAAGAAGTGTTACCTATAGTGGAAGAGCCTCTTCTCAATATTATTAACTCATCTTTATCTTTAGGTCATGTTCCAAGAACGTTCAAGCTGGCAGTTATAAAACCTCTTATTAAGAAACCACAATTAGATCCAAATAACCTAGTAAATTACAGACCCATTTCAAATCTTCCATTTATGTCTAAAATATTAGAAAAAGTTGTGTCCGCTCAACTCGGCTCTTTCTTACAAGAAAATGACATCTATGAAAAGTTTCAGTCTGGATTCAGACCGCATCATAGCACTGAAACTGCGCTGGTTAGAATAACAAATGATTTACTTTTAGCTTCGGACCAAGGCTGTATCTCAATACTAGTTTTACTTGATCTTAGTGCAGCGTTCGATACTATAGATCACACAATACTCCTAGATCGACTACAAAATTATACTGGTATTCAAGGACAAGCATTAAGCTGGTTCAGGTCATAATTATCCGACCGCTACCATTTTGTCTATTTAAATGGAGAAAAATCGATCATAACTTCGGCAAACTATGGAGTGCCACAGGGATCTGTGTTAGGCCCTCTATTATTCTCAATATATATGCTGCCACTTGGTAATATTATAAGGAAACATGGAATTAGTTTCCATTGTTACGCCGATGACACTCAAATATATATTTCATCACGGCCAGATGAATACGCGAAATTATCCAAATTGACAGACTGTGTTAAAGATATAAAAGATTGGATGACGCGTAATTTTCTTTTATTAAATCCAGACAAGACAGAAGTAATACTTATTGGTTCTAAAAACCGTCCACAAAACCTCTCACAACACTACTTTAACATAGTAGGATGCCCTGTTACTTTATCCTCTACTGTAAAAGACCTGGGTGTTATATTAGACTGCAACCTGTCTTTTGAAAAGCATATTTCATATGTTACAAAAACAGCCTTTTTCCACCTTAGAAACATTGCTAAACTACGTAATATGCTATCAGTCTCTGATGCAGAAAAGTTAGTTCATGCATTCATGACCTCGAGACTAGATTATTGTAATGCTTTATTAGCTGGTTGTCCTGCATCCTCAATAAACAAGCTACAGTTAGTCCAAAATGCAGCCGCTAGAGTTCTTACTAGATCAAGAAAATATGATCATATAACACCGATTTTATCATCACTTCATTGGTTACCTATAAAGTTCCGTATTAATTACAAGGTATTGCTACTGACCTATAAAGCCCTAAATGGTTTAGCTCCAGTCTATTTAACGGATCTTCTATCGCCCTATAATCCATCGCGCTCTTTAAGATCACTAAATTCGAGGCTTCTGGTCATACCTAGGATATCCAGATCCACCAAAGGAGGGAGAGCATTTTCACATTTAGCTCCGAAGCTCTGGAATAACCTTCCTGATATTGTTCGTTGCTCAGACTCGCTCTCCCAGTTTAAAACTAGACTAAAGACGCATCTCTTCAGCCAGGCATTCATATAAAATTTTAAAACTTACAGTTACTGTAAATCCGGCCTCTAGTTCATAAAAGCCAGAGGAGAACTGGCCCCCGACTGAGCCTGGGTTCTCCCAAGGTTTTTTTTTCTCCATTGGGTTACTTGATGGAGTTTCAGGACACCACTGGGTCACTTGATGGAGTTTTTCGGTTCCTTGCCACTGTTGCCTTTGGCTTGCTCAGTTGGGGATATTCAAATTAATTAACCAATCATTAATAACATTGATCAGCCCTTCCAAACTTGGATGTCTTTTTTATTTTATTGTTTTCCACTAATAAACAAACATTGTTATGTTGTTTTGATTGATACTGTGAAGCTGCTTTGATACAATCTGTATTGTGAAAAGCGCTATATAAATATACTTGACTTGACTTGACTTGACTGTTTGAGGGAACTCAAAAAGATGACATCATACAAAAAATAAACCAAATATCTTTGTCTGACTCCACTGCTGTAAAGCGAACTGAAGTCCTTGCTGATGATTTGCTTGACCAAATGAAGTCTGCAATAAAGAAGACTAAATGCATTTCATTGGCTTTGGATGAATCCACAGACAACGCACAACTTCTGGTGTTTGTCAGATTTTTTGATGAAGAGAAGGGAGAATTCTGTGAAGATGTGTTAGGCCTCACAGCCCTCCATGGACACACAAGAGGGGATGAAATTTATGAAGCACTGATGCAGATGTTGAGAGACAGAGAGATAGACCTGAAGCATGTTATTTCCATTGCTACTGATGGAGCTCCATGTATGACTGGAAGAGAGAGGGGATTAGTGGCACGTTTGAGAGCTCATCACCCTGACCTAATTGCATATCATTGCATAATTCATCAGATGGTTTTGTGTGCCAGTCTTGAAGAAAAGTATGCAGAGGTCATGACAACAGTAATGAGACTTGTGAACTTTTTGAGGGCATCATCTGCTCTGCAGCATCGCTTGTTGCGCTCATTCCTAACAGAGGTGAATGCAGAATTTGATGATTTGCTCCTTCACAACAATGTCCGGTGGCTTAGTAAAGGCAAGGTACTGGAGCGCTTTTGGACATTACGGAAAGAGTTGGAAACCTTTCTGTTGGATCAGAAGAGTGCAAAAGCAAAACAATTTGTGGAATTTATGCAGAATGAGGAAAAAATGGAAATTGTTGCATTTCTATCTGACATTACCTCCCATCTCAATGATCTGAACATGAAGCTCCAGGGCAAAAATAACACAGTGTGTAACCTCACATCAGCTGTCTGTGCCTTTTTAGAAGAAACTGGAGCTGTTCAAGTGTGACTTACAGCAGGACCTGCTTCACTTCCCAAAGCTTTCAAATCAAACAGCAGGAACACATCATCATCACAATCATTCTGAATTCCTGGACAAGCTGATAAAAAAATTTCCAAACTCGCTTTGGAGATTTCCCTCTGGGAAAACAAGTCTTACTATGCATGGAAAATCCATTCCTTGTCAAAAACATTGCAGAATTTTCAACTGAAGCCCTGAAAATCTGCCCATGGGCTAGTGCTGCTTCTCTTCAATCAGAGCTAATTGAGCTTCAGGCACTGCAGGAGTCTCTCTGTGACCCTACCACCTTCTGGACTAAGATGGTCCCTGGAGCAGGTGTCCCTTCCTTGCAGAAGGTGGCCCTTCAAATTCTCACCATGTTTCCCTCAACATATTGTTGTGAGTCTGCCTTTTCAACCATGAATATGGTGAAAAACAAATACAGGAGCAACCTCAGTAATGAACACTTACATCAGTGCCTCCGCCTGGCCCTCACACCTTTTATACCCAAGTTTAAAGAACTGGTGGCACAAAAAAGGTGCCACTTTTCACACTAATAAGGCCAGACCACATCACCTTTTCTACATAGTTTGAACGTTTTGTGGGATTTACCACCTTTTTTGTTGGAGTTCTGTTTTTGGATTTTGACCATCACTGTTCCGGACCTTTGACGCAAGGAAAATTTGGTGAGTGGACCTTTTAGGTTTTTAATTGAGCACCCCTGCCTTAGAATGAGGCATTTATATCTACATAACCGCGGGCATCCCCTTCTATGAAGGTCGACATATTGTGACGTCATGTTTCTACCGTTGCCGACAGCGAACAAACAGCGTTACAGGGCGCGTTATGTCACTACCTTGAAAGAGAAGCCGCAGAAAGCTAGAAGCTAGACATAAACACAGTGAGTAGTGACTTTTCCCTTGTCAGTGGTGTAAATATGTAGTTGGATTGTTTCATGTAACTTAGTTCTTCTCCCTTGCTGTGTTGTGGCTTTGCTATGTGGGGATAAATGTGCTGGTTACGTTCGTGAGACGGCTGATTAGTAAGTTAGGCTACTCTTGTCATTGACCGTAAAACAGTTACAGGAATCACTAACCCGTCGATCTTGGAAGCATTTTAAGTCGATCGAGTTTCCAAAATCAGAGAAAAAAAGCCTATTGTGTGTAGTAAATGGTGTCTAGGGGATGCGGAGGCGCGCGCGCTGTTATAATCACGTCATTTTTGCCGCACGCACCTTTGGGCTCATGCGGACGCGTCGAGTATAAATAAGGCTTTACACTTTAACCAGCTCAGCCACAGTAACAGCTCATATTAGCCAGCTAAACTTTTACTACCCTGTTAGAAAAAATATATAGTTGCATAGTTTCATGTGGTTCTTCTCCCTTGCTGTATTATGGGTTTGCTATGTGGGGAGAAATGAGCTGGTTACGTTCGTGAGACAATCAGCTGATTACTATTATTATATTATGTATTAAGACCCTTGATCCTCACCTGACTATGGCTTTGTCAACTTTATCCATGATGTGGTTTATAATGGACTGTGGTACAGAAACTTGGTTTACTCTGACTATTCTCTGCTGTCTCAGACAACGATGTTTGTCCTGTTTTAGCCACCGTAGCTTCTTCGAAAGGGAGGGGTGAGCAGTGGGCTGAGCCCTTAGTGCAAACAAGGCTTTACGCTTTAACCAGCTCAGCCACAGTAACAGCTCATATTAGCCAGCTAAACTTTTACTACCCTGTTAGAAAAAATATATAGTTGCATAGTTTCATGTGGTTCTTCTCCCTTGCTGTTTGCTATGTGGGGAGAAATGTGCTGGTTACGTTCGTGAGACAATCAGCTGATTACTAGTATTATATTATGTATTAAGACCCTTGATCCTCACCTGACTATGGCTTTGTCAACTTTATCCATGACGTGGTTTATAATGGACTGTGGTACAGAAACTTGGTTTACTCTGGCTATTCTCTGCTGTCTCAGACAACGATGTTTGTCCCGTTTTAGCCACCGTAGCTTCTTCGAAAGGGAGGGGTGAGCAGTGGGCTGAGCCCTTAGTGCAAACTCGCAACTGAATCGCTAGATGTCGCTAAAAATCACACACTGCACCTTTAAAGGACACACGTCAATCAGTCGGATATATGTACATATTCACGTGATTCATTCATTTATACACACACACACACCTGTCCCACCCACTTTTTAAAACAAAGTTACGCCACTGGTAAAAACGTATAATAGCTGTAGTAAAAGTATTCGAGAGAGTTTCACATGTAATACATAGCCATTTCATATGCAAGCCTATCAGCCAATCACAGCAGAAGCCGGTTACACACAGCAGACACGCCCCTTCAAACAGAGCGTTCACATCAGAGGCTAAAATCAGGCAAGGAAAAATGCCTATCATTTCAAAATTATGACTATTTTTGATCTAAAAAAAATACATTATAAAGAAAACATTATAAAATTATAAAACAACCCCATTCTAGGGCACCTTTAAAATAAGAAAAATAATCACAATTGCTTCATCACAGACTGAAAACATTCACATGAAAAGAGAGAGTGTCCTGAAGCACTCAATGTTTTCCTGGGGTTGTTGTGAGTTGGGTACTTTTTTTGAGTTACTTACCCAACACTGGTTATGAATAGTGTATTTCTGTACACTACTTTAGGAGACCCAGCGAGATGATTGCGAGGGTGAGCTGGAGCATCTCAGCGTGGCGTTGTGGTGGAGGAGGCGGAGAACATCATGAACCACAGGACTGACACCGGTGTCGTCATCGAGGGGGATCTGGAGCATCTCACCGTGGCGGTGTGGTGGAGGAGGTGGAGAACATCACGAACCACAGGCTGACAGCGGTGTCGTCATCGAGGGTGAGCTGGAGCACCTCACTGTGGCGGTGTGGTGGAGGAGGCGGAGAACATCATGAACCACAGGACTGACACCGGTGTCGTCATCGAGGGGGATCTGGAGCATCTCACTGTGGCGGTGTGGTGGAGGAGGCGGAGAACATCACGGACCACAGGCTGACACCGGTGTCGTCATCGAGGGTGAGCTGGAGCATCTCACCGTGGCGGTGTGGTGGAGGAGGCGGAGAACATCACGGACCACATGCTAACATCGGTGTCGTCATCGAGGGTGATCTGGAGCATCTCACCGTGGCGGTGTGGTGGAAGGAGCCGGAGAACATCACGGACCACATGCTGACATCGGTGACACTACCTGGTCTCGAAAAGGAGTGGTAGGAACCTTGGGCACATATCCAGGCCGGGGTCTCAGGATCATGTGAGAGTCAGCCGGCCCGAACTCCAGGCACGCTTCGTCTACTGAAAATGCCTGCAGGTCCCCTACCCTCTTCACAGAGGCCAGTGCAATCAGGAGCACTGTCTTCATTGACAGGAACTTAAGCTCCACTGATTGCAGAGGCTCAAAGGGAGCACTCTTCAGGGCAGTTACGACCACTGAGAGGTCCCAAGAGGGTACGAGAGGAGAGCGAGGAGGATTCAGTCTCCTTGCACCCCTCAGAAACCTGATGACCAGGTCGTGCTTCCCGATGGATTTACCATCAATAAGGACATGATTGACGGCAATGGCGGCCACATAGACTTTTAGAGTGAAGGGAGACAGCCCTCTCTCCAACCCATTTTGAAGGAACGAAAGCACAACGCTGATAGGGCAAGTACTGGGGTCTAGAGCACCAGGAGACGAAGAGGTTCCACTTCAACTCGTAGAGGTGTCTCGTAGATGACGCTCTCGAGGAAGTGATGGTAGCCACCACCGCTGGTGGTAGGGTACTCAAACCTGCCTCGTCCCGTCGAGAAGCCACACATGTAGGTTCCATAGATCGGGACGAGGGTGCCAAAGGGTGCCCCGTCTCTGAGAAAGGAGGTCCTCTCTCAGAGGGATAGGCCAGGGAGGGGCTGAAGCGAGGAGCATGAGGTCTGAAAACCAAGTCCAGGTGGGCCAATGGGGCGCAACCAGAAGGACCTGCTCGTCGTCCTCCCTGATCTTGCACAGGGTCTGTGCGAGAAGGCTCACTGGGGGAAACGCATACTTGCGGAGGCCCAGCTGTGCGCCAGTGCGTCCGTGCCGAGCGTGCCCTCGGACAGGGAGTAAAATAGAGGGCAATGGGAAGAGTCGTGGGAGGCAAACAGATCTACCTGTGCGTCGCCGAACCGTTCCCAAATCAGCTGGACCGTCTGGGGATGGAGTCGCCATTCTCCAGAGAGTGGCCGAATCCGTGAGAGCTCGTCGGCTGCACGGTTCAGGTCTCCGGGAATGTGAATAGCACGAAGCGACCTCAGATGCTTCTGACTCCATAGGAGGAGGTGGCGAGCGAGTTGTGACATACGGCGAGAGCGTAGACCACCCTGATGGTTGATGTACGCTACGGTCGCGGTATTGTCCGTACGGACCAGTACATGTTGGTCTTTGAGCATGGCTCGAAAGCGACGCAGAGCCAAATGTACCACCAACAACTCGAGGCAATTGACATGCCATAGGCGCTGGGGTCCTGTCCAGGAGCCCGCGGCAGCATGTCCATTGCACATGGCCCCCCAACCTGTGGCTGAGGCATCCGTTGATACAACATGCCTGGAAACTTGAACTAGGGGCACTCCGGCCCGTAGAAAGTTGAGGTCTGACCACAGGGAGAAGGTTTGACGGCAGGTCGAGGTAACTGGTACCCGGAGCCTGCCCAAGTGCCATGCCCACCTCGGGACTCGGTTGCGGAGCCAGTGCTGAAGCGGTCTCATATGAAGCAAACCCAGCGGAGTGGCGGCCGCTGCGGATGCCATTTGCCCCAGGAGCCTCTGAAATAACTTCAGTGGAACCGCATTCTTGCTCTGGACTTGGCGCAGGCAAGTCAGCAGTGACTGCGTGTGCTCGCTCGCTCGTAAGCTGCGCGGACATGGCGACCAAGTCTATTTCCATACCGAGAAAAGAGATCCTCTGCACGGGGCAGAGTTTGCTCTTCTCCCAGTTGACCCGAAGGCCCAGACGAGCTAGGTGCTGGAGCACTAGGTCTCTGTGTTCGCAAACCTGGTCTCGAGAGTGAGCTAAGATGAGCCAGTCGTCGAGATAATTCAGGATGCGAACCTCGTGTAACCGGAGTGGCACAAGGGCTGCCTCGACGACCTTCGTAAAGACGCGAGGAGACAGAGCTAGCCCGAAAGGGAGAACCGCGTACTGGCATGCCTGCCCCTCGAAAGCAAACCGAAGAAACGGTCTGTGTCGAGGAAGAATGGAGACATGAAAGTAGGCGTCCTTCAGGCCAATCGCTGCAAACCAATCCTGTGGCCGGATGCATTCGAAAATGCTTTTGGCGGTGAGCATCTTGAACGGAAGCCTGTGAAGGGATCGGTTCAACATTCGCAGGTCCAGGATTGGCCGTAACCCACCGGATTTCTTCGGTACAATGAAGTAGGGGCTGTAGAAGCCGGACTTCATTTCGGCTGGAGGGACAATCTCGATCGCACCTTTCGCCAGTAAGGTAGCGACCTCCGCTCGCATGACAGGGGCATTGCCACCGACCATAGTGAAGCGGACTCCCCGGACTTTCGGGGAGGAGATCGCGCAAGCTGAATCGCGTAGCCGAGCCTGATGGTCCTGGCGACCCAGCAGGACAGCTGGGGGAGCCGAAGCCACGCGGCCAGAAACTGTACCAGCGGGGTCATGGGTACCACAGACGTACCCTCGGTGGGGCAGCGAAGCGGCATGACTGGCCTAGACTGGGGAGGCATAGCATCCTGGTGTGGGGGCACAGCCATAGACCGTGTCCTGACAGAGGAGACCAGGGAAGGACGTGCGTTCCACTGGGGTCTGCTCTGACAGGTGTCTGGCGACAGAGAGTGGTGAGGCTCGTGAGCGGCACACACTGTCGTGCGCGCCCTCTGGGAACTCAGAGATGGGTATGTCAGATCTGTCTTTGAAACTGTACCAGCGGGGTCATGGGTACCACAGACGTACCCTCGGTGGGGCAGCGAAGCGGCATGACTGGCCTAGACTGGGGAGGCATAGCATCCTGGTGTGGGGGCACAGCCATAGACCGTGTCCTGACAGAGGAGACCAGGGAAGGACGTGCGTTCCACTGGGGTCTGCTCTGACAGGTGTCTGGCGACGAGAGTGGTGAGGCTCGTGAGCGGCACACACTGTCGTGCGCGCCCTCTGGGAACTCAGAGATGGGTATGTCAGTTCTGTCTTTAACCACATTAGGGTGCCGCTGACTGACACAAAATATTCTCCCCTGGCCCTCCACCAGGGGAAGGAGTGGCCCTGCTACCACCTCCTCGACAAAACTGGAGCCCATCTCTGAGCTGTCCACGTCAGGTACGCCGCTTGGCCTGGCGTTTAGCGGGCTGCGGAGCCTGAGCGGACTGTGGCGCCTGTCTGAGCCGTCCTCCACGGCACGGCCCGGGTGGAGGCTGCTGCGGGGGCCGAGTGGGAGGGGCGGGAGACGCAGAGGGGCGCCCTCGGCGGCGAGCAGGCTGAGTTGACTGAACCGGTGGCTGGGCGGCTAGCTTTAGTCTCGCGCTGAAGTCCCGTGCTGAAGTCCCGTGGGAACTGTAGATGGGCACTGACTAGAGCGTCCAAGATGGCGCCGTTGTATGTGGCCTGCCGTCTATTGCCCTCTTTCTCACTCCTAAAAATCGTGATTTTATGTCTGTTTTTATGTTTGTCGCTACTAACCTCTTACTGCAATACGTCATTTGTATATGATCGTCAAACACTGCTAAACATCCGTATGGCTATTGCTCCAATCAAGAGTAATGTTGAAGAGTGCTGCCGATCTCTTCCACCTGAGTACCAGCACCTTCTTGTACAACTGCGTTGGTATCCCGCCGACCTTCCCTGGAGACGACGGCGTCGGAGAAAGCGTGGAAAGCGGGGTGGAGTTGCTGCTCGTTTGAAGTTTCTGGCGCGGTCTTCGGCTGTGTGTGTTGGTCCTGTGCTAACCAGTGAGCGCCGTCTCGCCGGAGCTTTTGTATGGTCCTTCCCCTCCTATCGGTGGCTTCGACCCGCTGTTGGATGTTTTTCGTCCGACCCATCGTGCATCATCCCCCCCAGCTTTCGACATCGTGGAGTGAATCAACATAATCTTCGCTTGCTTACTCGAACATCACAGCTGGAGGTAGCTGCACCATCTCTTAAAGTGGCCCTGATCAACGCCCGGTCAGTGGTGAACAAGACATTTTTAATAAACAATTTCTTCACGATGCAGGATCTGGATATCTTATTTATCACTGAGACATGGATTAAACCGGATGAGCTAAGTCCTTTCACTGAATTAGTTCCACAGGACTGCGCTTTCCTAAACTCACCGCGGCTATCTGGCCGTGGAGGGGGATTAGCGTCACTGTTTAAAAAACAATATCCCTGCCGTGGTCTAACAACTAGCCCTTGCCGTACTTTTGAAGTTCAGCTGGTCCAACCTACATCAACTAATTCCCAGGTATTTGCCTTGGTTTATCGTCCGCCTCAACCAAATAAGGATTTTTTAAATGAATTTGCTGAGTTTGTGGGGGATTTGATTACCAGATTTGACAGAATTCTAATCCTGGGTGATTTTAATATTCATGTGTGCTGTGATACTAAGCCACTTTCTAAAGAGTTTCAGAATCTTATTGCTTCTTTTGACCTAGATCAATGGGTGTCTGGCCACACTCATATCCAGGGACATACTCTAGATTTAATTCTATCACGTGGTTTACAGGTATCAGATATTAGTATCAGTAATACTGGTATGTCAGATCACTTTCCGATTCTGTTTTCTCTACCTATTAATGACACCAGACATAAACTTCATCCTTGCACACGGACAACTCGAATCTTTGGTGATTGTGCTAAGGAGGACTTTGTGGCAATATACTCAGGTCTAGCTGTGGAACAAGTTACTGTTCCATCACTGAATTCCTTGGATGCTGAAGATCACTTGAATCTTTTTAACTCTATCTGCTCCAATGTTTTAAATGCTGTTGCTCCAATCAGGGTAAAGAAAAAGAAATGTAATCATGTTTCAAAACCATGGCTTAATGATAATGTTCGTTCACTCAGACAGACCTGTAGAAGGGCTGAACGCAGGTGGAATAAGGACAGACTACATGTTTCTTATGAAATTTAAAAAAATTCCCTTGCTGCATTTCAGCAAGCTGCTAAAGCTGCTAAAAATCACTATTTTTCTGAGCTGATTAAAACCAACAGTACCAGGCCTAATGTTTTATTTTCAATAATTGATTCTGCACTAAATCCCACTACAAACCTACTCCCAGAGATTTCTGATTCTCTCTGCGAAGATTTTGCATCATACTTTAATGAGAAGATCTCAATGATTAGATCTCAAATGTCACTATCTACCTATATGCCTCTTGAAGTTCCTATATGTTCTTCTACATGGTCTGTCTTTGAACCTGTTTCCCTTGACTCTCTGGTTGAGATTGTTTCAACTTTAAAAACTACTAGCTGCTTTCAAGATGTGATTCCTACAAAATTTTTTAAGCAGGTTCTATGTGCTATCGGTTCGGATTTGTTGTCTTTTATCAACAAATGTCTCTGTTCGGGGGTTGTTCCTAACAGCCTGAAACACGCCTCGGTCTTGCCGAAACTTAAGAGATCTAGTTTGGATCCATCAATTCTAAGCAACTATCGTCCAATCTCAAATTTACCTTTTATTTCAAAAATTTTAGAAAAAGTGGTTTTGAGCCAACTCCAGTCCTTTTTAACTGATAGTCTGATCTACGAGAAATTTCAGTCTGGTTTTAAACTACGTCACAGTACCGAATCTGCACTTCTGCGAGTTATGAATGACATTTTACTCAGTACTGATACAGGGCAATCTGTGGCTCTGGTCCTGTTGGACCTCAGCTCTGCTTTTGACCTTGTCGACCATGATATTTTAATCACTCGCCTTGAAGTATCCACAGGTCTTAGGGGCATGGTGTTGGAGTGGTTCCGCTCATACTTGCTTAACAGAAGCTATTCTGTTCGCATCGGGAAACAGTGCTCATCTAAAATGAAACTTGGGTCTGGCGTTCCGCAGGGTTCTATCCTTGGGCCAGAATTATTTAATCTGTATATGTTACCTCTGGGTTCTATTTTAACTAAACATGGGGTTTCTTATCACCTATATGCTGATGATACTCAAATTTACTTGCCCCTAAAACGTAATGACAAGTCTGCCTTAAAGCCACTACTGGACTGTATAGATGAACTGAAACTATGGCTTACTGATAACTTCCTGAGTTTAAATGAAAACAAGACCAAAATTATCTTGTTTGGCCCCAGTGATCGTAGTACACATGTTTGTGACCTTCAAACATTGTCACCTTATAGTACCACCTGTACTCGTAATCTGGGCGTCTGGATTGATAACAACATTAACCTTGAAAAGCAGATAAGTGCTGTGGTAAAATCCTGCTTCTTCCATCTTCGTCTCTTAGCTAAGGTTAAGCCGTTTCTGTCTGGTAATCACTTTGAGATAGCCATGCATGCATTTATAACATCCAGATTGGACTATTGTAATTCTTTATATATTGGAGTTTCTCAGAAACATATCTCCCGTCTACAATTAGTCCAAAATGCAGCTGCACGCCTTCTCAAAGGAAAACGTAAATTTGACCATGTTACTCCGGTTCTGATCTCGCTACATTGGCTACCAATTAAATTTCGAATAGATTTTACAGTTTTGCTTTTTGTTTTTAAATCTTTACAAAACATAGCTCCCCAGTACTTATCTGAACTGCTTCACCCAAAATTGAAGTCAAGATCACTAAGATCGGGGGAATCTAACTTACTTTCTGTCCCCAGGACCAGACTAAAAAACAGGGGTGACCGTGCTTTCGCAGTTTATGGACCCAAATTATGGAACAGCCTACCCACAAATATCAGATCTGCCCAAACTCTGACATTTTTTAAAACTTCTCTGAAAACGCACCTTTTTTCACTTGCTTTTAACGTACCTTGATGTGTCCGTCTTTCCTCCTCGACGTGTATCTGTTTGTTATGTGCATGTTTTTGTCTATTTTTTATTATTACTATTTTTTTTTATTTTTTTATTTTTTTTATGCTTTGTTAAGCACCTTGGTCAACGTCAGTTGTTTTAAGATGTGCTATACAAATAAAATGGTATTGTATTGTATTGTATTGTAACTCAGTTGTAGCCGGAAAAAGGTAAATAGTGTGCAGGCGGGAGGAGCGTAGTGTGTGAAGAGTGATGATCGGACCGAGTTGCTCATAAGTGAAGAAATGGTTCGCGTTTGTGCCGTTCCATTCCATGACAAAGAGATTCTGCAGTTGAGGCTAGTTGCACTTCAACTTGATGTACAAACTCCCATAGAAGCTTCAGCGCGGGACTTCAGCGCGAGACTAAAGCTAGCCGTCTAAAACACTATTTAGGTGATTTTAAACAATAGCTAAGTTGCTGAACGCATCTTGTTGTCAGGTAAGTGCCCTGTTCATGTTGGACAGACATTTAAACTGCATTTTGTATCTGTTAAGAGGCACAAAGACACTCTTTATGAATATGCCCCCATAACTGCCGTTATAGCTGAGTGGGAGCTCTGGGCAAAAGCTGTAATATTTCCGTGTTGGAAGCACCAATCCGGTTCGTTTTTTTTTTTTTCTATAGACGGTACTCGCAAAGATATAACGAACAAGATTAACTCAAAATTTGCCCGGAGTTCTCCTTTAAGAACATTCTCTTTAGTTCTATCTTTGCATGTCTCATTGATTCCCTGAGATCTGCCACTGTTAAAAAAGTGGTGGAAAAATGCATCCACTTATATATTATGTAACTTGTTGGTTTTAAAAGGTATAACACCCATGTACTGTATGCCCCGCCCCCCCTCCTTTTATTTTTATGTTTTATTATTTTCCCCTCTCGTCAGCACACCAAATTGCACGGTTACCCTTATTTTTTGGCCATTTATTTGAACATGCATGCATTAGATATCCACACTTTCTTGCTAGCTCTGCCATTAGTGAATACTATAGTTTTCTTTATATATAATTAACAATGGGTTCAATAAAGGTTATAAGCTATAACGTTAAGGACCTTCATAGCCCTATGAAGAGAAAAAAATATGTCAAATAGCTTTTTTGCAAGAAACTCATCTCTCTGACGCAGAACATGAGAAATTAAATACAAAAGAAAAGGCATGAGAGTTAGCTTTTTTTGTCAATTTTAAGTTTTAATTTAAAATGTTTGCGATTTTAATATAAGTACATTGTTAAATATTTGACCACTTGCTTGATCTACTTAATATATAATTATATAGAAGTAATGCATTGAATAATATGTTGTTTAAATTGTGTTTAAACGTACGTCTATTATAGAGTGTATGTGTACAAAGAGAATCGCAATGCTGGCAAAACTTTTTTAAAATAAAAGTTGCTGATAACTTCTGGATTTGAAATACAAATAGTGAGTATGTGTTTGTGGTACAGCCGCGGATCAGTTACGCACTGCAAACGCAGCATATGTGAAAGCGTGCTGCTCCTGTGCCGCATACGCACTGCAAACGGAGTATGTGTGAAACGGGCGGTTAGCATCCTGGTTAGCGCTTATTTTGTATATCAATACAAAGGCCGCGCCAACGCCAGACAATTTGAAAAGCAATGTGTGGCTCTACTTTGGGTTACCAAAGAAACAGGGAAAATCCACGAGTAAGTACAAAGTCCATTTTTTTATATAAAAAAAAAGCCGGTAGTAACAGTGTGTTTTTCTTCTGAAAACATCACTGCCTGCCTATTGACATTGACTGATACACTGCCCTCTGGTGGACAGAGCATATACAACTGAAGGCATTTTAATGGTCAAAATATTATTAATTAATATTTGAATATATTCGAATATTAATAAACAAACAAACTTCAAATATGATTTTTTTGGCAAAAGTCAAAGCCCTAACTTCTAGTTTAGCCTTTTTGATAGAACGGTGAACCACTTTACCTTCAGCCTTGTCAGTCCCCTCACCTCAAAATCATCCACACGTCCCGGAAAAACGAGTTGTAGAGATTTTAGAAAGAAGCACTAACATTAACCAGTGTTTCTTTTTTGTGATTTACCATTAGCTATACAAGCTAGCAGCTAACTTTAATAACAATATCTAGCTAATGTTAGGCTAACGTTAACAGTAGCGTTATCTAATAATTTTCCACCAGAGCTTTAGCTAGCTGGCTAACGTTGCATTCTCTCCTGCTGTGTTCAATGACTCAATTCATCAAGCTGTAGCTAACGTTAGCTAAGCCTATGTCAACAGAGTTCCTGGGTAACTGGGGATATACCAGAAAATATAAAAATTGGTATTCCCCTATTATTAATATGCTCTAATATTTCCATGCACTCGCGCTCCCTTCTGGCATGCGCACCTGTTCGCAGTTCACTGAATTTTCTGGTACTAGTAAAAGTGATACATTTTTTTTTTTTTAAACCCACGTAATTACTTCTTGTGGCCTGCGTATTCACAACGAGTACAAATAGCGATGCAGATTAACACTAGGCGATTTCCTAGGCAGATATTGACTTGGGACTATATTAGGGGGAAGCACAGGTGAAGCACTGCTGCTTAGGCGAAGCACTGCTACTTGGGCGCAGAGATATCACGCAACACTAGCTCCTAAACTCTGGAATAGCCTTCCTGATACTGTTCATTGCTCAGACTCACTCTCCCAGTTCAAAACTAGATTAAAGACGCATCTCTTCAGCCAAGCATTCACATAATGCTTACCTTTTATACTACAGATGAATCAGATCGAATGCATTAATATTATGAACAGCAGCTACGCTAATTATTTCCCATCTGCTTTTCTGCTGTTATTTCGGGACGCTAGTCCCATGGTAAATAGCGTTCGTCAGCTCCAGTTTGTATCCAGCCTCTCACAGAGACTTCAGATGATCCAACACCTGCGATGAGACGACTAAATGCCTGTGGAGAGACGACTCGACGCCTGTGAAGAGACGACTCAACGCCGGCGATATGTTATGCCCTAAATTAATACATGATGATTAACTAACTGTATTTTTCTATGTACATTTCTGAAATGCACTTTCTGTAAAGCTGCTTTGAAACAATATGTATTGTGAAAAGCGCTATACAAATAAATTTGAATTGAATTGAACACATGAAATCCCACGACTTCCATAAACATACCGGCGTTCAACGCGTCAAAAAAACAAAAGAAGAAGAAGAACATACCGGCGTGACCAGTCTCCACAGCACAGACACTCTATTTCAGTCAGCATAGGTTGGCATATTTCCCCACATTCACACCACCAGTTCGTGTTGGCTCTCATCCTCATGTCCTCAGGCTGTTGAGCGATTCAAGGAACGAAATGAACGAAATGACTCGAAAAAAGATTCGTTCATTTTGATGAACGAGTTCGAACAGGAGAGTCACGAACGTGCATCACAGAACCGAGCAAGGCGAGCATTTGTGCTTTTTAAACTTAAACTTTTCTATTTATTTTTTAAATTTGAATACAATAAATCTTGCATGTCACAAAGAACTTGTTTTTCCACCTCCACGAATGAGACAAGTAAAGTAAATGGTAGTTTTCATTGCTTTACCCCGGTCTTAAAGTAAAAAAGATGACAAAAAAAAAATGAATACATTTATGGTGAGATTACTACATTTTATTTAATTAAACGCATTTATGGTGAAATTACTGTGTTCACAACACAATAATTGAACACAATCTGTGTTCATTTTGACCACGAAACATGTGCTGTCACTTTAATTCAGCGTTTGCAGAACAACAAAAATAGACTCGGTGTAGAAACGATCTCTGCACTGTATACGCACCGCAACTGGAGCGGATCGCCGGACTGCACAGAAAAAAATACGCACCGCATACTGTGAGGAAGTATGTGTGAAACGGCTGTAACGTCACCTACAGGAGCCCAGATGACCAATAATAGCCTTGCTAATGAGCTCACGATTCACAACTTCACCAGGCGTGAAAAAGCCTCGGAATCTGAATTGAAAACAATGTTATATAATTTAAATAAATATATATAAAATATCATTATTTTTTAAATATTCAAATTATATTCGAATAACAAAGTTCGGAGTCAAAGCTCTACTAGAAGTTAGCACTAATACAAACATTATTTTTGCAGAATGAGTGTGTTAGGGGAGAAGGATGCAGCCATTGTTAAACAGCTGGATGCTGGATTGAAATGCAGCTGGAACTGGTCGTGGCTAAAAAAGGAAGGCAAGGTATCAATAAAAGGGCAAGTGGTGTCCTTTCATCTAGGAGATGTATTGAACAAAATCAACAGGCAGTGATTCGCCAGATGCATTCTCTGCCACAAAGATATCATTTATGCTAACAAATACCTATGCACAGAGGTAGGTGGTGTAGGCTGGTTAGTCAGCACAGGCAGCATAGACAGAGTACACTAGCACTTTGAGATTGTTTATTCAATGTAAAGTGCACTACAAATAAAATGCATTATTATTATTATTATTCACAATCAGCTCCAGTCACTGGCAGCATCATCACCTAAACATGGAATACACAAGCTTTACATTAATTACATAATTTGTGTTCTAGGCAATGGTCCTTGAAACCTTGGCGGAGCATTCCATCCCGTTTTCTAAGGCTCCTGTAATTGTTGAGCTTGCCCAGATCCTTTCCTTGGATAAGCCAGCTTTGCAGGGAATGAAGCTGTCGAGGACGGCAGCTTCATACAAGATGATCCATGGTCCAGGTATTTACATTTTCTTTCTTACCTACTATTTCAGTGTTTTAATTTCCATTTTAGTGAACTGCAGACATAAAAAAATGTCCCTTAAACTACCATATTGCTATATATACTGCTATGTTGCCAGAATTACCTGTTGTATGATTTATATTGTACTAATTAGATTATGCATGTGATGTGACAAATCTGTCCGACTTTGTGTAGGGCGGACCTACTCTGAGAGGACCTTTTCCAACATGAAGAGATTTCCCTTTTCATTACATTTAGACGAGAGTACCTCCAACAACAACAAAAAGGTTGGTCTCATATTAAACTATTGCCATCAAAGTCCTTCTGTTTTTGCTTTCTTTGTATGCCTTGTAAAATGTTGCATGGCTCATAAACCTTTTTATGTTGAAGGTCCTCTCCATGCTTGTTTGCTACAATCATGCAGACTTGAGGAAGGTGATAGTGGAGCATTTGGGGTCCTTGGAGATTGTGAAGGTGAATGCTGCTTTTTTAGAGAAGGTGCTCTGTGAGTTCTTTGAGAAAAACAACATCCCGTGGAAAAACCTTGTGAGTATGCTGATGGACTCGTGTGCTGTGATGAGGGGCAGCAAGACTGGCCCCGAGACCAGGATGCACCAATACTGTCCCAACCTGCTCGATGTTGATGGGGACTCCTGTCATCATATACAGTACACAATGCGGCAAAGAAGTTCTCAGAGCCCTTTGACAGCTACTTGGAGAAGCTGTTCAGTGATCTCCAGGTTGACCATCAATGGAGTCCAGACCAGGTAAACAAAATGCCAAGCACATTTGACACTACAGCGCTTTACCGCCCTCTGTTGAGCACTCATAGTAGCACACTTCACGTATGTGAATTTGGTATAACCTGAATTTGTCAGCTCTAGTCTAGACCACGGCTGCTGACCCTACTGTACTGTACTGTGGTAAAACTATGCAATGTGTAGAATGTCTATGTGTTTCTTTGAAAATCTTTTTATGTCTTTTGTCAGGTGATGTACCTCAAGGAGATAGCTATGATTCTAAATCTCGCCTCCATCCCACAGAAGTGCTTTGTTACTCATCGCTGGCTGTCAACACTGCATTGGCTGCCTATTAAACATCGTATACATTTTAAAATATTGCTGATTACTTACAAAGCACTAAATGGTTTAGCTCCCCAGTACTTGAGCGAGCTCTTAACGCATTATAGTCCTTCACGTCTATTGCGATCTCAAAATTCTGGCCAGTTGATAATACCTAGAATATCAAAATCGACTGCTGGCGGTAGATCCTTTTCCTATTTAGCACCAAAACTTTGGAACAATCTTCCTAACACAGTCCGGGAAGCAGATACAGTCTGTCAGTTTAAATCTAGACTAAAAACACATCTCTTTGGCTTAGCATACACATAACACATTATAGATTTCTATAATTCAATGTTATGTAACCAGCAGAGTAACTGCCGTAGCAAGGCTGTCCCCCTGTGCTCACCGTATCTCTCTTTCTCTCAGCCACGCCCTCTAGTTAGCGTGTATGCGGCTAGTTCTTCATTAGCGTCAATGGCATTTTGTATAAAACCGGCACATCAGGTGGGAAACTAAGTAATCCCTCTGCTCGTACGTCCTCTTTGCACTGTTCGCTCTGCGGTCACTTATGAAAGGTATGTGTCAACACTCCATTTTTTTATTGCAAACATGTTATTTTAGCTAGCTGTGTAAAGTTTAACTGTTTGACAACAGATGCTTGACCGTGTATCAGACGCTTCCGGGTAGCATATTGTTAATCTACCGAAGGTCTTGGCTGGAAGACGCTATGTATGCGCGGTCTGTCAGTGTCTACTGGAATGCGAGTTGAGGTAATATTGGCTGTATGGCTCACAACAATAGAGTAATGTTTCGCTAGGTAATGTGTTTGTATATATGTATGTTTATAGTAAATTAATCTACTATAATATGACCATGGTTCACTGTAAATCCTTGTGGTGTGACTAATCGATAACCTTAATGCATGATAGGCTATTTTGTATGTGAATTATGCTTGTGTGTGATCTTATGTAGGTTCGCACCGCGGGGAAGATAACCGGGGAGCCACATTTCTGTTTATGTTGAGTGTTGTATCTCTAGAGGTAAAAAAAGAAATGCTGGTTATTGTATTTGTATTACTTATAACGTAAACCAGTATCAATCAATGATATTTATTGTTCATAACGTATTTTAATTGTGGTTGTTTCTCTCTTCAGAAAGATTGTCACTGCTGCTTTGCCTCTTGTAAATTCAATGTGATTGTAGCTCTGGCCTCATTTTGTTATCTTTATTTTGCTTTCTTTATTTTGTTGCCCATCTAAACTGGCCTAAACCTAGGCGTGGTGGGTTTTCTTTGTTGTATGTCAGCAATAGGTGTGGTATTGGCTGCCCCAGTAGTTTGCTGCACTGCTAACGTCTAGTCTTGCTTATTCTTGATTCAGTTAGGTTTAATATACTAATCTTTCCTCTTTCTCTCCGGAGAACCAGATTGATGAAGCTGTTTTGTGGGGAAGGTCGCCGGACTTGAGTCCTCCTCTTCACGCATCGCACACCGTATTTGTAGTGGTAACGTGCACCTCACTATTTGCAGTGATCACCTTTTGTAGTGTGTGTGTGTGTGTGTGTGTGTGTGTGTGTGAGTGAATAGGCAATAGAATCAGCAGCACGGTGGTGTCGGTCTCCCTCCTTTTCCAGGACAGGTAACCTCTCCCAAACAGCTGACCCATTGAGTGCCATTATTGTTTGTACCTTGATGTTCCTGGTGGCAGCCACTACCCCCCTCTGATTGGCCTATGAGGTCTAATCTGCATCGTCTCATATTGTTCTGAGAAACAAACCCCAGACTGTTTTTACTGAATAATTTGTTAATAAATATTTTTGTACTTTTATAGTGAAATATCATGTCTCTGTCATTACTTAAGTATCTGTGTGTGAGAGCCCTCTTGTCTAAATCAAGGTGTTGGAGGTCTAGCTAAAGTACATCTTGGTGTGAAAGGCCCCAGGTGGCGTAGTCGAGCACCCTAGAGTCAATACCTTTGTCATATGACTTCAGTCGGTCACAGTTAGGCTGCATAGTTTAGATCAGCCGGAACCGGGAACACTTCCCATAATTCCTGATGTACTTTGTACATCATAAGAAGGATGGCGTCTACGCTAATATTAGTCTCTCTGCTTATCCCGAGGTTTACCGCAAACCGCCGGATCCAGGCCATATCCAGATCTGACGAAAGACCATCACATGGACACGACGACAACGCATCCCTGATGAGCCAGCCCCATCAACACTGTGAAGGCCCATGGACACCTCAACACACTCATCTTCTCACCGGCCGGATGACCCAACCTCCAACCAGATTAACTGGATAAATATCGTGAAAGTTCTGATCACATCTGACTCCTGACATTATGCTGCCTAACTCATAATCATACACTGTTCGTTCGTTGGCCAAAGGAGGACTGGCCCCCTGACTGAGCCTGGGTTCTCCCAAGGTTTTTTTCTCCATTCTGTCACCTGATGGAGTTTTGGTTCCTTGCCACTGTTGCCTTTTTCGCCTCTCTTCGCCTTTGTCGCCATTGGCTTTTGGCTTGCGTAGTTGGGGACATTTAACATTTAATATTGAATTTAACAATACTATTACAACATTGTTTTCCTGTTATCTCTGTAAAGCTGCTTTGAAACAATTTGTATTGTAAAAAGCGCTATATACATAAAGGTGACTTGACTTGACTTGACTGTCTGCATACGATGCCAGCATGGCAACCCATGCCATGATGCCTGCGTACAAAGTCCTCTATTATGGCTACCTCTCCACTGCAGATAAGGAGCTGTATAGGACGCCTTTGGAACTGATGTACACAAAGTACCAGGTCAACCAGGCGGCAAGAGCCAGTATCAAGGTGGTTCAGGAGGAACTCAACAGGAAAGGTGATGAGACTTGATGTTCCAATCCCTTATAATAATTAGAACTTATACTTGTTATGAAGTTACTAATGAGGAGGAATATGTATTGTGTTTTACACTTACATTAATTCATCTTTCACAGGCATGACTCCACAAGGCTGTGAAAGAAAAAAGAGGGTATGTCAGAAGCTGTGGCATGAGGAGACGACAACAGTCCTACGGCTCAGCATCTACATGGGTGTGCTGGCTATTCTCAAGGAGTATGTCATGGTTTTCCAGGTGGGTGTTAGTTGCTTCATGAAGGCCGAACACATTACTCAGGTAATTAACTCCTCCTTACACCCACTCTGCCTACCTACAGCACAAAGTGATACAGAGGTGGCACAGGGTGATATCCGTACCCTATATTAACAGAATCTTCACCAGAAAATTTAGTATTTTTATCTTAAAAAACAAAAATGAAGGGGAGAAATAGAACTTGACACCTTAAAGAAGAAAAAACTGGCACTAGAGATTGAGTTTCTTCAAAAGGAACTTCAGAGTAAGTGCTAAAACACTATTTTTCACAAAGTGTACTATTGCTGACCTTTCATAACAATATATATTATTGCAGGCAAAAGATGACCATCACTGGCTTTTCTTGAGAAACAATAATTGAAATAAAACTCAATGAACTAAGCATGGTGTCTTGTCTTCTATTATTAATTTAATGAGAAACAATAATTGAAATAAAACTCAATGAACTAAGCATGGTGTCTTGTCTTCTATTATTAATTTAATGGTGTATGTGTGTTAAAAAAAATAAAAAATAAAAATGGTGTTCCACAATTCTGTCCCGTGCAGCTCTGCCACTAGGTTGGTCCAAGTGCACTGGCTGGAGCTCCTCATCAGGCATCACCTCCACCACAGGGGTCCTCTCCTCTCTGATGGTGGCAATATTGTGGAGGATGGCACATGCAACAATGTCACAGGCCCTGTCAGGTGCAACCCTCAGACCCTTCAAACACTGAAATCTTCCATTTAGTTGCCCAAAGGTCATTTCAATGCGTGCCCTTGTCCTGGCTAGAGCTGTATTGAAACGGGTTTGTGGTCCGGGGTTTGGGTCAGGGAATGGCGTCATGAAGTACTGCCTGCAGGCATAGCCCCTGTCTCCAAGCAGGATCCCATCGTAAGCACCTGGAAAAAAATTAGTTTTGTTAGGCTCAGAATAAAATTATGTAATACAGTGAGTTTGAAATTAATTTTTCCTTACCACGTTCAAATAATGTGCATAAATGTGATTCTCTGAAAATCCTGGAGTCATGCACAGAACCAGGCCATTTGGCTTCCACATTTGTGATGTGGAACATGGAATCACACACCATCTAAAATATTTGTAATCAGTCAACTGCATACTTTTTGATTACATTACTTTTTTAAAAAATGTTTATATATTTCTAATGGCGGCCATACACTGTGCGATTTTCGTCCGATTTTGAGCCGAATTCTGACTCGTGCGACTCTTTTTCGGGTCGGACCGATTTTCAGCTTTGTCGTTTGTCGTGCAGTGTTCGTGCAGTGTACAGGGAGAAACTAGAGGCGATTAACCTCTCCTGACCGGCAATCGGCTGGTCGGATGAATTTCTGGCATGTCAGTAATTTTGGTAGCTCCTCGTGACTATATCGCACAGTTGAAGCAGAGCTACAAACCGATTGCCCTAAACTCAGTGTTTTTTCCCTCACTGCGCTTGCGCGAAAACAGAAGTTTAACCATTTCATCTGCAGCAAAAATTTAATTAAAATAAAAACGAAAAGAGGGAGATCTTTAAGTTCTGTAGTTTAAACTAGCTACAAATTACCTCAAGTTCGTGTTGCAAAATGGATTAACCATATATTACCCACGTCTTCCAAGCCACCTGTGATACGTACGCCTCTTTTATTAATTTGTTAAACAATGTTTTTTAAATAAACCTGTTTTTAATTTTCATTGATTAATTACTGCAATGTTCGGACATATTATAGACTGTTAATAGTTATTTATATGCCTATAATTCATTGTAATCGACCTAAATGTGGAGGAGTAAGCTTTATGTAATATTTTATTATCCTCACAGCACGTTGGTTATGTGCTGTGAAATTATTGTGTGGCAAATTAATTATAATAGCGGAACAATTTAATAATACAATTATCCTAGGCCTCCCCTAATAATGATAATACAATAATAATTGAATGCATAAATTGGAAATTCTAAATCATCGTGATATTGATAGCAAGCTGAGTGCTTCTGTTTAAGATCACTGTTGCCGCGGTCATTCCCCTGTGTGCTCCGAAATATCTCTGGATACATGATATCGTCTATTGGCGCAATTTTACACATTTTACACGTATAGTGTGAGCAGTGAAGTCGCAGCTCGATGATCGGACCGTACAGTGTGAGCACATAAATCCTGAGCTTTGGCTTTACATCGCATGCGATTTACTCGTTCAGTGTGAGTAGGTAGCGTGCTGAAATCGCACAGTGTATGCCCGCCTTAATCTGGAATATTAAGAATCGTAATAGTAACTTACCTGCACATTTACACTGTGAAATCCCTTTCGGTTCACAAAATCCCCTTCATTGGGGCCAGGTGTGGCCTTGATGGGGACATGTGTGCAGTCTATGGCAGTAGTTCCCAAACCTGTTCTGGCGACCCACCAACACTGCATGTTTTCTTTGTCTCCCTAATCAAACACACCTGATTCAACTCATCAGCTCATTATCACATGGGTTAATGAGGTAACGTGCAGTGTTGGTGGGTCGCCAGGACAGGTTTGGGAACCACTGGTCTATGGTACCAATCACGTTAGGGAAGCCTGAGGAACAAATACGGTAAGTAAATACTGTAGGCTACTTTTTGGCATGATCATGGTTGCATGATCTTCATTAACAATTATATATGTACCTGCAATGGCCAAAAAAATCTGCTTCACAGCCTGTGGTCTTAAGTGGCTTGGAAATACCACAAAGCCCCCTAAAAACTGTTTGAGTGCCAGATAAACTTTGCAAATGGCACGACATACAGCACTTTTACACAAGTTTTCTGCATCTCCAATAGTGAAAAGGAGAGTGCCACTCGCAAAGAATCGCAAAGCTATACAAACTGTTTGTGCAGTTGTTAAAGCCGTCTCCGAGTCGAACAATTAACTTGTGGCTCCAACAATTTGATAATGTTGTAGATTACACCCTCCTGAGAAAAACGATATCTCTCAATCAGTAGATTATCGCGCTGCGCTAAAGGATCCTGTCGATCTCGCAAAACGCGATTAATTCGAAAAGCTATTAAAATTATTCTGGCACCTTCAGCAACAGGTTCCTGACGTAAAAACGGACAAGACATGGCTGCGAAAGACTTCCATATCGCCTTTTCCATATAAAGCCGGGATCTAATTCATTCAGACATGCGACATGCATAATCAGCCACTGCTGTGTATAGCTTTATATATCTTTAAATAGCTTTAAATCCCCCTTTGGACATTCACGATTGGTTACTGATAGAAAGGAAATGCCCATATTTGGGTTACATAGCATTGTGCAGGAGATTCAGAGCTTTACAATGATGCCGGTCATGACAGACTTCAGTAAACAGACGGAGCTCGGCATGAGGCGTTGGAATGCTAACTTCATAAATTCGGGAGAAACTTACTGCCGCAAGCAAACAACATTTAATAAAATAAACATCTTAATGTATATTTTCAACTTTTTCTTTATAGCAGTTTGAAAGAACACATATTGAAGGAGTAAACTAGCCCAAAATCTCAAAACTGACCACTGCATGAAAAATCTGTTTTTGCCATGTCTCGCCTTAAAAAACGAAATCTGAGTATTGGATAAAGCCAGGTTAACAATTATTTATTCATTGTGTTCACATATTAGATGGGGAAAAAATTACAGAGGGATTTATGGATATCTCCTTTTGTTATCCTGTAAATCAGAATATACTGTCAATGGCCATGTTTTTTTGGAATAAAATGTTATATAAATCAGGCTAGGAATAATATATTTACAAATCCCTCTGAAAATGTCTTCATAATATAACTAGGTGCAAGACTGGAAAGATTGGTGTATACAGGTGCTACCAAAGTAGAGATTTTGGACTTGGAGTATGAGAGAAAAGTCATTTTGAGAAAACAGCCCTACAGCATTCAGCCCTTTTACTTTCATGATTGTTTGCTGATAAAAAGGAAATGACCATATTTGGATCCGACAGCATTGTACAGGAGAGAGAGAGCTTTCCAGCGGTGCATGTGATGACAGCGATCGCAGAGCAGCATGTTGATTAAGAACACCAACTTTTGATGAATTTATGAGAAATCTACAGACTCAAACAGACAAAGTGTAGTAAAATAAAGACCTAAATGTGTATTTCAGACTTTTTTTCACCACAAGTCTGAAAGAAGACATGTTATTGAAGACAAATATCCAAAAATCTTTGGATTTTATGTGGTTGCATTTGTGCGAGTGCATGGTCATGTACTACTCAGTTAAATTCACGCATGAATTTTCCTGCATTGAACTTGTTTTAGCGCCCGCCAAAGTGAAGGACATTCTCGCCCATCCTAAAGCCGGGAACACACCAAGCCAAAGGTCGGCCGACTAAGTTTCCTCAGTGTGTTCTGCACCGTCGGCTGAAATTGGTCCTCATCTGCCTTTTTTCGGCCGATTCGACATGTTGAATTTAAATTTGTAAAATTCTGTGCATTGTTTATTTTTGTAATGCAAGTTATAATTTGTAAATGTAATAAAGAAATTATTCTGTACATTTATTTTTGTCATGTCAATTAATTTGTACATTTGATACAAAATAAATTGTTCTATACATTTTTACTTACAGTTCTTTTTACAACCATTTACAAGATGAGTTACGTTTAAGATAAGAAAAACAAAATAAAAGATTAAATTAACAGTATACATAAAACAGATTGAAAGAAAACATTTTTCTGTAGACGGTTACTGAGCAGCGCTGGAGATCCTGGATGGGCTGCACACACAATAGAGACGCTGGTAAAGCCTGAAAAAACGAAAAATTACATTTACTCACATACTCAAATCCAAACCGTTCTATGAGCTGAACTGTAAACAGCAGGGATTCATAGGGTCAAATAAAACCTGATTTAACCCTCTGGAGTCTAAGGGGTTTTTGAGGTCTGTGAGATGTTTTGACATGCCCTGACATTTGTGCTTTTTTCAGTTGCTTATAAACATATTAATGGCAAAGGTGTAATTACACTCTATTTAGCACAAATAGGGGTACCATAATATGCGAGCAACATCTATTTACATATTTGTATTTTTGAGGGAATAATGTTTATGCATGGTTATTCAAAAAACTAAAAATTAAAGTTTCTGAAAAAAGGCCACAAAACACATACTTAATATGTGTCCACAAGACTTTTGACTAATGGATGTAGTTGCCTAGTGTTTTTGCTTCAAAATTATCTGAAAATCACCCTGCCTAATCATTCACATAAAACAATACATTGATTTAAATTTTTTAAAACAGTTTTTGCTTCCAAAGGCAATATGCGCAGGGGCGTGACTTGCTGTGATTCACACCTGAGAAGACAAAGACCCTTCATAGTAATGAGCCTGCATACTAATGAGCCTGCATACTAATGAGCCATTCATTCAGGTGTGTCACACAAGAAAGAATGCGAGGACAAAAATAAATAAATAAATTATATATATATATATAAAATACAAATATAAATGAAAGTCAAAAGCACATTTTTAGTACATAGTCATACCTGGAAACAAATCCTGTTCAAATAGGCTATATGGACCATCCTACAGAATACAGAGTTAGAAAGTTAGAGTTCTCAGAGAGGAAAAAAAGGTATTTTTTCACAAATTTTTTATACATTCAAATTGTATAATTTCCAAGGTAAACATTTCTAGTATGCAGTTAATTCTCATACTGTATTTTCAGAAAGTTTTGGAATCTCCTCAAATGTGTCACTAATAAAAAACAATAATATTAAGATTTTTTTTTTACATCTATCTTGTCTTTTTTTTTATTTTTTTTTAAGTAGGCCTATAGCCTGGATTTTATCATTCATATTTCAAAGTTAAGGATTCATTAGTTTGATATAGTCTACATTGGAACAAACACTATAATAACATCTTAGATTATGATCTTATTTTTGACAAAACATTCTAACGTTATATATTTAACATATGAGCAGAAACTGGTTAACTAAAGCTTATTTGATGTCTATTTTAGAGTAAAAATCTTTATAATCTATCCCAAACTAGTCAACTAAATGTTGTCTTTCATATTTCGTCTGTAACAACAACAGTGCGAATTCCGTTCATTCATCACACAGAGAAAGACACGCGATTCATTTTAAAACAGTATTCGCGATTAGAACAAAGAATAAACTTACTATGATCCTGGATCCATGGCTCCTCGAAGTGAAATTAATCCAGCACTGAGGTAAATTATCCAGAATTATTCCTCAAAGCCTCGAAAAACGACACAGACTACCGGTACATTAATCTGAACTTGGTGTTTTATCGAGCTCGTGTGGGCGTTGGCAAGTTTCAGATCATTTGCGTTTCTATAGCGCGCGCTCTCTGTGGGCGTGGTCACATTAAAAGATAATTAGCTGAAATGAGAACGCCTGGCATCTCTCTCTTTTTATATAGATTACATAAACACAGAATATTTGTTTTAGTTTTGAATTAGATAATTTAAAAGTACACACTTAAATGATTATAAAGATATATTGATCATGCCTGTGTGACTAGTATTTGCAGAGTTTTGTTTATGTTTAGTGACGTGCTCTAGAAAAAAAGTTCACGGAGACGGAGAGGCAGAAGGCACACCCTGTTTATTTTCTTTATTTTACAAAAGCACAATATTTTATTTCGATTGTAAGTGGACCCATAAAAAAGTAGACATTTAATAGTTTATTTTTTCATATTTCTTAAGTGTGTATGACCAAAGGTGACTGAGTATTTTAAGTCTATTTTGCTGCTATGTGAAAAAATTCGCGCAAAACGCGCCGGCGCGTTTCTCGACTCCAGAGGGTTAACGTTGCTTTATTTGAACTGTTAATGCGCTATTGTCACGTTAATCACCTGTGTCTTGATCCAGAGATGCAGTACTTGTTCAGAAGATGTCATAGCGCCCCTACAGTGTCAAAATCACAGTGAAAACACGGAAAGCTGGACATTTTTCGTCAATTGCCTTCTTCCAGAGTGAATGCACAAATGACTTTGAAATTGCTTCTTTTTCTAAACTTCGTGCCAGATTGAGGAACCCTCGATTCCAGAATGAGTTTGCAAATGACGCTTCAGGTCCCTTTGATATGTGAAACACATTTCACACTGAAGACATGTGTAAGGCCTCTCTCCAGTGTGAACTCTTATATGTGTCTGAAGGTTTCCTTTAAATCTGAAGCTCTTTCCACACTGAGGGCAGGTGAAAGGCTTCTCTCCAGTGTGAACTCTCATGTGAACCTCAAGGTTTCTTTTGTTTGAGAAAGTCTTTCCACAGTGATGGCACATGAAAGGCTTCTCTCCGGTGTGAGTTATTATGTGCGCCGTAAGATGATTTATATCTGTGAAACTCATTCCACACTGATGACATATACAACAGTCTTCTCTTAAGTGAGTCCTCGTATGCTTTTTAAGGGTTACTTTGTGGCTGAAACTCTTTCCACACTGATCACATGTGAATGGCTTCTCTCCAGTGTGACTGTTCACGTGATACCTTAGGTTTAGTTCTGTTGTGAAACTCTTTCCACACAGTTTGCAGATGTAAGGCTTCTCTCCAGTGTGAATGCTCATATGCCTGTTAAAGCTTCCTTTTTGTATGAAACACTTTCCACACAGTTTGCAGATGTAAGGCTTCTCTTTAGTGTGAATTCTCATGTGCCTGTTAAAGCTTCCTTTTTGAGTGAAACTGTTTCCACACTGTTGGCAGGTGAAAGGCTTCTCTTTGGTGTGAACCATCATGTGGCCTTTAAGGATTCCTTTCGTAGTGAAACTCTTTCCACACTGTTGGCAGGTGAAACAACTTATAGTTTCTGTTTGTTGAGCTCTTTTTTGTGAGGAATATTTCTCAGTCTGTGAACAACTAAACCGTTTTTCTCCAGTTGTGGAATCATGTTTCTCATACTGATCTCTCTCCTTCGTTTCATTCAGTACTTCACTATCCTCTTTCAGTGGAATCGGGTCTAAGGAGAAAAAAGACAAATACATGTTAACACCAGTTTAATGACACAAAGCAACAGACATCAAAACATGCTGAATGAAACTGAAAGAATTGTTACCTGTAATCTCAGAACCTCTTGCCAATTTTCCTTACTATTTAATTTGTTTAGGACACATCCCAAATACTTTCAAACTGGCAGTTATCAAACCCCTTACCAAAAACCCACGAAGTGTTTAATTATAGACAGGCCTCAAACCGACAATTATGTCTAAAATAGAAAAAAAAAAATATTGGCCTCTCGACTATGTTCAGTTTTGCAGAGAAAAGGTATTTGTGAACAACATCAGTCAGGATTTAAGCCTCATTGTTTGTTTCAAAGTAATAAACAAATAACCTGTTTTTGGCATCCAGTCATGGCTATATCTTCTTTCAAGTGCTATTAGATCTTTCTGCAACAAAGAATATCACTTTCTTTTGGACAGCTTAATAATTATGTTGGCATTTGTGGACAAGTATTAGCATGGTTTATGTCCCATCTAATTGATCGCCACAACTTTGCTTGCATAAATGCAGAGACATCTCATCAAACACAAGTATGGTGTGCCACAGGGCTCAGTATTAGGTCCTCTGCTTTTCTCCTTGTACATGCTTTCCCTGAGAGTCATTATCATTAAATTTCACTGTTATGTCAATGAAAGAAAGTTTACTGTTACATTGTTTTCTACAATTAAGAACCACAGGTGTTGCATTGACAGACATTGGTTCTTTGATAATGACATTTCGGTAGCACTTTATTTTATAGTCATGTATCACATGTACATAAATATGTACTTTTTTTTATAAACAGTAGTCAACATTTGAAGTGGATCAAAATCTTTCATCAAAGTTATACATTAACTTTGAACAATACTCTTTTCTTGTCTAAGGACAACTTTAGTCAATTTTTTTAAGTGGATCAAAAAAGTTAATCACAGTATATATGAGGGATGCTCCGATCGATCGACCGGAGATCGGTATTGGCCGATAATCCCATTTTCTGACTAGATCGGTACTCACTAAACTTGGCCGATCTCAGAAACCGATCACAATTTGATGACGTCAACACGCGAGAACGTACATGATGCGTGGGGACTTAAAATGATTTGGCGCCGCAGTCATGTCATCGCCGGTGTGGAATTACTATGATGTTTCGAGAAACAATGAAAAATTCGGTATTTGCCATCTATGTTACAAAGAAATCTCACGTGGAGGAGCATTGTACCAAACACTTAATACGACGAACATGATTCAGCACTTAAGGACGAGCCACTGAGAGACGTATGGCGAATACAAAAAACTGCCAACTGCAAAAAAGGCAGCACGAGTCTACCTTAGTGCTCCATCGACGAGTGTTGATAGTGAGCGGCTATTCAGTGCAGCTGCACACGTTTTGAATGAAAAGAGGAATAGACTGTCATCCCAAAATGCAGAAAAACAAAATGTATAAAAAAAAAGAAATCTTCTATCCTCTGTCTTATATTGGCCAATGTATAATTAAACCTTATGAGTTACATCAGACTTCTCCATGTTGGAGTTTAAATGTTTCTATTTAAGAGTTTAAATGTTCCCCTCTCTAACATTGGACAATGTTTAATTAAACCTAATGAGTGAGTAACAATTTTTGAAAATTCGATTAGTTGAATTGTGATTTTATTATAGAATAACGAGTAGGTTGTGTGATAATTGTCTTTAAAAAAATCCCCATGTTTTTGGTTCTGATGCGGTGGTGTAACCAGAGGGTGGCGATGCCAATAACTCATCTAAAAGATGTCAATCAACTCTCAGACAACAGAAGAAGATACACAGTGTCTCACACCAAAGCATGTGAACAGATTGCTAATATTTCCTCCAGAGTGGAGAGCGTCTTTATTAAGACTCAGCGCCGCTCACTCGGAACGCCCGCAGTGACAGGCTGGTTCAAAAATATGTGAAATAAGTCCATGGCGACTTTATTTTCGATTTTAATTGTTGTTTTTTAAAAGTAGACATTTCAAGCTTTCTATAGATATTTAGAGATAGAGTAATCTCTATTTATTCTATAGAGATTTCTCAGGTCTGTGAAGTAAGTAGCTTATACGCTGAATTTCGGTTCATTTATGAGACATGCTTCAGATCACGCGCGTGTCCTGATTATATTGTCTGATATACATTGCTCAAAAAAATAAAGGGAACATTTAAACGACACAATGTAACTCCAAGTCAATCACACTTCTTTGAAATCAAAATGTCTACTTAGGAAGCAACACTGATTGACAATCAATTTCACATGCTATTGTGCAAATGGAATAGACAACAGGTGGAAATGATAGGCAATTAGCAAGACACCCCCAATAAAGGAGTGGTTCTGCAGGTGGTGACCACAGACCACATCTCAGTTCCTATTATTCCTGGCTGATGTTTTGGTCACTTTTGAATGCTGGCGGTGCTTTCACTCTAGTGGTAGCATGAGACGGAGTCTACAACCCACACAAGTGGCTCAGGTAGTGCAGCTCATCCTGGATGGCACATCAATGCGAGCTGTGGCAAGAAGGTTTGCTGTGTCTGTCAACGTAGTGTCCAGAGCATGGAGGCGCTACCAGGAGACAGGCCAGTACATCAGGAGACGTGGAGGAGGCTGTAGGAGGGCAACAACCCAGCAGCAGCTACCCTTCGCTTTTGTGCAAGAAGGAGCAGGAGGAGCACTGCCAGAGCCCTGCAAAATGACCTCCAGCAGGCCACAAATGTGCATGTGTCTGCTCAAACGGTCAGAAACTGACTCCATGAGGGTGGTATGAGACGTCCACAGGTGGGGGTGGCCCACCTTACCGTGTGCTTACAGCCCAACACCATACAGGACGTCTGGCATTTGCCAGAGAACACCAAGATTGGCAAATTCGGCACTGGCGCCCTGTACTCTTCACAGATGAAAGCAGGTTCACACTGAGCATGTGACAGACGTGACAGAGTCTGGCGACGCCGTGGAGAACGTTCTGCTGCCTGCAACATCCTCCGGCATGACCGGTTTGGCGGTGGGTCAGTAATGGTGTGGGGTGGCATTTCTTTGGGGGGCCGCACAGCCCTCCATGTGCTCCCCAGAGGTAGCCTGACTGCCAATAGGTACCGAGATGAGATCCTCAGACCCCTTGTGAGACCATATGATGGGGCGGTTGGCCCTGGGTTCCTCCTAATGCAAGACAATGCTAGACCTCATGTGGCTGGAGTGTGTCGGCAGTTCCTGCAAGAGGAAGGCATTGATGCTATGGACTGGCCCGCCCGTTCCCCAGACCTGAATCCAATTGAGCACATCTGGGACATCATGTCTCGCTCCATCCACCAACAGACTGTTGCACCACAGACTGTCCAGGAGCTGGCGGATGCTTTAGTCCAGGTCTGGGAGGAGATCCCTCAGGAGACCATCCACCACCTCATCAGGAGCATGCCCAGGTGTTGTAGGGAGGTCATACAGGCACGTGGAGGCTACACACACTACTGACCTCATTTTGACTTGTTTTAAGGACATTACATCAAAGTTGGATCAGCCTGTAGTGTGGTTTTCCACTTTAATATTGATTGTGACTCCAAATCCAGACCTCCATGGGTTGATAAATTTGATTTCCATTGATCATTTTTGTGTGAATTTGTTGTCAGCACATTCAACTACGTAAAGAAAAAAGTATTTAATGAGATTATTTAATTCATTCAGATCTAGGATGTGTTATTTTAGTGTTCCCTTTACTTTTTTTGCAGTGTATTTGCTTCTTATTTATTAAATCCAGGCAATTGGTTGATGAAACATTGATTTAAATTAAGAAACAATTTATACAAAACGAATAGTCTCCGCAAAGGATTGAAGTGCGCGTCGGAGTGAAGACTGTGCGCGAGCCACAAGAGAACACTGTATCCGCGCCACTGATCGCAGTCAACGAGCACTTTGATCACTTGATTTAAAAAAACAACACATTTCAGCGCTAGATCGCCTCTTATTTAACAAACAAACAAAATGAATGCTCTGCTAGTTAACTGGAGATGTTTTATTTATTTGTATGTACATCCGTGCCGCGAGATGTTTCACAAGTGGTTGGGACAATATCGACCCTGGCAAAAATTGGTGGGGACATGGCCCTACCCGCCAATTACGCCTTGCAAAATTTTGGAAGAAAACGTACAGCACCTTAAAACATCCACCTGCGCCCTTGACGCACTTCCAACATCTTTTTTCAAAAGTGTGTTAAACAGCTTAGAAGCAGATCTCCTAGAAGTGGTAAATGCCTCACTTCTCTCTGGGAGTTTTCCAAACTCCCTGAAAACTGCAGTTGTCAAGCCCCTCCTGAAAAAGAGCAATCTGGATAAGACCATCTTAAGCAACTATAGACCGATCTCAAATCTTCCTATCATAGGCAATATCATTGAAAAAGTTGTCTTCAATCAGGTGAACAAATTCTTAAGCTTGAATGGATACTTTGACAATTTTCAATCTGGTTTCAGATCACATTACAGCACAGAGACAGCGCTCAAAGATATTCGCTTAGATACGAGATTCGCTTAAACACTGATACAGGCAAATTATCAGTACTGGTACTACTCAACCTCACTGCTGCCTTTGACACTGTCGATCACAACATACTTCTTGACAGGCTGGAAAACTGGGTGGGGCTTTCTGGGATAGTCCTAAAATGGTTCAGGTCATTCTTAGAAGGGAGAGGTTATTATGTGAGTCTAGGAGACCATAAGTCTGAGTGGACATCCATGACATGCGGAGTCCCTCAAGGCTCAATTCTTGCGCCACTCCTATTCAACCTGTACATGCTCCCAATGAGCCAAATAATGAGAAAGAACCAAATTGCTTACCACAGCTATGCAGACGACACACAGCTCTACTTAGCCCTATCGCCTAACGACTACAGGCCCATTGACTCCCTGTGTGCCAATCAAGCAGCAACATTCTAATCTGAAAAATGAAGCCAACCCGGAATTGCGAAAAACTGCAATACATCGAAAATCCGCTAGGGGGAGGTCCCAAAAGGGAGCAAATGTCTATAGACCCCCCATGTTAAAATGTCAGTTTTCACACCATAAATTCATGTTTTTACAGGTTGGTCCCATGGACTTTTATTGTATTTTTCAATAGGTTCCGAGTGCCTGACAACTGTGAGGGGGGTGATTTTTTTCTAACTCGTTAGTTTAGATTAGTGGTTCTCAACGGGGGCAGTACCGATATCGGAGTTCAGAGAACAACGGGGGGCGTTGGAAGCAAGATTTTTAAAAAGGGGGCGTTCCGGTGTTAATGAGGGACGTTCACGAGTTTAAATATAACGCAAATTTTTGTTCATTTATTTTTATTCATTTTAAGCATTTAGTAATGTATTTTTAATAAACACTTTAAGTGGGCTATTTGAAAAGTGTTAGGACTATTTATATGTTAAATTATGTTGTAAAACATGCGTGTGAGTGTGAGGTCATATTGTGTGTGCGCTGGTGCGCTTAGAAAAAACTCCTCAGCAGCCACTTCCTGACCGCAAGTCCACCGTCAGTGTTGTAGGTAGGCACTAGGCACATTTTTTTGTTTATTTCTATTGCATTACGATTGAAAGCAGTGTCAATAATGTCAAAAATATGATGTGTAGCCTATGCTGTTTAAGTGTTCTCACCGAAAAGATTAAACATGTTTACTTGCAAAATAATTGCCTAACATTCTAAAATCTTCCAGTTTAATGCAACATGTAAGCTATGTCTCGTTTCTTTTGCAACGACTAGGCCATTAAAAAGTACTAATTGACTTAACACTAAAACTACCAAGGCAGTCATTTTGACCATTTTTAAATTTTACAGTGTAATAACTTTGTTAAAATAAAATCAATGTGGCTGTAGGACTCTGACTTTTCCTAAATATGTGTATATTTTATTCTGACACTGTTATTTTATTAAAATCACAAAACAGTTCTGACTATTTCTACCTAGAATGGCCATGGCGGTCATTTTGATAGATATCATAAGTCCGCTACATTTCCCGCCATCAACGCGCACATAGTGTACAAGAAGTGCACAAATGAGCAAGTTTCACGGAGGGACTTCATCACACGACTGGCGAGCGAACTTCGCTCCGACCACATGAAATCAAAACCGGTGCGCGAGAGCCAGGACCCGGGCAGGAGCAGCAGCAGATGGAGAGAAGGCAGTGTAAAGTAAGGAGGAACTGAAAAAAACCCTAAAAAAACTAAGGAGAGATGTGCCAAATGTCACGGGAGCTGAACAGTGTAACAAAAAGAAATATTCATAATCCCCTCAGGTGATGTCTTTTCATTGTAATATATCAACAAAATGCTAAAATAATTTTGAACCTTGTTTTTTTCAATGGTCAGATTCGTCACTTCAAAATATATGCAAATTAGTGCATATTTAATTAGATATAGTCTGATTAGCATATTTAAACATAAATTTACAGAAAACTAGCACTACATTTTTTCTCTCCTATTCATGCGAGTAATCAACTGGTAAAGTTTCATGGTGATATCTGTAAGTTAAAATTTTTACCCTATTCACCTGTAGTGTCTCGCCTTAAAGAGCCAAAAATTGGCGGCCATCTTGAATTTGAAGGTCAAAAATAGGTCAAATCAATAAATCTACATAATTTATGAATTTCTTGACCCAAATAGTCTCAGAAACCATGTATTATGCAGCACTGTGGGCAAAACCATTAAATTGCTCTCACTAAATTTCCCCACATTTTTGTGAGGGGCACCCCGGCTAAATTTTTTCTTTAACCTTTATAGATGACAAATTCAGTGAGAAACGAACCTTCGCTCTCCACGGTCACGGAAATGCTATAGATGACCAAACTATAATGCCAAAATGTTTTCTTTGTTCACCAAGTAATTTACTGGTCAGGCATTTTTTGTTAACTCGCAATGCAGTAAGGAGAAAATGACAATTTGATGGATAATTTTAATTCTGTAATCACATTTTGGTAATGTATTAATTCCGCCATCACATCTGAGCATAAAACGCTGCTTGGGTAGTTTCAAGATAGTTAAAAATAATTAATAATACAATAATAATATAATTTAATTAATCATATGCGTTTTTTCTTGTTAGAAGATTTTTTTTTTTACTGATTATGAACAAATTAATCACGACAAACCAAATTAATTGTAGGCTAATTGTATTAATTTTACCATTGATGAAAATAAGCTGATACCAAGGTATTTTAGGCCTACAATTCTAACATAATTTTTCATCAAAAATCATGATTGTATTTATTTATTTTTTGAAAGTAAGGTTAATGTAAGTAGCTTCTTGCAGTACTCTCCTAAATGCGCATTAAAACCAACGTCCAAACATTACCGCTTTAATGACCTTTCTTTATTTTTCAGTGCATTTGTTTTACAATGTAGACAGACACAACTAAAAGAGGTTTGAATTTTCCTTTGTTTAATTTGCACACTGAATATGGGTTGGAGCTTTTAATTTTGAACTCTTAAAGTGCACCAGATTGATGAATTTAACATTAAAAGGCACAATTTTCTTACAGGGGGGCTTGCCCCCGAACCCCCCTAGAAGGCCCGAGGACCACCCACCACAGATTTAACCAAAAAAACTGTGAGAAACACTGCTATTGCTATGCCAATGCAACTTATAGCCTTTCTTGGGGGATTAATCACTGTGGAGTATAGTTCAATTGTATTAATAAATGACAATTTTGTACTTATTTCATCTGTTAACTCTCACTCGTTCTTGCTCGCTCATAACATGACATTAGTTGGGGGTGGGGAGGGGGGCGGTCAGGGACCTGGATATTGAATAGTGGGCGCTGGCCCTAAAAAGTTTGAGAACCACTGGTTTAGATCGTATTTAGATATAAAATGTATGACAAATAAGGGCGTGGTTAACTTTGATTGACAGCTTGATTGACAGCTGATAACAGGCTGCGCCGAGTGGAATTCCTGAAATTTGACGTCTCGGCCATGATCTGACACAACACATCAGACCACCTCTGGATCCTTTCTGAACATTTGTATTGAAATATCGTACATAAAATGGGTTGCTCTGCTATAAACTGCACTAACCGACACTGTAGGAAACAAATGTTCAGTCTTGCTTGTGAAAGATAATTCATCGAGACTTGTTTTCAATTGTGTGGCGATTTGTACAGCCCCAAGCAGGACACGAAACAGGCATTTTTCTCAATGCCAGAAGGTGGGCGGGGTTAAGATTTTCCAAGATGGCGCCACCCATACCCCCCATAAACGGCCTCAAAACCGTTCTTCAGAAAGTCTATGGGTGACGTCACAGACGCTTTGTCCATATTTTTTACAGTCTATGGTGCCAATGCATTGATGAAGTCAACAGTTGGATGTGCCAAAACTTTCTACAGTTAAACAAAGACAAAACTGAAGTCATTGCGTTTGGAAACAAAGATGAAGTTCTCAAGGTGAATGCATACCTTCACTCTAGGGGTCTAACAACTAAAAATCAAGTCAGGAATCTTGGTGTGTCTCTAGAGTCAGACCTTAGTTTCAGTAGTCATGTCAAAGCAATAACTAAATCAGCATACTATCATCTGAAAAATATTGCAAGAATTAGACGTTTGTTTCCAATCAAGACTTAGAGAAACTTGTGCATGCTTTCATCACCAGCAGGGTGGATTACTGTAATGGACTCTTCACTGGCCTTCCCAAAAAGATCATAAGACAGTTGCAGCTCATACAGAACGCTGAGCAGAACCAGAACATATGAACACATCACACCAGTCCTCAGGGCTTTACACTGGCTCCCAGTTACATTTAGGATTGATTTTAAAGTATTATTACTGGTATCATTCAATGGGCTAGGAGGACCTTAATATATTGCAGATATGCTCACTGAATATAAACCTAACAGATCACTCAGATCATTAGGATCACGTCAGCTAGAAATACCAAGGGTTCACTCTAAACAAGGAGAGTCCGCTTTTAGCTACTATGCCAGCCGCAGCTGGAACCAGCTTCCAGAAGAGATCAGATGTGCTCCTACAGTAGTCACATTCAAATCCAGACTCAAGACACTTCTGTTTAGCTATGCATTTACTGAATGAGCACTGTGCCACTGTTCGTCCGACTGTTTTTACTGTACTTTTATTTTATTGTTTTATTCTAAACTTTTAATTATTCTTATTTGTTTTGATTATTTAAATTTCTTCTATGTAAAGCACTTTGAATTACCATTGTGTATGAAATGTGCTATATAAATAAACTTGCCCTGCCTTATTATGGTCAATGTATCACTTATTAGTGTAAAACTGTGGTAAAACATCGATGCTTGGGTTTAAAATTTTTAGGCTAACAAAAATGCCAACAAATGGGCACTTTTATCATGTTTGTTTTGCGATCTCTCTAGTTTCCAGAGATTTCTATGTGATTCGTTTTCTGATAAAACTTCCATTTGTTGGTGAAATGATGGGTTTGTGTGACGTTGCTCCAGAGAGGTGTGTTTTAGTGACGCGCTGCAGAGCTTCAGGCCCGACGGTGGAAACACAGTGTGGTTTTGGGCTCGGTGCTGCAGGCCCGAGGATATTAGCCAGACCGGCCCGTTTAAAGCCCTGGCTCTCACTGGCCCGACAGTGGAAACGTGGCTATTCATTTCTGTAGAGCTGGACATTTTAACAAGGATCAAATGACTGATATCAGCTTTGAGAATGAAACCAACCTGTTTGTTCCTCAGTATCTTCATGTTTCACTCTGAACGTTTCTTCAATCTTCACGTCTTCACTCTCATCTTTAATAAACGCCATCTTTAAGATGAGAATAATTAAAGTAAAAACACTCAAAACTAAATCTCTGAGAGCGTCTCAATCAGATCTAGTTCAGTTCACTGGTAAGAGAGTCACTCAGAGAGAGAGTTAACCCAGGTAGCAAACAGACGTTGGGCCAACGTCAATATTGGTTGGTTACGTTGGCCCAACCTATACGACAGAAATACAACGTTGGGCCAACGTTGGCATGGTCAGCTGCAATGACCCAACCTATATGACAGAAATACAACGCTGGGCCAACGTTGGTATGGTCAGCTGCAACGACCACTTTCCTCAAATGCATGCTGCATTTCATTCTTCCCAGTAAACATGGGGAAAAGAGTATCTGGCTCCTTTTTTGTGACGTTGTTTCTAAGCATACCATAAATGCATTTAATTAAATTATACGACTATCTTTAAGCTAGGGGTAAAAAGCAATTAACACTTACTAGGAGTAGGCTAGGCTTTAGCAAAAATAACTAATGACTAATAACTTATGCAGTCAAAAGTTTTTAGTTTTTATTATTATTGTGACTGCAATTTGTTATATTAGGCTATGTGTGGGCATAGCCCATTGCACATATAAATGGGTCATAGTAGATCTCCAATTTTTTTTTTAAATTCATAATTTAATATTTATGAGATTTTTATTTAAGTAATGTTCTAATTCTAGATGTTTATATTTGCAAATGCTGCATGCTTTTGACGTGGTTTAATCAATGGCCGTGCGCGTGAACTTTCGAGTCGCTTTCAAACACTGGAGCGGCGCAGAGTTGCGATGGAAACGGCGCGCGGGACCAGCCGGACCACTGTGACTGACAACAAGCAGAAAAACTCACTCTCTCGCTGTTGTTTCCACTGCTTTCAGGTGAGATTAGTCTCTGAAATCACACGAATAATACACACAACTGTTCTTTACACTTCTCTTACTTGTAATTGACACGCTTCGTACTTTATAGACATGTGTCTTCGGAAAAAGTCCGTTAGCATCGATCTCAACCGTTTTCAGAAGCTAACGAAGTTTTCAGAAGTTTCAGGTAAGCTAACGTTAACTCGGTTGAGCTTTTGTTTATGAAAGTTTGGGCTTTTAATCACCTCTTATGTGTAGATGAGAGTTTTTGTAAAGGTTTTACTTGGAAGTGAGATCATTTATTAAACATAAACGTTATGTAGGCCTATTGTTAATCGGTGACGTCACTTAATAACATGGAGCGAGAAATTTGGCTGAAACTAGCTGCTCAATGGTAAGTTAAACAAATATTGATAAAAAAAAATGTGTGATTTCAGCAGCAACAAAATATCCCCTCCCTCTAAAACAGAGGGGAAGCTCCAAGGCTTCAACATTTCTGCAGAAAGCTGCTGCCAGAGATGCAGGAAACACAGCTGAACCGAGGAAGCTCATTAAATAACTTCATATCCATTTTGTCTCAATATTTTTCACCTATATCACCATGCATCTGTCATTTTCTTTCTTTTTTTATTTCTCAAATTTCTTATTTATTTTAAGAAGGTTTTGACATCCACAGGTAAGTGACACTGTATGAGCAATATATTAAATTATTAAGCAAACCTAAAAACAAATTCTGTTATCCTAATTAAGAAATTATTTTCTGTATATTCTATTCTTTATCTTTTCTGCATTTCCCCTCTGCTGTAATTTCTTTCCTTTTAATAAACCTGGCATTGTATAATAATATTGTTGGCTCTGTGACAAATGGTTTGTTGTGTTCCTAGATCCTTCAATGTTGATGCCCTGCACCGTAGCAGAGTTTTTGTCCTGATCATCATCTCTAAGAAGCTATGAACCATATGACTAGTAAGTAAAACTTCAAACATACACTAATTGTGTTGGTACAAATGTTAATGTTTTGAAAAGTTTCTTATGTTCACCAAGACAGCATTAAAAACAATAATATTGTGAAATAATATAATAATATTGCTAGCAAAAAGTTGTCATAGGTGATGTTTTAAAAAACATTCAAACATTCAGAACTTAGACATAACTTTGAAATAGCAAAAGAGGAAACAACCCCTTACAGTCTCACATAATGTGTCATTGAATGAAATACAATGCAAGTCTGCCAATTAATCCAATAATCATACAGAACTCTACAAAATACACCTCAGATATGATCTGTCTGTTTACCCTTTCTCTGTTTAATTTTCTTTAATTTCATGCTGACAGATGCAGCCAAAAAACCTAGGAAGGAAAGCCGAGGAAAAAATAAAAACCTGGCTGAAGTATAGTGGAGACCGGAATGGAGGAAGAAAAAGAGCATCAGAAAAAGGTACACAAGCCCTTTTTAAGGCCGATCAAATATGTTATTAATTATGATATATATATATTAATATATAAATAAATATAAGTAATTTATATTTTGATAATTACTTCTTTTTTTTTTTTTTTACACAGAAAAGCAGATGTCTCCCCCCTCAAGCAGATTCCAGCAGCTGTGAAGTGAATGTAAGTGTCTTCCAAAGATTGTTTTTTCTTCCTCTGTCTAACCCCACCACTAAACAGAGGTGTATTTCATCTTTACTAGGCATACACTGCATTAAGATGTATAATAAATTTGCTACCCCAACATGATGAAAATTTCTTGCTGGCGGGAAATAAATACTACTTTTCCCCCATAAAACTATACACTCTTCTTTCAGTTACACAATATTTAGCTTAGGTCTCAAACTAAAAAAACAACAACATACACTAAATCACTGTAAATTAATGGTAAAAATCCATAATGCACCAGAAAAGAAAATTATGGTATTTTAATTTTAATTTGATATGTTGACTATGTCCTTTTCGCAAATGATCACATTCTGTTTTTCTGTTTGCTGGTGTTATGTTTTACACAACATCCCCAACTTTTTTTTACTGTTTTGGGTTGTGTAATTGAAATAGAATGACATATCTTAAATGTTCTAAAAAGTTGTTTGCATGTTTGTTGTTGTTTTACAGGAGTATATGCTGCTACTTCTCCTCCGGTCCGTCTTCATCATCAGAGCCACACACAATCTCTAATTCTAATGTTACCAATAAATTTCATTTTTATAACCAATCCAGTTTGTCTGTTTGGTGTCTCTTAATGCAATTCAACAATGAATAGGCCTTGTCACAATCTTAAAATTTGAGTGTAAGGTAGGTAAAGCCTATTTATTTATAAGTTTGCAGATTTAGTATTTATGAAGTTGTCAGATGGTTAAAATAGCCTATATTTTTTTATTTGTTAAAAGGTCTGCTGGCCGTCCAATAACATGGTTGGCCCAACGTTGTTTTAGTGGTTTTTAAGTTGGCAGAAGGTTGGTAAGGTGTTTTTAGGTTGGCAGAAGGTCTGCTGGCCGTCCAATAACATGGTTGGCCCAACGTTGGCCCAACGGACAAAATTACGTTGGGCCAACGTCAGGGCCCAACGTTGGCCCAACACAACAACAAACGTTGGCCCAACGTTGGCCCAACGTCTGTTTGCTACCTGGGAATGGACTTAAATGATCTGATTAGACTAAAAACACTCAAAACTAAATCTCTGCGTGCGTCTCAATCAGATCTAGTTCAGTAGTTCAGTTCACTGGTAAGAGAGTCAGTCAGAGAGAGAGTTAATGGACTTAATTCACCTGATTAGACAAAAAAAAATAGGATTATAACAGACAATTAATATTTAGTTCTGATTTATACCTGGTATTTAATAACTTTAAAATTACATTTAGATTACACTCAGCAAAAGTTGTCATTACACCTGTTTGTGTTTGTTGTTCTCGTTGTATTTACACGGTTTGACCAGCAGGAGTCGTCCGTGTTTGAGGAGATTCAAGCACTTTGAAAATTAATCATTTTGCAAAACATTTGGTTTAATTGACTCGGAGTTACAAAAATCTCTGTTTCTCTCAAACCTACTTATCAGTGATCAACTCGTGTTTATAATGAACTGATTCACGATATAGGGATTGAAATGAGACGGATCTTTTCTGTTACCCGTGTGTGGATGCGCTTTACTCATAAAAAATAACGTTCATTAATGATAGATATAAAGCATTACAATGTAACATTCAATAATACATAATTTTTTTTAACATCGCTTGTAAAAAACTAAAAGAGTAATTGAACCATTTAAACTCATTAAATGCTTAAAAAGACAAACCTTTCTTCAGCAGAAACACAACAGATGCAGGAGCGAGACGCAGCTTTATGACGTCACATCACCGCACCAAAATAAAAGTCCATTTCAAACGCTAAAATCACAGTAGATTCGCTAAAGTTCATAGAAATCAACATACAAATTATAGAACATATATCAGTGGCATTCAAATTTAAATTCTAGTGCTGACAAAAAAAACAGAGTTTGAGGTTTATCTGGGTATTTTGGGGTTTTATTGTTTGTATTTTGGATGCATCTGACATTTATCTTTATTTGTCCTATGCTGCAAGTAATTTTTCCAGTGTTTTAGTAAGTTTGATAACCCTCTGATTTAAGGTTAATTTAACTGCAGCCACAACTATATTATTTAGTTTTATAATTTTGTATGCATTGTTATTTTGATGTTGATTGGTAACTAATAGTTCTATTTCCTTGTGGAAAGCTGTTGCAGTTTTGTGATGTTTGTGGAGATGTTGCTGTTTGCAGATAAAGAGCCTAATAAAAACGAAAGCTTCACTGCTGTGACACAACCACGATCTTGGTGTCCTCTTCTTTCATCCATCACATTAACACAATGCAGAGACATTTGGGGGAGGAAACTGACGTAGAGGGTTACATATAGCCTATATTATATATATATATTCACATGTTGTTTTCGGAAAATATACAAACAGTTTATCAACAATGTGTCTCGGTTTCAACACTGTCAGTTCTTACTGGTCTATTCCAGACATCCCACCTCTCCCTTAAATTCAGGGATTCTCACTATTCCTTCCTATTCTAGCTTTAACGGTGGCTGAAACTTTGTATTAATAGAAATTCTCCTTTTTATTGCCTCTTTAGATGAATTCCTTCATTTGAATTCCTCAATTGTAAGTCACTTTGGATAAAAGCTAATTGAAAAATGTAAATGTAGAAAAAAGGAGAATTGAAGCAAGGAGCATCACGATATTTCAGAGTCTTTATTTTCTGAGTTGACAGATTAAAACAGCATTCGTTGTCTCTTTCTCAGCATAATATAAATCCAAAATCCCTTTCAATATTTCACTCTCATCAAACAGGGGAAATACGTTCAAAAACAATAGGATCTGTAGTAGATCAGTAACAATTCCAAAACTGTATTTTATTGCATTTGTTTACTGAAACTGATCGCTTCTGATGAAAAGCCAAACAACCATCAGTTTAAAATTTTTTCAAATAAAATTCATCCTTGTTATATAACATTTGCCAAATTAACATGTACAGTTTGTCTTTACACAGATATCATCAAATGATAAGGTTGAGTCGAATTGCATGAAGTTTCTTCAGACTTATTGGAGTCACAGTCATCGTTTCTGGTCCAGATCAGTCTTTCCCCACCACCTGCCTCGTTCTTTCCAGAAGGGATCCGGTTCATATTCAGCTGCAGAAAGTGTTCTTTGAAGGATGCCGTCTATGGCTTCGGCAGCAAGGGACGCACACAGCTGGCCACATCGTTGAAGGCGAGCGGCACATAGCTGGGAACTTCTTCGCCAGGGAAAGAAACAAGCTGGGAACCCTGACGATTGATGTGCTCGTACAGCACCCAGACGCCACCTTTCACTTTGTGGGAAGAAGCTATGTCACTGAAAGCAATGTCGTGGAGATTGGTTTCTTTGCGTAGGGTCACGGTTTTTCCTTGATAGTTAATGTGCTCAAACAGCTGGATTTTAGGGTTGTCCAGGTCAGCTGTGATTTTCTTGAGGGAAGAAAACTGTCCTTTGTCATCAGGGGTGGCGTACTCTCCTTCCTCAAACACCCGCTGCATTCCAGCAAAATTCTTGTCATAATACGCCACCCATGGTTCGCCAATGACTTTCAAGGAGGCGATGGCATTGTTGAAGCCCTTCTCTTCTAAGTTGTGGACATCATGCTTGAATTCAGCGGATCTGCCCTCGAAGGCTTCTTCACTATAAACAATGATCTTGCTCATTTTGAATGATGACTCGAGTAGAGAGAGAGGCTGGAGAAGTGTTTCTGAAGCAGCTTCCTGTGGTTCTGCTGGGAACAGTGACTTACTTGGTGTGCAGAGCTGCCTTTTAAAGCACAAATACACCAAAGTGGGCGTTGACTAGATCATGACAGTACATGTATGTGTGGAAGCTGTGAAACATGCCAAATCTCAAACTTCTTGCTCAGTATCCACAGACATGTAACCTAATACAAGTTTCAAAACCTGACTGGGGAAAACAAGAAAATTATTGTATTGTGTTCACTTGGACGGGTGTTTAGTTCTCAGATACAAGTTGCAACTGATAATGTCAGAATCTTAAATAATGTTAATTGACTCCATTCACTAATTTCTTTCAATTATAAGATGCATCTTAACTGAGATGCAGAAATATCACAGAATCAATGTTCTGAAAGGAAAAAAAATCTTAATTTACCATCATGCAACCAGTTCACCCTCCTAAAGCAATCCAAGAGAAATGCACCAAAGGAATCTTCGTACCCTCACGGCCAGTAACCCATTGCTTTTGGTGAGAAACCAAATTTGTTGGCTAAAATGTGTCCACACTTATGTGTTTATTTGTATGGAAAGGTGTCTTGTATATTGATCTCTGTAGCCATACAATAACATTTTGTGTGAGGAATAGAGTGATAATCTTTCTGCTCTGTGAAAACGGCCTCACCAAACTCAAAAATGAATCTGAATATTAGCATGTGGCAATTGGCCACGGGAGCCAATGGCTTTTTAATGATGAAATTGACGCTTCTTCATATGGCGATTTGTGAAAGTGTCCAAGATTGGAGCGTTACGGGTTTGTTGCTTAAAGCAATCGTCTGGCCTCGGAAGACTAAATATTTGTGGGGGGGTTTATCAATTATTGTGACTTTACTTTTATCTGCCTGCTATGGGTTTCATATTGAGAAATGGTTAGGTTAAGGGGTCATGTTAGGTGCTCAAAAACATCTACACAATAGTCATACCCCAATATATAATTTCATGATGATAAAATTTCCATGCCCATTGTGTCTCTGTATTGATGCCAGATGTTTCTCAATGAAAGCAATGAGCTTCCGGCCTCGACACAATAAAGACACAATAAATGGCGTTTTTGGCATATGTGTAGTGTCGCATTGTAGCGTGGCCACATAAGGGGAAGCTTTTATATAATATTAGTGACTAATAAAATTGTATGTTTAGTCATTTGGTTTAATTGTTTTCTCCTGAATGCTGTATTTCGCCCTTCTGTATGTGTCCTTGACCTCAAACCCCATCATCGTGAGAGCTTTCTCGTGACGTCGTGGCACCTGGGACCACGTCACCAAACATGAAATAGACGGTGGTGTTTTACCATATAAGGAACCGGTGTTCGAAAGGTTTGGAATCTCAATCATAAAAAAAGGGATCGATCGATCGGGGATTACCTGTTTTTGCTGGCTGTTTTGAGTGTATGTTGCCATCCCTTTGAGGAGTACATCTGTATCTTGAATTGCTGTATTACTTTCCTAGAGGACTTTAAACAGTTAGAAACTGTCCAGATACTGCTCACGGATTCTCCATACCACCTGTGAGACTTATCTGGATTAATGCGCCACACACTTGACTGAAGGATTCATTACGCACACACACATACTATTGTAAAGCTGTGAAAATGTTAATTCTATACATTTTATTATTTTTTGTTGGTTTGTTTGTTTTGTATAATACACTTGGGTTTTCTGCTGAATTATTTGTGTCAACATTTGTTATTTCTCCTCCATACTGTTACTTTCTGAAACGGGACAATTGTTCCCTTCATTAAGTGTAAACTCCACAAAGTATTCTCGTGGAGCATTACAACATGCATTTGTCTTGGAAACGTGGTGATATCAGACACCTTAGGAATGAGAAGCCGTTGTTTCACACCCTTTTTGTGGTGCGAATACCCTTTTATGTGGCAGTTATAGCTGGAGGTGTACTGAAATGTTGATTAAATTCTTCTTAACCTTCACACACACATTAGTATGGATTTTTCTTGAAACACATCTTCAGATGCACCTGAACACATCATCAGTGATGTAACCTGGGGTCCTCGGGTGTTTCGGGTCTTTCAACATCAGACACCCTCGCCCAGGCGACCCAGCCACGGCTGATCAGACCGCGACTTGTGTTCAGGTAGCACTCGCTTGCCCCCATGGTGCTCCTCTACGGATCCAGAGCCATCTCAAGGCTCTCTCGGCTGCGTCGGTGGTGTTCTTCATGGCCCTGCTCCTTGTTGTTCCTGCAATGCCCAGCGCAGTAAAGGCTTTGTGGAGGGAGCGCCCCACAAAGCCTCTGCAGCCAACCTCGATAGGCATGCATTTCGCCTTCCAGCCCTGTGCTCGGCAGTCTGTGATCAGATGTTCATATTTGGTCATCTTTCTTTCATGGGCTTCTCCCAAGAGGTCCTCCCATGGCACGGTCAGCTCCATGATGATTATATTCTTGGTGCTCTCTGAGACTAGAGTGATATCTGGCCTCATAGTTGTGCTGACGATGTGCTGGGGGAATTTCAGCTGCTTCTCCAAATCCACAGAGATTTTCCCGTCCTTGGCTGATGCCAGAATTCCTGCTGGTGCCTTCCTCCTTGCTTGTGGCTGTTCTCCTGCCCTAACAAATACGATTGAGCGAGTGGTGTTTCTGCCTCGGCCGCCTTTGCTGATCTCTTTGCTGATGGTGTCTGCAATAGCTTACAGCACCTGGTTGTGACGCCAAGTGTAACGACCCCTAGCCAAGCGCTGTTGGGCAGGAGCTCAAAATGTGCTCCAGCGTTCCACGAGCTGGGCACAATTGGCAAGTTGGTGTGTCTGCTTTCCCCCAAGTACAAATGTTTGCTGGGCTAGGCAGGACATCGTACACTGCCCGAATCAGGAAGGTTATGCGGTGCGGCTCGATTTGCCAGAGCTCCGTCCAGGTGACCTTGCGGTCCATGGCCTGCTCCCACCTGGTCCAGGCCCCCTGTTGCCCCATTCCAGCAGCTCTGCTCGTCCTTCCTTCCTCCACAGTAGCTCTGACCTCTTCTTAAATTCGGCTGCGCTTCTCCTTCCCCTTCAACTCTTTATGTCGAGGAGGTGTTGGGAACATCCCCAAGCCTGCTCTGCCTCGGGCCACCACTCCCACAAGCTCTTTGTGCCGCAGTCGAGCCTGTGCATCCAGCACAGCGGCTTGGGCGCTCCACTTCCTCCCTGTCTTTACCGGCACTCCTGCCTGGGCCACCTTTGGGTCGTTGGAGTCTCTATACATCAGGACCTCACGTGCCCGAGTCACTTTAAACTCCTCTTCCATGGATTTCAGAGGCAACCGGAGCATTGTGGTGTTTCCATAGAGGGCGATGTTGCTGAGACTCCTGGGCAACCCTAACCATCTCCTGAGACAGCTGCTGACCTTTCTTTCCAAGGTCTCCACCGTGGAAATGGGAACCTCATACACAAGTAGCGGCCAGAGTTTTCTTGGCAGTGTACCATGTTGGTAAATCCACGCTTTAAACTTGCCGGGGAGGCCAGAACGGTCTGTTGCTCTTAACCAGCTGTCCAGCTCCTGACCGGTCAATTGGACTGATGCGAAGTCTCTGAGGCTACTGTCAAAAACCTTGCCCAAGCTTTTCACCGGCTGTTCTGACAGTGATGGTATCTCTGCTCCTTTGATGCTGAAATGGAACCTGTCCGTGACCTTGCCCTTCTTCAGCACTAGCGAACGGGACTTGGCTGGTTTGAACTCCATTCGAGCCCACCGGATGAGCTTTTCCAGCCCTTGGAGTATCCACCTGCCTCCTGGCACTGACTCTGTGGTGACTGTCAGGTCATCCATAAATGCTCTGATTGGTGGTTGGCGGACCCCTCCTCTGCTTTGGGGCCCCGACACTCAGGCTCTGCCGATTTGACAATCATGTTCATAGCCACCGCGAATAGGATCACAGAGATGGTGCAGCCTGTGATTATTCCCACCTCCAGTTTGTGCCAATCTGATGTCACACCTCCTGCGGAGACTCTCATCCTGAAATGGTTGTAATAATCCAAGGTCAGATCTGCAATATGCTGTGGCACGTGGTGCTTGGTCATGGTGGTCTGGACCAGCTTGTGGGGGATAGAGCCATATGCATTGGCTAGGTCTAACCACAGTACCGTGAGGTCTCCCTTGTGTTCACGAGCTTCCCGGATGAGCTGAGTCACCACTCCCGTGTGTTCTAAGCACCCTGGGACTCCAGCAATTCCTCCCTTTTGCACAGATGTGTCGATGTAGTTGTTAGTTAAGAGGAAGTTGGTCAGACGCCTTGCTACTATACTGAAGAAGATCTTGCCTTCCACGCTCAGCAATGATATTATTCTGAACTGATTGATCTTCTTGGAATCTTTCTCCTTGGGGATCCAGACTCCCTCAGCAAATCTCCACTGTTGTGCCACCTTTCCTCTTCTCCAAATGACTCGAATGATCTTCCAGAGTCGCCTGAGTAGCAAGGGGCAGTTCTTGTAGACCTTGTATGGGATTCCACTTGGTCCAGGGGCAGAGCTAGATCGTGCCTTACGCACAACCTCCTGGACTTCTTTCATCAGTGGCTCCCTGCTGTCAAACTCCTTGGTGGGGGGAGGTGGATCTAGGCAAGGCAAGGCAAGGCAAGTGCTGTGCAGATGCTGGTCAATTACCTCTTTTGAACAGAGCAACTTGCCCTCGCGGTTCTGTCCCAGGAGCTGTTTAGTGAAGCCGAAGGGGTTGGCAATAAACAAAGCTCTCTTTCTGGATCTCTCCTTTCGACGCCTTCTGTGCCATTCTGCTCTGCGCAAGGTCATCAGCCTTTTCCTCAAGACAGCTCTCAACTCCTCCAGGGGGGGGGCTTTGCTCCTCACTGGCTTCCTTGTAGCGCTTCTTGAGGAACTTCAACTCCTGCCGGATTTTGTGGATCTTCGCTGCTCTGTGGTTCATGGAATAGGTGGTTGGAGTTGATCGGTTCTCCTCGGCACCGAACCTCTCCTGCGCTAGGCTGGAGATGATGGTCGTCATTGCCTGCAGCCTTCGATGCACATCTCCCTTCTCTGTTGCTTCAAGCACCTTGTCAACGTCCTCATCGAACTGCCTCCAGACTGCCGTCTTACAGGCCTGTGGCCACTTGAATCGCACCTTTGCCTGGGGCAGAAGACTTGGGGGGACGGTTAGTGGCACACGGAGGCTCTGAGCGCTATGGGGTGCTTCCTGGCTCGGCTCCTCCTGCGTCTCATCAGATGTAGCATCTGTGCACTGTGACACATGTTCGTTCTCCAAACACTTCATCCTGGCTTGGTGGATCTTTAGGCCACGGCTGTTTTTGCAGGTTTTTCCTAAATAGTCTATAGAATAAGGTAGGCTGCTTCCCAGTTATGGACTATGCGACCCTGGGGCCGCTTTCCAGGGAAACGCCCTTCACATTAAAGCAAGGCTCACAGGTTTGTTTACGGCTGAGTCAGGTATAAGACATAGGTTAAGTAAAAGCAATAGAAAACTTTATTTGAAAACAATAAAAATATCCAACTTTATTTAACACACAAAAACACCAACAAATCAAAGAAACAAGATTAAATAAACACTAATGGAAACCATTTACAATCGCTAAACCAACGGTCCAGCTGATCCTGCATGTTAAACGCTGCGAATGTAAACAGATAGATATGGGAGTATATAGGTTTGGAAATTTGAGAGAAGTTCTAAATTAATGCATTATAATTGAACTAAACCCATTATAATTTAGTCATCTGAATTGTTTTAGTTTTAGTCTAGTTTTAATCAACGAAATACAATAAGATATTAGTCGACTAAATCTACAGTAGATACTAATACTAGTAAATACTAATACACTCATTTAAACTAGTTTCTCCTCCATCTTGTGGAAAGAGCCTCTGCAGTGGAAAGATGCAGATTTCCACTGCACAGGTGTGCCAATGTGCTCCTAGCCTCCTCCTGAGAGCAACACGTTACCCTTGTTCTGTTTTACTAAAGTGATTGTAAAGTGTGATTTATACTTCTGCATCAAATCAACGGTTTCACACCGTAGTTGAACACAAAGAGGAGCACACACGTAGTGTATATATATAATAAATAGTTTGTTAAACTGTTACTTGAAAATTTTTCACTGCGCTCCAAAATTTCTTTGTGTGCTCCTACATTTTTTCATTTAGGAGCACATGTGCTCCTTGGGAAAAACCTTGGGAAAAACCTCACATGTGCTCCTTGGGAAAAATAGTGGAGTCCTAAATAGTAAGAATACTGCCTGCACATGTCTGAATGTGGAATGTCACTTAGTAATTAATAAGAATATTGTCTGTACTTGTCAAAATGTCATGTAATGAAATGCCAGTTAATAATAGAAATGTTGTATGTACTTGTCTGAATAGTTTAAAAAGATGATACTTAATGTCTGAATACCTCAAATGCCAATATTTAAAATGTACCGTTTTATATCATATATCGTCTCGGTTACTACTGTAACCCTCGTAATTGGGATCACTTCAGGGAGCCCTATCAACTTTGAGTATCTACAGAACGAGGCAATGAATGTTGGCGTGCGTGAAACGCTCCATGCGCCCCGCCCCGCAGTGCAGGTATAAACAGGAAGTGGGTGCACGCACACACTGTTTTTCGCTGAGGAGCCGAGATTGAGACGGCCGTGCAGCGATGGTCAGCAACCGTGGCGACGGGACGTTACGTCTCCCGTTCCCTCCTTCAGGGAACGACGGTTACAATAGTAACCGAGACGTGACGACGTAATTGGGATCCCATGGAAAACGCCACGGTTGCTGCCACATCCAGTGCCCTACGCAGGACTCTCAAACCCCCAACTGGTTGGGGCGGAAGGTCTGCGTAGAGGGAGTTCGGACTGCTGTTCCGTTAAAACCCACACAGTGGAACTCTTGGATAACACTGGGAAAGCATGCCTTTCCAGGGGAGAGGGACGCTGCGGAAGCCACATCCTGCCCGAAGGGAGGTGACATGTCGAGAATACACATATGGACTGGCCGGTTAGGGGCAGTGCACCATATGGAATGTCACTGGGGTGGCTCCAGCCTGAGAAGGGGGAGGCTACACCGGACAGTGGCGGCAGAACGGACTCTACCAAGGGAAAGACACGGGCTCACCGCATGGAGCTGGTCGTGGAAGAATACGCATATGGGATCGCCGCAGGGATCACCACATATGGAACCCAGCCTAGCACAAGTTACACAAGCATACGAGCACTAGGCCTGGTGTCAGACGCTCCGCAACATCTGACTGCCGAAGGGGTGCAGATGAACTCACAGGGTTCGCCTAAGTGGGGAACTCGACTGGAGCAGAATGTGCACGTATCCGCTCCCTGTGGAGGGGAGTGGCGTAGCAAGCCGACACTAGAACGGGAACTTCGGTGTTACCGGCTAGTTGAAGCAAGCACACAGGAAGAATCCGGCTCAACACGTAGGCTATAAAACCTAGCAAACGGGTTAGGTGTCGCCCAGCCCACAGCTCTACAGATGTCTGTCAGTGAGAAGCCGTGTGCCAGCGCCCAAGAAGAAGCGACACCCCTAGTGGAGTGGGCTCTCAACCCGGGCGGGCAAGGCACGCCTTGGGCTTTGTAAGCCAAGGCGATGGCATCTACTATCCAGTGGGCCATCCTCTGCTTGGAGACAGCCTTTCCCTTCTGCTGGCCTCCGTAACAGACGAAGAGCTGATCTGAGGTCCTGAGGCTTTGCGTTCAGTCCACGTACAGGCGCAGAGCGCGGATGGGACAGAGAAAAGCCAGGGCTGGGTCTGCCTCCTCCGAAGGCAGCGCTTGCAGGTTCACCACCTGGTCCCGGAAGGGAGTGGTAGGAACCTTGGGCACGTATCCGGGCCGGGGTCTCAGGATCACGTGAGAGTTAGCCGGGCCGAACTCTAGGCACGATTCGTCGACCGAAAATGCATGCAGGTCCCCAACCCTCTTGATGGAGGACAATGCAACCAGGAGTACTGTTTTACCAGACAGAATTTTTAACTCAGCTGATTGCAAAGGCTCGAAGGGTGGTCTCTGAAGAGCCGAAAGGACCAGAGACAAATCCCAAGAGGGTATAGAGGGTGGGCGAGGAGGATTTTGTCTTCTCGCCCCCCTCAGGAATCTGACAATCAGGTCGTGCTTTCCCAATGACTTACGTTCAACTGCATCGTGATGTGCGGCGATAGCGGCAACATACACTTTAAGGGTGGAGGGAGACAGCCTTCGCTCCAACCCATCTTGCAGGAAGGAAAGCACGGCTCTGATCGAGCAAGTTCGGGGGTTCTCCTCATGAGAAGTGCACCTAAAACACCATTCAACGAATAGGTTCCACTTCAACGCATAGAGGCGCCTCGTAGAGGGGCGCAACGGCGCAACTAACAAGACCTGCTCCTCGTCCTCCGTGACCTTGCACAAGGTCTGTGCAAGAAGGCTCACTGGGGGAAACGCATACTTGCGTAGGCCTGGGGTCCAGCTGTGTGCCAGAGCATCCGTGCCGAGTCCCCTCGGTCAGGGAATAGAACAACTGCCAGTGAGACAGGTCCGGGGCGGCAAACAGATCTACCTGTGTGGTCCCGAAGCGCCTGAATATCAGCTGGACCACCTGGGGATGGAGAGCTCGTCGGCTGCAGAGTAGAGCAGGCCCGAAATATAGAGGAGGAGATGGCGGGCGAGTTGTGACATGCGACGGGAGCGTAGACCACCCTGGCGGTTGATGTACGCAACGGTCGCAGTGCTGTCCGAACGGACCAGTACATGCTTGCCCAGTAGCAGCGTTTTGAAGCGGCCCAGCGCAAGATGTACTGCTAACAACTCGAGGCAGTTGATGTGCCAATGCAGTTGAGGCCCTGTCCACAGACCTGAAGCTGCATGCCCGTTGTACGTGGCCCCCCAGCCGGTGGCAGAGGCATCCGTGGAGACCACAGAATGCCTGGACACTTGTTCTAAGGAACACCTGCCCGCAGAAACGGAGGGTCCGACCACAAACTGAGAGTTTGGCGACAGTGCGGGGTCACTTGCACGCTCTGCCAAACCCATCTCGGGACTCGATCGTGGAGCCAGTCTTGGAGCGGCCTCATATGAAGCAATCCGAGCGGCGTAACTGCAGCTGCAGATGCCATATGCCCAAGGAGCCTCTGAAAAAGTTTCAGTGGTGCCGCTGTTCTGCGTCTGAGCATGCTCACGCATTTCAACACTGACTGGACACGGGCCTCAGTGAGGCGCGCTGTCATGTTGATCAAGTCCAACTCCATACAGAGAAAAGAGATCCTCTGCCCGGGGGTGAGTTTGCTCTTTTCCCAGTTGACAGCCCTAGGTGGCTGAGGTGACTGAGCACCATGTCCCTGTGTTCGCACAACTGCTCTCTCGACTGGGCGAGAATAAGTCAGTCGTCGAAGTAGTTGAGAATGCGAACACCACTCTCGCACATGGGAGCAATGGTCGCCTCCGCGACTTTCGTGAAGACACGGGGCGACAGGGCCAGCCCGAAGGGTAAGACTTTGTACTGATATGCCCGTCCCTCGAACGCAAAGCGAAGAAACGGTCTGTGTTGAGGGAGAATCGAGACATGAAAGTACGTGTCCTTCAGGTCGATCGCTGCAAACCAATCTTGGGGACGGATGCACTTGAAAATGCGTTTCTGCGTAAGCATCTTGAACGGCAGCCTGTGAAGGGACCGGTTCAGGACACGCAGGTCCAAGATTGGTCATAACCCACCGCCTTTCTTGGGGCTGTAGTACGGGCTGTAGAAGCCGGTCTTCATATCGGCTGGAGGGACCGGCTCGATCGCGTCCTTCGCCAGTAGGACAGCGATCTCCGCCCTGAGCACAGGGGCACTGTCCGCCAGAACACGGGTGAACTGAATGCCCCTGTAAGCTGGGGGGCGTCGGGCGAACTGAATCGCATAGCCGAGTCTGACAGTACGGATGAGCCAGCGAGACGGGCTGGGAAGCTCTAGCCAGGCTCCCGGACACCGTGCAAGCGGAACCAGCGGCACCACAGACGTACCCGGGGTGGGGCAGCGCGGCGGAATGCAGGGACCTGACTCGGACGGCATAGCGGCCCAGAGTGGGGTCTGAGTGTGTGGTGCAACACATACCTGCTTCCGTCGAAGGGCAGAGTGAGTGTGCGGAGGCGTCAGTGCGTCCGGAACACAGCCACTGCAGCTCGCTGGCGATGAAAGGGGCTTGATGGTGACAAGGCATAGCGTCGTCACCCGCCAAGTGCGCCCTCTTGGGACCCAGAGATTTCAGAAATGGCCGCGGCCTGGACGGGCCTGGTCGACTTCCTGCGGCTTGCTCCACTCTGAGGCCTGGATGGTGGGTGCTGCTGGGGCTTCGCGGGAGCGGAGGACACCACAGGAGGTCGACCTCGGCGACGAGCAGACGGTTGGGAGCAGCAGCAGCCCGCCGGGACAGGATGTGTCGGATGGCCTCCGTCTGCTTCTGGGTGGTCGAGAACTGCTGGGCAAAGCTCTCGACCGCGTTGCCGAATAACCCAACCTGGGACAGAGGGGCATCCAGGAACCGATACTTATCAGTGTCCCTCATATCGGCCAGGTTGAGCCAGAGGTGGCACTCCTGGACCACCAAGGTGGACATCGCCTGACCCACAAAACGTACAGTTTCCTTCGTCGCCCGGAGAGCGAGGTCAGTTGCCACACGGAGCTCCCAGAGGAGCTCTGGGTCAGAACCACCCTCGTTCATGTCTATGAGCGCCTGGGCCTGGTGGACCTGCAGGAGAGCCATGGCATGGAGGGCGGAAGCAGCCTGTCCACAGGCCTTATAAGCCTTCGCCGAGAGAACGGACGAAAACTTACAGGCCTTGGACTGGAGGCGTGGATTACCCCGCCAAGAGGAAGCGGACGCTGGACACAGCTGCATCGCAACGGCACGCTCCACTGGCGGGATATCCACATACCCCTTAGCTGCTCCGCCGTCGAGGGTGGTGAGGAGGGAGGAGCGACCAGGACGGCTTCTGGCACTATACGGTGCCGTCCACGTCCTAGTGAGCTCCTCCTGCACTTACGGAAAGAATGGTACCGGGGCGGGGCGCTGAGAACCAGCACGGCCCGCCCCGAGAAACCAATCGTCCAACCGAGAAGGTTAGGGACGTGGTGGAGGGTTCCACGCAAGCCCGACCTTCTCGGCGGCCCGGGAAAGCATAGCCGCCCATTCTGGATCGAACTCGGGCAACGCTACACTCCCCGAAGGGGGCAACACAGCCGAATCGTCATCTCCAGAGGACTGAAGCTCCCCCTCCGATGCTGCGATAGACATCTGGTCATCAGGTCCCAAAGGACACGGCTGGCCGTCCATGAGAAGGGCCAGCGCGTTCCTTTGGAGGCTCCAACGGCGGCAGCGCTTGTAAGGCGTGAGGGACCCAGAGAGATTGCCTCGGCGGGGAAGCCCTCACGGTAATCCTCAGATCACCCTGGTCATGCACTGAAATAGGTCTATTCTGAGGTCCAGAATAGACGCTAGATCGGGGCATAGGCGAGGGGACTGCACCTCCCTTGAGGTAAGCGAGTCTAGATCTCAGCGCTGCCATAGTCATATTCCCACAATGGGAACATGAACTATTCACAAAAGCTGCCTCAGCGTGCTGAATGCCCAAACACGAGAGGCAACTATTGTGGCCGTCTGCTGGCGCCCGGGAACGACCACATCCAGAAACGCACAAGCGGAATCAAGGGCGCCGTAAAGGGGTGGAAGGTTAGGACGATTCTAAGGGCCCAGGCTGATTTAGGGCCCAGAAGAGCAGACCCCCTTTTTCTTTTCTTATTTCTTTTCTCTTTTTTATACATACATTAAATGTGCTAGGGCCCCTCATGCACTAAATGTGTATTTTGTCTCCACGTATCTTTATGGCTGTTGAATGCAGATAAAGCGTTGTGAAATTTCGGTTCGCATACCTACCCCGAAGTTATAAAATAAAATAAAATTAAATTCTGTATCAAAATTTATAGGCAAGACAAGTAGTTTGTTTAGGCATGCTTTGTAGGGAATTACAAACCTGCGCACATATATTCAAACGCACATAACTATAGAATCAATTCTTAATGCGCATGTGAACGCCATCAGCATTTATCACAGGTTCGCGTTTAAAGTCCGTTTAGATAGAACGGTGTCGTCTTAGCGGCCCCTAATTTAATAACAAATGATCATTTCGACGGAAGTGAATCAATCAAAACTAACTTTAGCTGGAAAATAACATTATTCAAGAACCGCTATAAAACCAAACCAATCTCTGTTACCTTAAATTATATGTTATCTCTGTAAAGCTGCTTTGAAACAATCTACATTGTTAAAAGCGCTATATAAATGAGGATGACTTGACTTGACTTGATTTGATTGGATGAGTCACTAATTTGAATATTAGTCAAATCTGTTTAAATATTGAACCATCTAATTGACTTCTTTTAACACCTTGTTGTTTGATTGTTATTTTAGTTAAAGGTGCCATGTGGAATGTCTGCCAAAAAATAAATTCATACTCCACATATTCCATACCAGATGGGGGCAGTATACCTCCAGAATGTTGGCCTACTCTAGTCTGTTTTTTAGTTTTGGGTTGTTAACCCTCTGGGGTCTGAAAACGCGTCGGCGCGTTTTGCGCGATTTTTTTCACATAGCAGCAATATAGACTTAAAATACTCAGTAATTTTTTGTCATACACACTTAAGAAATATGAAAAAATGAACTGTTAAATGTCTACTTTTTTATGGGTCCACTTCCAATCGAAATAAAACATTGTACTTTTGTAAAATAAAGAAAATAAACAGGGTGTGCTTTCTGCCTCTCCGTCTCCGTGAACTTTTTTTCTGGAGCACGTCTCTAAATGTAAACAAAACTCAGCGAATACTAGTCACACATGCATGAGCAATATATCTTTATAATCATTAAAGTGTGTACTTTTAAATGATCTAATTCAAAACTAAAACAAACATTCTCTGTTTATGTAATCTATATAAAAAGAGAGAGATGTCAGTCCTCCTCATTTCAGCTAATTATCTTTTAATGTGACCACGCCCACAGAGAGCGCACGCTATTCAAACGCAAATAATCTGAGGCAAGTCATGACAACTGTTAACGCCCCCATATCAGCTGGATAAAACACATCAAGTTGAACAAGAATCGTGGACTTTACCTCTTGCTGCGCTCTGAGGAATAATAGCTACTATCGTCCTAATCCTGGAACAATTTACCTCAGAAGTCCTGGTAGTTTCATTCCGAGGAGCAGCGAATCAAGCTGATGTAGTAAGTTATTTATTCTTTGTTGTAATCACGTGAATGATAGTGTGAATGATGAATGAAAGGCACAGACGCGCGCGTGCTGTTGTTTAGAGCTGTACAGCGCGCATCTCACACTCGCATAAACACGATATGTTACAGACTAAATATGAATATTTAGACAAGATTTCATTGATTAGTTTTGGATGGATTATAAAGTTTTTACTGTAAAAACAGCCTACTGCCACATTAAATAAGCTTTTGTTCGCCAATTTCTGCTCATATGTTACCCTTGAAATACGTATACTTTTTACAAAGAAGTAAAAAGATAAGAATCTTGTACTTACCTCGTCTTGCTGCGCTGTGAGCAATAATTCTATCGTAATAATCCTGGAAAAGTTACCTCAGAAGAAGTGCTGGTAACGTTAGATTCATTACTCATTTCAGGAGCACGGATTCAGCTGATGAAGTAAGTTATTTATTCGTAAATGCTTTGTTCTAATCGCGTTATTGAATAGTGTCCAATGTAGACTATATCAAACTAATGAATCCTTAACTTTGAAATATGAATGATAAAATTCCAGGCTATAGGCCTACTTAAAAAAAAAGACAAGATAGATGTAAAAAAAATCTTACTATTATTGTTTTTTATTAGTGACACATTTGAGGAGAGGATATATTCAATAACTTTCTGAAAATACAGTATGAGAATTAACTGCATACTAGAAATGTTTACCTTGGAAATTATAAAATTTGAATGTATAAAAAAATTGTGAAAAACTACCTTTTTTTCCTCTCTGAGAACTCTAATTCTGTAGAACGGTCCATATAGCCTATTTGAACAGGATTTGTTTCCAGGTATGACTATGTACTAAAAATGTGCTTTTGACTTTCATTTATATTTGGATTATATATATAATTTATTTATTTATTTTTGTCCTCCATTCTTTCTTGTGACACACCTGAATGAAAGGCTCATTAGTATGCAGGCTCATTAGTATGCAGGCTCATTACTATGCAGGGTCTTTGTCTTCTCAGGTGTGAATCTCAGCAAGTCACGCCCCTGCGCATATTGCCTTTGGAAGCAAAAACTGTTTTAAAAAATTTAAATCAATGTATTGTTTTATGTGAATGATTAGGCAGGGTGATTTTCAGATCATTTTGAAGCAAAAACACTAGGCAACTACATCCATTAGTCAAAAGTCTTGTGTACACATGTTAAGTATGTGTTTTGTGGCCTTATTTCAGAAACTTAAATTTTTAGTTTTTTGAATAACCATGCATAAACATTATTCCCTCAAAAATACAAATATGTACATTGATGTTGCTAGCATATTATGGTACCCCTATTTGTGCTAAATAGAGTGTAATTACACCTTTGCCATCAATATGTTTATAAGCAACTGAAAAAAGCACAAATGTCAGGGCATGTCAAAACATCTCACGGACCTCAAAAACCCCTTAGACTCCAGAGGGTTAATCTTCTAAAACCGTCAAATCGTCCGCTTTGTCCCGCCAAAGCCTATTTTGATCGGCGAGTGATGTAGAATATAATGACTGCTGCGCTTGACAGGGCTTATAACGAGCAGAGAGAGAGAGAGAGAGAGCGCCCCGGCCGCGCGCGCGCACTCTCACGTCTTCAAACAACACGAGCGCAGTCCTCCTGCTCTCTCTCTCCCTCGCGCATATTAATCAAATCAATTGACACGATAGTAAGACCGCAGTTCATTTGGAGATTTTTAGAGATTAGAGACTCAATGAACAACATCTCAACACTAAATTATAAAGGCCGGTCTCATATAGACGCGATTGACATCAGGTTCAAGTACGCCCACAAGCCGTGCGAGTTATTCGTGTACTGCAGTTTGGCTGGTGGTTATGTATGTTGCCCGCATACCGCCTCCCATGGCCGAAACTGGTATTATGACACCGGCCGGGCCGGGGCTAGTAATTTAGCATGCTAATTCAGGTTTATATCTCGGCAGCACTATAACTTGTCATTTTTTTAATGACATCATTGCATTTATTTCTTCTCATTCTTTTGATACGTGTAGCTCATTTTTTGGATATTGTTAACTCAACTTTTACATATGGCACCTTTAATCAACTAAAAGAACATTGACCAATATAACCTCAACACAGATTTAAATAAAAAATAAGAAGGTTAAGCAAAACAAGACAAAACTCTGAAATGAAAATACTCAGAATTGTCCAAAAGTCAGATGTTTTCTCAATGAACAGATCAGTTCATAAACTCAGTCCCAAAAGTCCATGAGGTGCTTAAATCAGTCTTCAGATTCTATCCCAGGTGGGACAAAATGGATAACCTAATTCAGCTTCCAGTGGCCAATGATTCTGAATATTCCTTTCTTTGAAGGAGTCTTCCTACGAACACAGCGCTCACATGTTATGATATTTTTGTCCACACCGGCCGCCATCTTTGGCCAGTAAAATCTGGAACGGAGAAGATCGAGAGTTCGCTCCAGACCCAGATGCCCCATGTCATCATGAAGACTGGTAAGTACAATTCCTCGAAGATCTTCAGGTAAAGCCAGTTGGTTCAACACTTTGCCTCTGTCCATCCTCTTCCGATGTAACAACCCATTCTTCAGCTCAAGTTTGTTCCATTGTCTCATCCACAAGGTTACTGCAGGTAAGTGGAATTTCATGTTTGAAGGTTTGTTGTTAGACTCCAAGTAATCAATTATCTCTTTAATTTCAGGGTCAGCTCGCTGCTTCCTGATTAGATCCTCTTCAGACAGGCAAGGTATCTCTGGGAGACCATGGCCATCTTCTTTCTGGATTTCTGGAGGTAATGCCTTTGCATTCATGCTCAGAGACTCTACCAAGGTCAACGGGAAAGACTGAGAATCATGGGATTGATTGACTTAATGTTTTTCACAAATGGCATCACACTTTGTTAATCCACGGCTGGCAAAAGCTCTCATGTGTCCTTGCTGTTCCTGGTACAAAGCTGCCCCGAGACGTGTATCACAAGCATCTGTATGCAATAGGTAAGCCAGACAAGGATTGGTGTACCCCAACACAGGAGAAGATGTTAACTTTTCCACAAGGCCTTCAAACGCCTGTTGACACTCAATAGTCCATCTGTCACCCAGAGTCTTTTGGATTGAGGTAAGTATGATCTTTATCTTTCCTTTTTCCCTTTCGAACTGGAGGATAGCCAGCTGTAAGGTTGTTGAGTGGCTTTGAAATCTTGGAGAAATCTTTAACAAATCTACGGTAATATCCCGTAAATCCTAAGAAGGATTTTAGTTTCTGGAGGTTCTTGGGCCTTGGACAGGTTTTAATGGCTTCAATTTTTGATGGGTCAGTTTCTACACCGTTCTGGGAGACAAAGTGGCCCAAGTAGCGTACACGTTTGGAAGAATTTGCATTTCTCGGGTGAGAGCTTTAATCCATATTCTTTCAGGCAGTTCAGGACTTGTATCAGTTGACGCTCATGCTAATAAGATCATCTATGACGACTAAGACTTCTCTTCTATTTAAGTCACCCATGCAGCGCCCCATAAGCCGCTGGAATGTGCTTGGCGCGTTGGTGATCCCTTGCGGCATATGATTAAACTATCATACGAACGCTGTCTTCTGCTTGTCCGATTCATCTATCTTGTTATTGAATTTTTTTTATTTTTTATTGACTCTCAGTGGACATTACAAAGGAATGTCATGTGGTTTTATCATTTGCAGTCTCTGAAATGTATGTATGTTTATACACCTGAAGTGCAGGAGCGAGACACTCTAGAACCAGATGGGCAAGAGGTCAGAAGGTCATCTAGATGAGGGGGGCTTAAAGGGTTAGTTAGTGATAAATCAAAGCTAGCAGTAAAGGGCCTTTTGTCTGTGGAAAACTACTGGGAAGCTCTGCAGGGAAAAGGACCTTGAAAGAGCAGTATAAAGATTGCCCATCTCTGTATCTCAGTGTCTCACTCACTCCACAGGGTTACTGCTGTGTTGGCGACTGGGCCTATTCTTGCAAGAATAAATACTTATCTTTTATAAATTTGATTCCGAGTTGTCTCTTACGCAGTGATGATGTTTAAAAGAATTTTTGCCACAACAATTTGGTGTCAGAAGAGTGGGATTCCTTGGATGTGCCTTCTGGACCTGAGAGCGGACGGTGTTTGGCCACCTGGACTGAGCAGTTCCAGCTCTACCTCGTAAACTTGAGAGAGAGGGGCCGACCGCTATCAGGGCCAGAAGAACTCCACTGGAATTGGGAAAAAGAACGAACCCGTGGCAACAAGAGCATCTCTGGTAAGAGACATCAAATTTATTTTATTTTGGTATAAAAGTGAGAGAACCATAAGTGGCTGAGTCTATTTCTGTGGTGCGAGTACAAGATTTGTTTAATTAATTAATTGAGACCTGAGAGCAGGTCAAGAGATTTCAAGCGGGCACTGAGTTCTCGTGAAAATCTGGAATTAATTGAGATCTGGGGCCAGATCAAGAGATTTCAGGCAGATTACAGTCCAGAATTAATTGAGACCTGGCAACGGGTCAAGAGATTTCAGGTGGAATTTAATCTGGAATTAACTGAGATCGGGCAGCCGGATCAAGAGATTTCAAGCAGATAGATAAAGCACTAGAGAGTGCACCCTTAACTGATCTTGGGTTAAGAAATCAGATCTGTTGGAGACGTCCCACAGATTATTAGACGTGCGTCGAACTGTAAATCCACAGAAACAGAAAACAGCCAGTATGGGGAAGTCTCAAAGCAAGCTTGCCAAATTTAACCCTCTGGGGTCGGCAATCACGCCGGCGTGATCTGCTCGCTTTTTTCCTGATCAGTGCAAAAGAGACTCAAAATACTCTGTTGATTTTGATCGTACATATACGTGTTATACATCATTCGATCCTATTAAGTGTCTATTTTTTTGTGGATACTCACAATAAAAACAAAGTGTTGTGCTTTTCGTCAAATAAAGAAAAATAAACATGATGCGCGTTTTGCCTTCTCTCTGTCAGTAAAGTCCATTCTGGAACGCGTCCGAAAAATTAACTGTAACTCAGTCAATACTTGTCACAGAGATACGAGAGATGTATCTTTATGAAGCTGAAATGCTCTTCTTTTAAATGAAGTAATTTATTTTAAAAATATATATTTCCAGTTTATGTAATCCGTTTGAAACCAAGGAGAGGTACAGTTTTTTCGTTCTCCCTTCATTATCTTTAATTAGCTGAGGCCGCCACGCCCCCAGAGCTTTTCACATGGTAAATAGGCGATCTATGCATCGCGCACGCGGCACGCCCCCCGATCAATGCCATAACAACACGAAGTAACTTTCTTCATCAGAATCACTGATAGTTCATCGCGTTTTGAGGATGGCAGCACGCTACTCCTTCAGAGGATTATGGACAGCGGCGAAAAATTCACCTTTTCCTCAGAGGAATTTGAAACTCACGACGAACGGCTGCATTTTGAAGAACGAATTGACCCCGCCGATGATACGAGCTCGGAGTAAGTTGTTTAGTGTTATATAATTCCTTTTCTGATCATAGAGCTCAAATGAATTTTCAGACTATATTTTGCCTAGTTTTGACATAGGAAATATTACCTATACGCTGGTGTAAACTTTTTGAGTTTTTTTTCCCCTCATCAAAACCGAATATGTTCATCAGTGGTTACAGTGGATGGCAGACAATGGCGGCGCGTGCGCACGCAGCGGCTTGGAGCTCTCGGCTTTTTTTGTTTTTTTGTATATTTTTGTATGTGTCTTCGTCGCTTATTCAAGGACTAATACAATACAGTAGGGCTGAAATGTTGGAGCTGGGAAGAAAATCAGGATTGTATGCTCCCCCAAAGCTGGATTCTATACCACCGGAGCTGCAGCGGTTCATCGGGGCTTTCACTACCCCCCCTCTGTGGCTCAGGAGACGAAGAAGACACCGTAAACAAAAGCGGGGTAAGCGGAGCGGGCTGCGTGCTAGGCTATATGCTAATCCACACAGACCGGCGTTGCCCAGCCTCTTCCTCGCGAATGCCAGGTCTCTTACCAACAAGTTGGACGAGATCCGTTTGAGGTTCGCTTCGGGGAGGATGGACTGCTGTGTGGCGATCGTCACAGAGACCTGGCTGGATAACAACATACCCGACGCTGCGGTAGAGCTAGCGGGGCGTTCTTTGTTCCGAGCCGACAGGACCGCAGCTTCAGGGAAGAACAGAGGCGGAGGTTTGGTGCTTTACATTAATAATTTGTGGTGTACTGCTACTAATCTTATCCGGACATTTTGCTCCCCTGATCTGGAATATCTGGCAGTGAAGTGCAGACCGTTTAAACTGGTCAGAGAACTCGGCTCTGTTATAATCATAGCAGCTTATTTACCACCAAGAGCAAATGCTAAAGTAGCACTGGAGGAGCTGTATTGTCTGATTAGCACACAGATGAATGCGAATCCAGAGGCGGCTGTGATTGTAGCTGGGGACTTTAACCATGTAGAACTGAAATCAGTGCTTTCCAAATTTTACAGATTCATTGACTTTCCAACCAGAGAAAATAACATACTGGATCAGGTATATTGTAATATTCCGGGAGCATATAAAGCTTATGCAGCTCCACACCTGGGCATGTCAGATCATATTACAGTGAAGCTGATCCCAGCTTATAAACCTCTGATTTGCAGGACTAAACCTACAACTAGAATCGTGCAGATCTGGACTGAGGAGGCCTCCTCAGCACTACAAGACTGTTTCGAGCATACAGACTGGGATGTGTTTAAACAGGGTGCTGATTTTGAGGAATATACTTCTGCTGTTCTGTCCTATGTTCATTTCTGTACTGATGTTGTCCTGCCTACAAAGACCATCATGGTCTTTCCTAATCAGAAGCCATGGTTGGATGGTACAGTGCGGCACCTGCTAAAAGCCCGGGATGCAGCTTACAGGTTAGGAGACAGGCTGGCTTACAGCAGGGCCCGGAAAGAACTGAAAAAGGGTATCCAACTGGCAAAACTCAGGTACAAACAGCGCATTGAGAAGCACTTTAATAACAACAACCCACGTAATATGTGGAGAGGTATAAGGACCCTTACGGACCATAAGCACAATGACAGGCAGGTCAGTCATGACCCCACTCTGCCAGATACCTTGAACAGCTTCTTTGCACGCTTTGACTCAGTGAGCAGCAGAGAGACTGTGCACCTCCCCAAATTAGAGGAGCACCATCAGCCCCTCGTCCTGCAGCGGCACCAAGTGTGTTCTACCCTAAAGAACATTAACATCAACAAGGCTGCAGGTCCAGACAAGGTGTCGGGTTGGGCTCTGAAATCATGTGCTGACCAGCTGGCAGGAGTTTTCCTGGACATTTTCAACCTGTCCCTGCAGCTTGCCAAGGTCCCCGTCTGTCTCAAAACCTCTGTCATTGTGCCTGTGCCAAAAAAATCTGCCAGCACATGCCTCAATGATTATCGTCCAGTTGCCCTAACCCCGGTAATCATGAAGTGTTTTGAGAGGATCCTCCTTAATTACATCAGAGATGCTATCCCTGATGGTCTCGACAGCTTTCAGTTCGCCTACAGGAGGAACCGCTCGACGGAGGATGCTGTTTCGTTAGCACTCCATATAGCCATGACACATCTGCAGCACCCTAACACTTATGTTAGGATGCTATTCGTGGACTTCAGCTCAGCTTTTAACACCGTTCTCCCAGACAAGCTGGTGCTGAAGCTCCACAACCTGGGACTATCAGTTTCACTGTGTTCTTGGATCAGGGATTTTCTCACAAATCGTCCACAGGTGGTGAGGATAGGGAACTTCACATCTTCCACTCTGATCCTAAACACTGGAACACCGCAGGGCTGTGTGCTTAGCCCGGCCCTCTTCAGCCTTTTTACTCACGACTGTTTTGCTATTCATTCCACAAACACGCTTGTGAAGTTTGCGGACGACACCACCGTGGTGGGTCTCATATCTGACAATGATGAGACTCAATACAGAGAGGAGATCCAGCACCTGATACATTGGTGTTCAACAAATAATCTTGTTTTAAACACCAACAAGACCAAGGAGGTCATAGTGGACTTTAGAAGGTCCAGGAAGACAAAGCACGCTCCTCTTTGCATAAGGGGGGACGCAGTGGAGCGTGTGGATAGTATTAAGTTCCTGGGCGTCCATATTTCATCTGACCTGTCCTGGTCGGTTAATACATCATACCTGGTGAAGAAGGCGCAACAACGTCTTTTCTTCCTCAGGAAGTTAAAACGTACTGGACTCTGCTCTCAGTTGCTCAAGAACTTCTACAGTGCTACAATAGAAAGCATACTTTGTTTAAATGCAACAGTGTGGTATGGCAGCTGCACCGCAAAGGAAAGGAAGGACTTGACACGGGTGGTAAGAACTGCTCAGAGGATTACGGGCTGCGAGCTACCAGACCTAGAGACAATATATGCTGTCCGAATCAGGAAGAGGGCTAGCCGCATCGTGGCGGATCCCATCCACCCAGGAAATGGACTGTTTGTACCACTCCCTTCGGGAAGGCGGTACAGAAACATCAAGATCACCACAACCAGACTTAAAAACAGTTTTTTTCCAAGAGCTGTGAAAGCTATCACTCCCCTCCATTCCCTCACTGAACTTTGATTTTAATACTCTAGTATATATTCACTCTGCTGCTATTGAATATATTTAGTGGTTGGTTTTTATATGAGGTATTTGTATTTTTATTTATTTATTTTTATTTCTATTTATATATCACTGTTGTGTTATAAAATTGCTTGCGTTTATATAATTGTTATATAATTGTGTCACTTTAAAGCCGAGAGTCTCATACAAAATTTTGTTATGTGCAAGCATAATGACAATAAAGATCATCATCATCATCATCAGTCTATATTAAGCAGGGACACACGTTTGTGTGCAGTTTATTTTGTGATTTCTGAATGAATAGTGTCCGCCGCAACGGCGATAGATTGAAGAGCGCGCCCGAGTGAAGACTGCACGCGCGCCGCCAGAAGAGAACACTGTATCCATGACACTGATAGCAGCGGACACGAGCGCTTAGCTTGAGTTCAAAAACAAAACATTTTAGCGTTGGATCTCTTATTTAAGAGCGGACTAAATGAATGCTCTGCTAGTTAACTGGAGATGTTTTATTTGTATTAGGTACATCCGTGCCTCAATGTTTCCAAAAGTGGTGGGTACAAAATGACTCATGACGAAATCTGGTGGGGACGCGTACCCACCTAACCGCCCCCACCGAAATCGACGCCTATGCAAATATGTGATACTGTCTAAATACAATATATTTTTTATATATAAATGTTCAGTTTTGGTTAGTCTATTACCCAGGCTGCCAAGGCAACTGCAAAAGGCTGCAAATATAAATGGACAGATGTCAGCATCAGTGAGATGTACCGCTACCTAACTAACCATCAGCCTTCAGAAATCATTCTGATATAATTTTTTTTTTAAATCAATGTTGGAAACAGTTGTGCTGCTTATTTTTTTTTAACCTGTAATAGTTTTTTTTAGGATTCTTTAAATACATTTTTTTTTTATAAAAAAAACAAACAAGTTTGGTCTTTTTATGTTTGTTTTTTTGAAAGGATGTGTTAAGTGATAGTAATGACTTTAAGTCTTTACGTTCTTAGGAAAGATTTCTATTTTGAATAAATGCTGTTCTTTTTAACTTTTTATTCATCAGTGAATCATTCTTAGTTCAGGCTGCCTCACAGCACCTTGATGGGCCATTGGGGGAGTGTCTTTAGTCTCCCCAGGTGTAAATCACATTAATAGTCATGGCCATTCACACTCCCACGCATACAGCAGTGCTGACCAAAAACTGACGTAAGAAATTTAAATCATTATATTGTTGTTTGTGAAAGAGTGGTCAGAATGATTTTCACTTCATTTTGAAGTAAAAATTCTAGCCTACAAGAATAGTAACTCAAAAGTCTTGTGGACAACTAATTATGTTTTATTAACGTAGTTCGGGAGGAACACGTCAAATGAGCTACTCCAGTGCCACCTGCTGTCTACAATCAGTAATCTCAAATACTCTAGTATCATCAGCTGTCTACAATCAATAATCAACAAATACTCTAGTATCACCAGATGTCTACTATCAGTAATCAACATATCTACCCAATCAGCACGAAGGCAAACCATATATAAGCACAGTCAAACTCACCTAAGGATGTTCTACAGTCTTCAGAATCCCTCCACCACCCCGTCTCCTCACACTCACCTGGGGCCTCATTTATAAACGTTGCGTACGCACAAAATAAGGCGTACGCCGCTCTCTACGCAATAATTGGTATTTATAAAAAGCAAACTTGACGGGAAAATGTGCGGTCCTTCACGCAAGCTCTGACCCAGGCGTACGCACAAAAACGGGTGAAATGAGAAATGGCGACACCGTCGGCGGATGGAAGAAACACGTGAAAGTGTGTGAAACTGTAGACCGTTGTGTAAAAGAAATGGCAATACTGCCTCTCATAAATAGACTTCACAAAGCAAGTCTTACATTTAACAGCCTACACGAACACCCGTTTGATCGATCTGTACTGCAGTGTAAAACAAAAAAGTCAAACGAAGATTTCAACAGAAATGCAAATTAACACATATTTGCAAAAAGAAAAGTGAAATATGTTCTGCAATAATATTGCCATGTTATGCAATTCATCCTCATAACACATCTGTTGCTTGTCAGATGCAATCAAATGGATGGTAATAAAATGCCATGATGCCATCACAATGCGTAATGGAGCGCTAGACGCTTTTTTGCATCGACTTTGATGTCCGACCATTTCTTTTTTATTTCGGCCACGGTCCGAGGTTGTGAGGCTGCAGCATTAACGGCGTCTGCAACCTTTTGCCACTCAAGTGCCTTTTTGGCATTAGTAATGCCCACACTGTGCCCTGTAAAATGTAAAACAACATTTTACTCCTCTTTTCCACCTTGCCAACGATCATTTCTACTTCACATTGAGTGAAGTTAAGTTTATTGGTTTTCCTCTCTGTATTTGCCATGATTTCGCAATCGATGAATATTAACTTGTGGGGGTTTCACAGACTATTTATGGGCAACTATGGGCGTTTCACTGACTATTTATGGGCAACTATGGGCGTGACACGAAGCCGCAAAAGCTGCGCTACATTTAGAATTGATTGTGATTTATTAAGGGAAAACTGCGTAGGACGTGCGTGCGCACGGTTTTATAAATCCGAATATTTCTGTGCGTACGCACGTCCTATGTTTCATCCGTACGCCACTTCTGACGCAAATCCTACGCAAAGTTTTATAAATGAGGCCCCAGGTCACTTCCTAAACCGGGGGGGGAATACTCTGCATTCGGGCCAATTACCAAGATAAGAGCCCTCTCCCCGGACAGCACGCCAAATACGTTTACTAATTTAATCTATCCAACTGATTTGTAAGTGTGAACTCGTGAATTCAGTATGTGTTAAATGGCCTTATTGCGGTGACATTTTTTTCCCCAAAACGTACTAACCACGCATAATATTTTTTTTCTATAAAATGCAAACATGTACATCCATTTTGCTCACATATTATTGTAGCAGAGTTTGTGCTGAATACAGCAAATTTATATGTTGGCAAATGGTATGATTTAAGTAGCTGAAATAAGCACAAATGTCAGGGCATGTCAAAACAAGCCGGTACCACGGCCCGCTTGCCTGCACATAAATGCCGTTTCCACGGCGACCCAGAAAAATCATATAATCATTGTATTTTCTGGTTTTCCGGCCACAGCCGATAGTGTTATGAGTGTAATAAAATGCCCACAGCCCAGTGTTCATTTCTACACACAAACACAGCCCGCCACGGTACAGGGCTCGCACAAATGAAATCGACGCATGTCAATTGTGCATTAAATGTAGTGAATGTGCCCACAACCCAGTGCCCACAAACACTACCACGGTTTCTGTAAAACGAAACCAACACAAGTCTTCCTAGTCTCCTAGGAAATTGACGGTGTTTCAGTCTCGCCGCGGCCAGACTTCCACCGAAATTTTTCGCTCGTTCAGTTCCAGAAAATGCGACTGTTCCAGTGTATTTTGCAGTAAGCAAGCCAGTACCACGGCACACAGACATGTTAAGCCCCACGGGGCTCGCCCTGCTCTCTCTCCCTCAGCAAACTGCTATATGGGATTTGAGCGTGGCCATGCTGCCCGCCGCGATCGGCGCGCCCCCCGCCTCACACACTGTAAACACAGTGTCTGCGTTACAGCACGCCGGAGCTCCCTTGCCATCACTATGTCACGGCCAGAGCCCAGATCTCATTCTACCCCTAGCTATTCACGCGAAAGTGGGCACAGCTTCCTGGGGTATCAGAATGGGTGCTCAACACTATAAACACAGTGTCTGCGTTACAGCACGCCGGAGCTCCCTTGCCGTCACTATGTCACGGCCGAAGCCCCGATCTCATTCTACCCCTAGCTATTCATGCGAAAGTGTGGGCACAGCTTCCTGGGGTATCAGAATGGGTGCTGAACACTATAAAAAGGGGCTATTCGCTACAGTTCGCTCGACGCCCCTGCCGTTACACGGCGCGCGTCAAATCCACGGTGAAAACAGAAGTAGCTCATCTACTTCAAGCCGAGATAGCGAAACTACTGAGCAAAGGTGCTATAGAGCCTTTATCTCAAGCTCAGAGCGAAGGGGGCCTATACAGCAGATATTTTCTGGTACCGAAAAAAGATGGGGGTCTCAAACCCATTTTAGATTTGCGACAGCTGAACAGAGCGCTTGTTAAGCGCCAGCTCAGAATGCTTACAACCAGGAAAATCCTCGCGCAAGTTTGCCAAGAGGACTGGTTTATGTCAATAGATCTGAAAGACGCCTATTTCCAGATACAAATAGCGTCCCATCACAGGCGATTCTTGAGATTCGCCTTCGAGGGCCAGGCATATCAATACACAGTCCTGCCGATTCGGCCTGTCCCTAGCACCCCGTACATTCACAAAGTGCATGGACGCGGCTCTCGCACCCCTGAGACTCCGGGGCATGCGAGTTTTGAACTACTTGGACGATTGGCTGATTCTAGCTCGATCTCACTCAGAGCTCATAGAACACAGGGCCACATTACTCGAGCACCTCGAGAATCTGGGCCTCACAGTCAATTAGGCGAAGAGCTCACTGTTCCCCAGTCAGAAAATTTCTTTTCTGGGTACAGTGCTAGACTCGCTATCCATGACAGCACGCCTGTCATCGGAGCGCGGACTAGACATTCAGCGCGTCACGAAATCCTTCCTCCACGGCTCTATAGTCCCGCTCAAAAGGTTTCAGAAAATGCTGGGCCTGATGGCCTCAGCAGCCTCTGTACTCCAGCTGGGCCTGCTTCGCATGCGCCCACTGCAGATGTGGCTGAAAACGTGAGTTCCGCCCCGGGCATGGACCGCTGGTCTGTTTCGCCTCAGGGTCGATCTAAAGTGCGTTTCAGCTCTGGAACCTTGGAAAGTAACCGACTGGTATCAGTCAGGTGTGAGTCTGGGGACCGACTCGAGTGTGCAGGTGGTGTCTACGGACGCCTCCACCTCGGATGGGGAGCGCTGCTCAAGGGCAGACCGTTCGCTGGCCTGTGGTCAGAACGGGAAAAGCTCCTTCACATAAACTGCTTGGAAATGATAGTAGTCGACAAAGCGCTACGGTGCTTCTGTCCCCAGATAAAAGGTCACCACGTCCTGGTCCGGTCGGACAACATGTCAGTGGTGGCATACATAAATCGCCAGGGCGGCGTCAGGTCCCGAAACCTTTACAGGTTGACGGAATGTCTCCTGGTCTGGGCTCAGCACAACCTGCTCTCGCTGAGAGCAGCGCATGTGCCTGGTCACCTGAATGTGGGACCAGACAGACTGTCCAGAAACAATGTCCCAGCAGGGGAATTCAGACAGACCGAGCAGCTCTTCGTTTTGTTTGGCGGACGCTCCAAGGGACTGGCCGCATCAAAACAGAGCCTATCCAGATGGATAGTCGACGCCATAGCACTGGCTTACACTTCTAAGGGCCTGCAGTGTCTTTTGGGTGTCAGAGCGCACTCCACGAGAGGCGTGGCCTCGTCGTGGGCGTGGTATAGTGGGGTTACCTTGCAAGATATCTGTATGGCCGCGGGCTGGGCCTCGCCGTCTACATTTATAAGGTTTTATAACCTAGAGGTTCCCGCCTTACAAGCCAAGCTTCTGTCGGTATAGAATTCAGTGCTATCTGCCCCGCTGTGCCGGCCCAGATGCTGAGTTTTGCTTGTGCATCGCTCACTGAGCGATAAAACAGCTCCATGGGGGTTGAGTAACCCGTACTATTACCCAGTTCAGGCTGAACACGTGCACCCTGTCTGTGTGAAACACTGTTAACATAACTAGCTCCTGTAGGATGCTATTTCATGGGGAACGATGCTTGTAGCCTCTCTTCTCCGACTCTCTGTGAGTCTATGGGGATTATGCACTATATGAGCCCCGGGCTACTGCCCTTGGGACTTTGGTGTCGGATCCCAGTACGCACGGCGTTTTGCATTGTGTTCCCCAAGCGTAAGATATTACGCAGTACGAGAGATACTCTCGTAAGAGAACGTACTCGGTTACCAACGTAACCTCGGTACTCTCTAGAGAGGGAACGAGTACTGTGGATCTTGCCGTGCATACACAGCTCTGGTTCGCTTCGGCGATGAAAACCAGTGTACCAGCCTTATCGAGCTATATTTATAGGGCAAGACCACGCCCTTTCTGGCGGGACGTGACGAAATGGGCGCGAAATGCCCCCATTGGATATGGTGTCACGCAGCGCCTCTCTCGATAGGCTGCTGCTGTTGCCGCAGGGCAGCCAATAGGCGCGCGAGCTGTCCTGCCTATGTCTGCATGCTGCTGCACAGCGCTTTACATTAATTCAAAATTAAGGATAATTTTTTGGCTTCAATATCTCGTGGAAAAGAGGTTTTCCCCGTAGCGTAAGATATTACGCAGTACTCGTTCCCTCTCTAGAGAGAACCGAGGTTACGTTAGAAACCGAGTACGTTATAATGAAAAATAAAAGTTAAAATTAATGTTATGAAAACAAGGGTATTGAAGAATTACTAAAACAGCACGTGTTCCTTAAAGAGGGAACTTTAAGTGTCACTATGACAGAGGTGAGAAACTTGGTGGAAGAGGGAAGTGAAAAACAAAAAGGTTGTTGTGTGAGACGTGTGTGTGTGTGTGTGTGTGTGTGTGTGTGTGTGTGGATTGTGAGCAAACAATCATGTACTGGTTAGATGCGGCAGAGAGAAAAGAAAGGAAAGGATGCAGAAAGAACTAGCATGTAGGGAAATAGCGAAAGATTGAGAAGAAAACAACTGTAGAAAAATTTATGTTATGAAAAAGAAAAAATTTCTGATAGAATTTATGGAACTATTTATGACCGCCTGTTAAGCTATATTGCTCATAAACTGTTGACTATCACCTGGATCGGCATACATGGTGGTGGCCATCTTGAACTGAGTAAAAGACCCGAAAGGACTTTTATCATTTTTTTATACCTTTGTTGTGTTGCATCATGGGAGTGGGAGATACCAAGTATGGTGGGAAAGGGCTGGAAACTGGTTGTACCCATGTGTACAAATTATCACATAATGAAGCGGTCAGTGAGTCTATGACTGGTGTTCAGTGAGTGTTGAGGAGTACTCTGATGACTTTAGGGGTCGGGTTAGGTGCTCAAAAACATCTGCACAATAGTTATGCTCCAGAATATCATGTCATGGCAACAAAATTATACCCCAATTTATAATTTCATGATGATAAAATTCCCATGCACATTGCGTTTGTGTATTGATGCCGAAGGTTTCTCAATGAAAGCAATGAGCTACCGGCCGCGGCACAATAAAGAGGCTTAAGGGTGCTTTTGGCGTCTTCTGTCTAGTGTCACACTCATTTGTCTTGGACACGTGATGATATCGGACTCCTTGGGAATGAGAAGCCGTTGTCTCACACCTTTTTTTCAGTTAACAAGAAAATATGTTATCTATCAATTCTCGTAAAAAAAAAAACTAATGCCACCCTTTTCCAGTGAACTGACAAAAGAAAATTGCATCAGTATTTCATCAGCCAAGACAAGAAATCGGTGTTGAAATGGCACTATTCATGATCTTGGCAGCTGTAATAGTCAAATATGTCAAACGAGTTCCAGATGTAATGCTTGTTTCATATGCAATGATATTACTCAATCACAGAAGTGGGCATTTACATTGAAGTCTTAAATGAGAGCTAAAATCAGGGTAGAAAATGACGTATGTATAAATTATGACAGTTTTGATGTAAACACAGGAACAAGAACAACACAGGAAATAGTCATCAATAGTCATTTTTTACATGAAGATACAAAAATCAGTGAGTGAACTGAGAAAATGTACAGGACAACAATATTTTTACCAGACATTAAACAGAATTATCAGAATGTTTTCTTATCCTGTTAGTAGTCTGTTTTTTAACATATGACTAACTATACTGAATTAATACTGTTATTTACGCTATTTATGTTCATGTGTTAATATTTTGCTTGTACACGAAGTGACTTTTATGAGGCTTTGGGCTCATGGCAATGACGGGGGTGTCTGGTACCGATCCCCCTCCATATCGCTCTTAACACCTGTTTATACCTGGCCACTTCATGCGTTTTCTGTGATGGGATAGCTATCTGATCGTGAAGAGACCAGGTGTAAATTGTCACGGTTGGTAAATCCTATGTCTTCTTCTTGTCTCGTGTTTCTGTTGTTGTATGTGTGTGCGCTGATTAGATGGGCGTGGCCGCTCATCAGCGTTCATCAGCCATCCACTCATTATCCCATCACCAGCTGCAGCTTATCTGATCATGTGTATTTATACTCATCACCTTCTCATCTTCCTTGTCAGATCGTTGTATGTGGTTTCCCCGGTGTGTCTGTGTTCCAGTCGCATTCGAGTCTCGTACCCATTCTGTTCCGGTTCTTGTTTCTGTGGATTCTCTGGATATCATTATTGGACTCTCATCACCGCACCACTGTTTCTGCACTATCATCATCTGACCATCGGAGTCCCTGCGCCACTGACCTGTTTGTCTGTGTTGGACTTCCTCTCTGTGACTACCTTCAATAAAGAGTTTATCTGCACTTGCTTCCGTCAATTTATCATGACAGAACAATCTGACCGTCAAAGCATGGAAGCAGCGGGAGACTCTTCAACCTCATTGGAGGCATTCGTGAGTAACAGCATTCAGAGAATGGACACTCAAGAAAAGAATCTCAATGATACAGCTCGTGCTGTTCAGGCTTTAGTGGCGCAGGTGTCCGGGCTCACCCAACAGATTCAACAGCTTTGTGTTCCCACTGCGCCACCCGCACCGCCGATTCCACCACCTCCACCAGCGGACCCATCCCCGTCAGAGCCTCGTCTACCGATCCCTGAATCATACTCAGGTGAACCCAACTACTGTCGTGCGTTCTTAACCAGATGTGATATGCATTTCTCTCTCCAACCCAGAACGTTTCAAGAGGAGCAGACCAAGGTCGCGTTTGTGCTGACACTCCTGACGGGGAAAGCGGCACTATGGGGAACGGCGGTGTGGGAAAACCAAGATGAATGCTGTTCCTCGTTCCAGAGGCTCTCCGACGAGATGCGGCAGGTCTTTGACCGGGCCGCGACGGGAAGAGAAGCTGCCAGGGTGCTGGCTGAATTACGACAAGGAGAGAGGTCCGTATCAGACTTTTCAATCGAATTTCGCACCCTGGCAGCTGAGAGCCAATGGAACGAGGAGGCGCAGTGGGACATGTTCCTGCATCGGCTGGCTGACCGCGTCCAAAAAGAGATCTACGCCATGGACCTGCCCACCCGGCTTAATGATCTTATCGCGCTGGCTCTGAGAGTGGACGCACGTCTTTCACGAGGCAGCAGACGATTTCAACCGGACCGTCTTTCTGGAGGGATCGAGGGACAGCGTTCGGGAGGCGGGGGCGCGGTCAGCCCCGTCTACGATCACGAGCCCATGCAGGTGGGTCGAGCCCGGCTTTCCCGGGAGGAGAAGGAGAGGCGGAGATCCCTGGGCCTTTGCCTGTACTGCGGTGGAGCTGGACATTTCGCTTACAATTGTCCGTTAAAAGGCCCAGCCCGGCAGTAAGTATGAGGCTACTGTCGGGTGGGATCTCTGCCGAGAAGACCTCATCCACATCTACCTTCCTCCCGGTAAGACTCCGATGGTCTACTCACCTCCACGACTGTCGGGCACTACTGGACTCAGGAGCGGAAGGTAATTTCATGGATCACTCATTTGCACTAAGATTTCAAGTTCCCCTCCGACACCTGTCACACCAGATTGATGTACACGCACTCAATGGTCAAAGACTCCCCACCATTTCACTGATCACCGAAGACATCACCCTCATCACGTCTGGCAATCATACTGAAACCACCTCCTTTTACATTCTGGACACTCCGCTTGCACCCATTGTTCTTGGTCACCCCTGGCTCAACCGTCACAACCCCAAAATAGACTGGCAGCTCGAGTCGGTGGCAGCGTGGACCAGTTTTTGTCATAAGTCCTGTCTTGTGTCTGCCTGTCCGTCTGTTTCTGTTCCTATGTTTCAGGAGGAGACAGTGGATTTATCTAACGTGCCCACGGAGTATTGGGACCTGAAGGAGGTGTTCAGTAAGTCTCGGGCTGATTCTCTTCCTCCGAATCGTCCCTATGACTGTGCCATAGAGTTACTGCCAGGTACGTCTCCACCTAAAGGCAAATTATATTCACTCTCTGTCCCAGAGAGAGAGGTCATGGAGAAATACATGTCTGATTCTCTAGCAACGGGATTCATCCGCCCTTCCTCTTCTCCAGCGGGGGCGGGGTTCTTTTTTGTGGGGAAGAAGGATGGATCGTTGCGACCTTGTATTGATTACCGGGGGTTGAACAACATAACGGTAAAGAATACTTATCCTTTGCCGTTGATGTCTTCAGCTTTCGAGAGGTTGCAAGGAGCATCTATCTTCACGAAATTGGATTTACGGAATGCTTATCATTTGGTCCGCATCAGGGAGGGGGATGAGTGGAAGACCGCATTTAACACCCCTAGGGGGCACTTTGAATATTTGGTCATGCCGTTCGGCCTTTCCAACTCCCCAGCGGTCTTCCAAGCACTTGTCAATGACGTTTTGCGAGACATGGTCGATCGGTTCATATATGTCTACCTGGATGATATATTGATTTTTTCATTGTCTCTCCAGGAACACGTGCAACACGTTCGACAAGTGCTTCAGAGGTTGCTAGAGAATGGGCTTTTTGTCAAGGCGGAGAAATGCGCTTTTCATGCACAGTCTGTTCCTTTCCTAGGACACATCATCTCAGTTGAGGGAATGCGCATGGATCCTGAGAAAGTTAAGGCTGTGGTGGATTGGCCAAGTCCAGATTCCCATAAGGCCCTACTGAGGTTTCTGGGGATCGCCAATTTTTACCGGCGTTTTATTCGCAATTTCAGCCGACTAGCCGCGCCTCTGACCGCTTTGACCTCCCCCAGAACGACGTTCAGGTGGTCAGACGCAGCCGAGGCTGCGTTTGCCAAACTTAAGGGTTGCTTTGTTTCAGCCCCCATCCTGATAACCCCTGATTCACCTCGTCAGTTTGGGGTGGAGGTCGATGCGTCAGAGGTGGGGGTAGGGGCAGTGTTATCCCAGCGCTCTCCTTCAGACGACAAGATGCATCCTTGCGCGTTTTTTTCTCATCGTTTATCCCCTGCCGAATGTAATTATGACATTGGCAACAGAGAGTTGTTGGCGGTCAAATTAGCATTGGAGGAGTTGCGCCACTGGTTAGAGGGGTCGGGGGTACCTTTTATCGTCTGGACCGACCACAAGAATTTGGAATACATTCGTACTGCTAAAAGACTTAACTCCAGGCAGGCTCGGTGGGCTCTTTTTTTCGGTCGTTTTGACTTTACTCTCTCGTACCGCCCGGGTTCCAAGAACATCAAACCCGACTCTTTATCGCAAATTTTTGACCGTTCCGAACGCCCGTCTACTCCCGAGTGCATTTTACCAGAGACCCTATTCATCTCTACACTCACATGGGAGATCGAATCGAAGGTCAAGAAAGCCTTAGAAGGGGCAACGCCTCCGACTCGTTGTCCACCGAATCGTTTATTTGTGCCGGAAGGTTTACGGTCCAGCGTTATTCAGTGGGGACACTGTTCCAATGTGGCTTGATTTTGTGAAAAATTTTTAGTTAAGCAACGATTCTGGTGGCCTCTCATGGCTCGTGATGTTCACAATTTTGTATTGGCCTGCTCAGTTTGCGCCACGGGTAAGACTTCCAATCAATCTCCAGATGGGTTACTTCAACCGCTGCCGGTGCCTTCGAGACCCTGGTCCCATATCGCGCTAGATTTTATCACCGCCCTCCCACCCTCCCAGGGTCACACGGTAGTTTTGACCGTGGTGGACCGGTTCTCGAAGGCGGCTTATTTCATTCCCTTGCCCAAATTACCTTCAGCCAAGGAGACAGCGTTGATTGTCGTTAACCATGTCTTTCGGCTTCATGGCCTCCCGACAGACGTGGTTTCTGACAGAGGACCCCAATTTGTGTCCAAATTTTGGCGAGAGTTTTGTAAATTTCTGGGTGCGACTGTCAGTCTGTCCTCTGGGTTCCATCCCCAGAGCAATGGTCAAACTGAGCGAGCCAACCAGGATTTGGAGCGAACGTTGCGATGTTTAGTGTCCAAGAATCCTTCCTCTTGGAGTCAGCAACTGTCTATGGTGGAGTACGCCCACAACACGTTGCCAGTGTCATCCACGGGCATATCACCGTTTGAGTGTAATGTAGGTTACCAGCCACCTATTTTTCCTAGTCTTGAGTCCGAAGTTGCGGTCCCCTCCGCCCACGCCTTCGTCCAGAGGTGTCACCGCACTTGGACTAGAGCCCGTGAGACTCTACTCCAGGTGGGGGCGCGCACCAAGGCCAAAGCCGATCGCCACCGGCGGAGGCCTCCCGTATACGTCGTCGGTTCCAAAGTGTGGCTTTCTACCAAGGACATTCCTCTCCGCTCCGTTTCGAATAAGCTCGCACCGAAATTTATTGGCCCATTCTCTGTCACTAAAATCATTAGTCCGGTGACAGTCCGCCTCAACCTTCCTCCAGTGTACAGGAGGATTCATCCTGTATTTCATGTTTCCAAAATTAAGCCCGTATTTTTTGCTCGCATTAATCCGCCAGTCCCGGTTCCCCCCCCGCCGCGTCTCGTAGACGGGGAACCCACTTATTCGGTCAATCGTGTTCTGGACTCGAGACGGAGGGGACGCGGATTCCAGTACTTGGTGAACTGGGAAGGTTACGGTCCGGAGGAGAGAAGTTGGGTTCCGGCTAGAGACATCCTGGATCACTCCCTTATCGATGATTACAATCGGCAGGTAAGGGAGTCTGGGAACGCCAGGAGGCGTTCCTAGGGAAGGGGGTACTGTCACGGTTGGTAAATCCTATGTCTTCTTGTCTCGTGTTTCTGTTGTTGTATGTGTGTGCGCTGATTAGATGGGCGTGGCCGCTCATCAGCGTTTATCAGCCATCCACTCATTATCCCATCACCAGCTGCAGCTTATCTGATCATGTGTATTTATACTCATCACCTTCTCATCTTCCTTGTCAGATCGTTGTATGTGGTTTCCCCGGTGTGTCTGTGTTCCAGTCGCGTTCGAGTCTCGTACCAATTCTGTTCCGGTTCTTGTTTCTGTGGATTCTCTGGATATCATTATTGGACTCTCATCACCGCACCACTGTTTCTGCACTATCATCATCTCACCATCGGAGTCCCTGCGCCACTGACCTGTTTGTCTGTGTTAGACTTCATCTCTGTGACTACCTTCAATAAAGAGTTTATCTGCACTTGCTTCAATTTCACAAAAGAACAAAGAGTTCAATTTATCATGACATAAATGCCCTCCGAAACGCATTCGAGACGGATTTGAATCCGATCGCTCAAACTACTTCAGGAGGAGGTCTGGGGCGCATTCCAGACGAAACTGGACAAGTGTAAATGCATCTGGTTGTTGAAACCACATATGTACATTTTACTCCTCCCAAAAATGCTAAAAAATAAACGCGTGAGAGCGTGTTTTAGGCTATATGTCATGTTATAGTCAGATATGACGATGCTACTGCAACACGCATCACCTCAGATCAGCAGCTGAGCGTCTATTCATCAAGCCAACGCGCCGCAACTATCGCAAATCAAAGTGAAAGTAAGTCACAGACGCTTAACACACAATCATCTTCATTAAAAGTAAAGAAACAAAATGATCTTACCAGTTCTGTTAACTCTTATTGCTGTCTTTGATTTTGAAATTAGCTGATGATCAATAAAATGCAGCAATATCTGTTGCTTTCGGTGACGTGCACTCAATTAAATATGCAGCAGGAATTGAAGATCGGATTTATATCGTTTTGCAAAAACACATTTATGTGACCAGGGGCTCGTTCTTCGTACGTCGCTAACTCACTTAACTGGATTTGATTGTTGGCGATTTGGCATGATCTTGGATTGTTTGGTTCTTCGACGCTCATCCTGGACTTGCTGTCATGGCAACAGGTGCGCAAGCTTGAACCTGCTCGCAAGCAGGCTTATTTCGTGTTAGCAGGATTAGATCGCGGCTTTAGCCTATAAGCAGAGCTGATACGGGAGGTCTTTTAACGCAGCGCGATAGTGTACTTGAGAGATATAATTTTTCTCATGACTCGTGAGGATGTCGTTTACATCATTAATTTGTTGGAAACGCATAAATGTTCGACTCGTTGAAGTCTTTAATAACAGTGCAGGCAAGTTATTGCGATTCTTAATATTCCAGATTGTAATATTATATCAAATTTTAAAAAAGGCAGTTGACAGACTAAAATCTCTTAGATGTTCCATATCACAAATATGGCTAGGATCTGTGCATGACTCAAGAATTTTCAGAGATTTATGCACATTATTTGAACGTGGTAAGGAAAAATATAAATATCAAGCTCACTGTATTACATACACTTATGCTTATCCTAACAGAACAGAACTGATTTTTTCTATTATACATGTGATTACAACAGGATCCTGCTTGGAGACAGGTGTTTTATGACCCCATTCCCTGACCCAAACCCCAGACCAGTAACAATGCAGCTCTATCAGGACAAGGGCACACAATGAAGTGAACTTTAGCCAACTAAAGTGTCTGAAAAGTCTGAGGGTTGCACCTGACAGGGCCTGTGACATTGCATGTGCATTGCATGTTTATCAGAAAAAAAACAAAAACATTTCATTAATGTTTAATAAAATACAAGACAAATATGCTTAGAATTCTTTGAGTTTTATTTTATTGTTCTTTGTAAAGAAAAGCCAATAATAATCATCTTTTCCCTGCAATAAGAGATATTATGCAAGTCAGCAATAGTACTCTGTGTGAAATAATATATTAGCACTTACTCTGAAGTTCCTTTGAAGCAACTCTTATCTCTAGTGCCAGTTTTTTTTTTTTTTTTTTAAGTTGTCAAGTTTTTTCAAAATACTCTATTTTAGGGGTAGGGGTAAACCTGTCAACACATGCCTTATGCATCAACAATTAAAAGGAAAAGTACAACACTGCCAACCTCTGCATCACTGCTTTGTGCAGACTCTTCTGTAGGCCTTTCTGTAGATGTGGACTCATGCAACTCATATTGCATTCAGAAATAATAGGTACTTAAGTGTAAATTAAGTAAAGTTATTTATGCACTTAAAGATACATGAGAGGGTTTCTTCACTGTCCTGTGCATTGGGGAAAAATGGACATTACAAAGTGTTGTAGCTACTTTCTTCCCTTTTGATGTAACATTAGTAAAAGTCTTACTGCACATGCTTCAGCCACTTTCTTGGGAACAGATAAAAGTGTTGGTGTATTGTTTAAAACTGCACAAAAGAGGAGAACACAATTTCATTACAATGACACTGGGGGAAATGTGATCAATAACTCATGGCAACATATTTTTTTTACATTAACTACATGTAGTTTCACACATGTAGACTTTCACAAGTCAAAGCAATTCATTGCTAGGCTACTCAAGGTTTAACAGTTGATATGACTGGACAGCCATTTGGATTATAGGCCTACTTAATTTAATGCAGCAACAAATTATTTTACAGTGTACTAGGATAATTTAAAGTTAATTTACAAAGTTGCTGCTCCTGGCTGTGGGTCTGAGGAAAAGCTGAACCAGGGATGCCCTCCACAACCCAAGGGCCAGCTCTTCTGCCTGGGTATAACGTGGGGTTGCAGGACCACCACCTGTTTGTTTTTCTTTTCTTTTTTTTCATCCTTTTTCTTGGTTGCTTTTATAAACAGGCAAACATTTATTAACACTGTCTTTTTAAAAGAGATTAGTATAAGTAGTACAAATTACCATTGTGTAGAATATTCTAGTACTTCACTTTTACTTGTTCCCATGTTCTAGTAGTGGTTGGTGACTCTGACATTTACTATGAACAAAGTTATTAATATTTAGAAATGATTAAAATATAAAATATATACTGTAATAAGTGATAAAAACATCTAACATGGTCACTACAAACTTAATTTGTCTGCTACTTTTTGCCAGCCCTCTCTCCTGGCTTTTGCACATTTGAGGTGAACATTTTTTATTAAGTTTTTAAATTCTGCATATCCTTCAAGCAATAACTCTTGCTCTGCTGCGGTGAAAAACGAATCGGTTACCTAACGTAACCTCGGTTCTCTCTAGATGAGGGAACGAGTATTGCGTAAGCTAGCTTACGCTACGGGAAAGATTCATCTTTTCTGAGAAACTGAAGCCAAAAAATGATCCTATAATTTTGTATCCATTGTCTACGCAGTTCAGCTGCTGCAGACCATGAGCGGGCTAGCTAGCAGCTCATTGGTTCGCTCACAGGGAACTGCTTAAGCCTATGAGGAGACGCGAATGAACTCTCGGCCAATGAGAGTCAGACATGCTCTCATTGCGTCAGAACCCGCTGAGTAGGGCGTGGTCAGAGAGTATAAATATCGGCGTCATAGGCTGTAACTCTGGTTTTCATAGAATGAAGCGAGAAACGCTAGTAGCACAAGCACGGCCAGGAACGCAATACTCGTTCCCTCATCTAGAGAGAACCGAGGTTACGTTAGGTAACCGATTCGTTCTCTTACGAGAGGTTCTCTCGTATTGCGTAAGCTAGCTTACGCTACGGGAACACCTGGTCAACGCCGTGCGTGCTAAGCATCCACTATGAGTCCCAGGGGAGACCCGGGGAACCCTATGAGTGGGAATGAATATAAGTACATGTGACACGGCCAGCAGAGCGGGCCGGTGATTGTGTAGTACTTAGGCACCTGATAGAGAAGAACAGAGCGGAGACCGGTCTGTGTGAATAACTCTTTTTGGTGCAGCTCACCAGAAAAGCTGTAACATACTATATTGCTAGTAGTTTAGCCTGCAAGGCGGGGACTTCCAGATTGTAAAATCTGACAAAGGTGGAAGGGGAAGACCATCCTGCTGCCACACAAATGTCATGAATGGAAATTCCGCTGGACCATGCCCACGATGAGGCCATGCCTCTCGTGGAATGAGCCCTGATGCCCAGAGGGCATGGCAGGTCTTTTGACGCGTATGCGGCTGCAATGGCATCAACTATCCATCTGGATAGGGTCTGTTTCGAAGCGGTCAACCCTTTGGTGCGCCCACCGAACGAAACAAAAAACTGCTCAGATCGTCTGATCGGAGCAGTATGAGAAATGTATAATCTCAGGGCCCTGACCGGACACAGGAGATTAGAGTCAGATTCACTATCGGATGCAGGCAGAGCCGATAGGGAGATAGCTTGTGCCCTGAACGGGGTACCAATCGCTTTTGGGACATAACCATGTCTAGGTTTGAGAACGACTAAGGAGTCATTGGGCCCAAACTCGAGACAGGAAGTGCTAGTAGACAGCGCATGAAGGTCTCCCACACGTTTTACTGACGCGAGCGCAAGCAGAAAAACGGCTTTGAGCGAGAGGTATTTGAGGTCCACGGTGTTTAGTGGTTCGAATGGGGGGGCTTTCATAGCTTCGAGAACTATGGAAAGGTCCCAAATCGGCACCGAAAGGGGGCGTGGGGGGTTCATCCTTCTAGCTCCCCTGAGGAAGCGGATGACCAAGCCGTCTTTGCCCAGTGACTGGCCGCGCCGGGGTTCAACGAACGCTGCGACGGCTGCCACATACACCTTGAGAGTGGACGGGGACCTGCCCTTGTCCAACATCTCTTGGAGAAAAACTAGCAAGGAGGGAACCTCGCATGACCGTGGGTCCAAATTTTTTGTCTGAAATTTTTTTTTATACTGTAATAAGTGATAAAAACATCTAACATGGTCACTGCAAACTTAATTTGTCTGCTACTTTTTGCCAGCCCTCTCTCCTGGCTTTTGCACATTTGAGGTGAAAATTTTTTATTAAGTTTTTTAATTCTGCACATCCTTCAAGCAATAACTCTTGCTCTGCTGCGGTGAAAAACTGCGCGCGCTCTTTGGCCACGGTGAGCAGCCAATAGCAGCATTGCTGATCAATGTTTCTACTATCGATACATATCCCCTTTTAACCCAGCGCATGAACGCGCAATTATCTCAGATAACTCAATCCAGCTATACTAATCATAACCGGCAGGAGTGTTCGAAGAACCAAATTAGCCGGATCATGATGAGCACGATTATATTATCTTGGATGTCTCGTTTGATCTCGGATGAAGCAACGTACGAAGAACGGGCCCCAGGTGTAAATGGAATCGTTTTGATAAATCAGATAGCTATCCGATCTTAAGTGGCCAGGTGTAAACAGCCCCTATCAGCAGATGGAGATTATCAATCGGCAAACTACTGATATTCCTGCAATTCCCGCATGTCAAATGTTGAATTTTCAGTCGAATTTGAACCACTGAATTTGTGAAAGCGAATTTGTAAAGCGAAATAAAATGGAACGAAAATTGTCTGTCGAATATTATAGGTTGTATTTTTAAACAGATTGAACATTTTGGAAGTGAAATCTGAAAAGTGAATATGGATCAGTGAATTTTTAATAATAACGTGTGTGAAATGTTTTGAATTGAAATATTCACAGCTTAAATATACAAGCATGTTGAATTTCAGCTCATAAAAATGCAAGCCCTAAAAATACAATGCATTAAAATGAAAGTGTCACGGGTGACTAGTCGCGGAGAAGACGGAACAAATATTCGGAGTTAAGGTTCGTATGGGGAGCGCTTTCAGCGTGGGACCCACCGAATTTCCGGTTTCGGGTAAACCCGCAAATGCCGGCTATTGTAATGTTTTAATCAGAAACAGGTGCGTAAGGATGTTCCGCGAGGTCCCGATTGGAGAGCGCTTGGATTGAGTGGAGGTTAAAGGGGCATTACATCTAGTCAGAAGGATGTTGTTGCTCAGCGAAGGGGGTTGGTTCCGGGTTGCAGACGCAGCAGATGAATGGAAGCCATGAGCGGGATCTATCAAGGAGAGAGAGATAAGTGATATTCTGAGTTGGATTATGACATTATTGACGATTATTGTAACTGTTTCAAAAACCTATGACGTGAAGCTGAATGTTTAAGGGAATTTGTCGTTGCAGTGAGTGGCCTACATTTCCCCATTGTCACGATCAGGATTATCTCGATGAGTGATAGATGAAACGCCGCGCCGAAGCCTTACCTTTGTGAATGAAGTGTTTCACAGTATTGATAGTATTTATTCAACTTATCTCCATTCTCTCTGCCTGAGCCCCGAAGAGAACAGTTACGCTGGTGAGCAACCTACCGCCATTCTCTCTACCTGAGCCCCGAAGAGAACAGTTACGCTGGTGAGCAACCTACCTCCATTCTCTCTGCCTGAGCCCCGAAGAGAACAGTTACGCTGGTGAGCAACCTATCTCCATTCTCTCTTCCTGAACCCTGAAGAGAACAGTTACGCTGGTGAGCAACCTACCTCCATTCTCTCTTCCTGAACCCTGAAGAGAACAGTTACGCTGGTGAGCAACCTACCTTCATTCTCTCTGCCTGAGCCCCGAAGAGAACAGTTACGCTGGTGAGCAACCTACCTTCATTCTCTCTCTACCTGAACCCCGAAGAGTACAGTTACGCTGGTGAGCAACCTACCTTCATTCTCTCTCTCCCTGAGCCCCGAAGAGAACAGTTACGCTGGTGAGCAACCCACCTTCATTCTCTCTGCCTGAACCCCGAAGAGAACAGTTACGCTGGTGAGCAACCAACCTTCATTCTCTCTGCCTGAGCCCCGAAGAGAACAGTTACGCTGGTGAGCAACCTACCTCCATTCTCTCTCTACCTGAACCCCGAAGAGAACAGTTACGCTGGTGAGCAACCCACCTTCATTCTCTCTGCCTGAGCCCCGAAGAGAACAGTTACGCTGGTGAGCAACCTACCTCCATTCTCTCTGCCTGAGCCCCGAAGAATACAGTTACGCTGGTGAGCAACCCACCTTCATTCTCTCTGCCTGAGCCCCGAAGAGAACAGTTACGCTGGTGAGCAACCTACCTCCATTCTCTCTCTACCTGAACCCCGAAGAGAACAGTTACGCTGGTGAGCAACCTACCTCCATTCTCTCTGCCTGAGCCCCGAAGAGAACAATTACGCTGGTGAGCAACCTACCTTCATTCTCTCTGCCTCATCCCCGAAGAGAACAGTTATGCTGGTGAGCAACCTACCTCCAATCTCTCTGCCTGAACCCCGAAGAGAACAGTTATGCTGGTGAGCAACCGACCTTCATTCTCTCTGCCTCATCCCCGAAGAGAACAGTTATGCTGGTGAGCAACCTACCTCCAATCTCTCTGCCTGAACCCCGAAGAGAACAGTTACGCTGGTGAGCAACCTACCTTCATTCTCTCTGACTGAGCCCCGAAGAGAACAGTTACGCTGGTGAGCAACCTACCTCCATTCTCTCTGCCTGAGCCCCGAAGAGAACAGTTACGCTGGTGAGCAACCCACCTTCATTCTCTCTGCCTGAACACCGAAGAGAACAGTTAAGCTGGTGAGCAACCCACCTTCATTCTCTCTCTACCTAAACCCCGAAGAGAACAGTTACGCTGGTGAGCAACCCACCTTCATTCTCTCTGCCTGAGCCCCGAAGAGAACAGTTACGCTGGTGAGCAACCTATCTCCATTCTCTGTGCCTGAGCCCCGGAGAGAACAGTTACGTTGGTGAGTAACCGATCTCCATTCTCTCTGCCTGAGCCCCGAAGAGAACAGTTACGCTGGTGAGCAACCCACCTTCATTCTCTCTGCCTGAGCCCCGAAGAGAACAGTTACGCTGGTGAGCAACCTATCTCCATTCTCTCTCCCTGGGCCCCGAAGAGAACAGTTACGCTGGTGAGCAACCCACCTTCATTCTCTCTGCCTGAGCCCCGAAGAGAACAGTTACGCTGGTGAGCAACCTACCTCCATTCTCTCTGCCTGAGCCCCGAAGAGAACAGTTACGCTGGTGAGCAACCCACCTTCATTCTCTCTGCCTGAGCCCCGAAGAGAACAGTTACGCTGGTGAGCAACCTACCTCCATTCTCTCTCTACCTGAACCCCGAAGAGAACAGTTACGCTGGTGAGCAACCCACCTTCATTCTCTCTGCCTGAGCCCCGAAGAGAACAGTTACGCTGGTGAGCAACCTACCTCCATTCTCTCTCTACCTGAACCCCGAAGAGAACAGTTACGCTGGTGAGCAACCCACCTTCATTCTCTCTGCCTAAGCCCCGAAGAGAACAGTTACGCTGGTGAGCAACCTACCTTCATTCTTTCTGCCTGAGCCCCGAAGAGAACAGTTACGCTGGTGAGCAACCCACCTTCATTCTCTCTCTGCCTGAACCCCGAAGAGAACAGTTACGCTGGTGAACAACCTACCGCCATTCTCTCTCTACCTGAACCCCGAAGAGAACAGTTACGCTGGTGAGCAACCCACCTTCATTCTCTCTGCCTGAGCCCCGAAGAGAACAGTTACGCTGGTGAGCAACCTACCTCCATTCTCTCTACCTGAACCCTAAAGAGAACAGTTACGCTGGTGAGCAACCTACCTCCATTCTCTCTGCCTGAACCCCGAAGAGAACAGTTACGCTGGTGAGCAACCCACCTTCATTCTCTCTCTGCCTGAACCCCGAAGAGAACAGTTACGCTGGTGAGCAGCCTACCTCCATTCTCTCTACCTGAACCCTGAAGAGAACAGTTACGCTGGTGAGCAACCTACCTCCATTCTCTCTGCCTGAACCCCGAAGAGAACAGTTACGCTGGTGAGCAACCCACCTCCATTCTCTCTACCTGAACCCCGAAGAGAACAGTTACGCTGGTGAGCAACCTACCTCCATTCTCTCTTCCTGAACCCCGAAGAGAACAGTTACGCTGGTGAGCAACCTACCTTCATTCTCTCTGCCTGAGCCCCGAAGAGAACAGTTACGCTAATGAGCAACCCACCTTCATTCTCTCTGCCTGAACCCCAAAGAGAACAGTTACGCTGGTGAGCAACCAACCTTCATTCTCTCTGCCTGAGCCCCGAAGAGAACAGTTACGCTGGTGAGCAACCTACCTCCATTCTCTCTCTACCTGAACCCCGAAGAGAACAGTTACGCTGGTGAGCAACCCACCTTCATTCTCTCTGCCTGAGCCCCGAAGAGAACAGTTACGCTGGTGAGCAACCTACCTCCATTCTCTCTGCCTGAGCCCCGAAGAGAACAGTTACGCTGGTGAGCAACCCACCTTCATTCTCTCTGCCTGAGCCCCGAAGAGAACAGTTACGCTGGTGAGCAACCTACCTCCATTCTCTCTCTACCTGAACCCCGAAGAGAACAGTTACGCTGGTGAGCAACCTACCTCCATTCTCTCTCTACCTGAACCCCGAAGAGAACAGTTACGCTGGTGAGCAACCGACCTTCATTCTCTCTGCCTGATCCCCGAAGAGAACAATTATGCTGGTGAGCAACCTACCTTCATTCTCTCTGCCTGAGCCCCGAAGAGAACAGTTACGCTGGTGAGCAACCTACCTTCATTCTCTCTGCCTGAGCCCCGAAGAGAACAGTTACGCTGGTGAGCAACCTACCTCCAATCTCTCTGCCTGAACCCCGAAGAGAACAGTTACGCTGGTGAGCAACCTACCTTCATTCTCTCTGCCTGAGCCCCGAAGAGAACAGTTACGCTGGTGAGCAACCTACCTCCATTCTCTCTGCCTGAGCCCCGAAGAGAACAGTTACGCTGGTGAGCAACCCACCTTCATTCTCTCTGCCTGAACCCCGAAGAGAACAGTTAAGCTGGTGAGCAACCCACCTTCATTCTCTCTCTACCTAAACCCCGAAGAGAACAGTTACGCTGGTGAGCAACCCACCTTCATTCTCTCTGCCTGAGCCCAGAAGAGAACAGTTACGCTGGTGAGCAACCCACCTTCATTCTCTCTGCCTGAGCCCCGAAGAGAACAGTTACGCTGGTGAGCAACCTACCTCCATTCTCTCTCTACCTGAACCCCGAAGAGAACAGTTACGCTGGTGAGCAACCCACCTTCATTCTCTCTGCCTGAGCCCCGAAGAGAACAGTTACGCTGGTGAGCAACCTACCTTCATTCTTTCTGCCTGAGCCCCGAAGAGAACAGTTACGCTAATGAGCAACCCACCTTCATTCTCTCTGCCTGAACCCCAAAGAGAACAGTTACGCTGGTGAGCAACCCACCTTCATTCTCTCTCTGCCTGAACCCCGAAGAGAACAGTTACGCTGGTGAGCAGCCTACCTCCATTCTCTCTACCTGAACCCTGAAGAGAACAGTTACGCTGGTGAGCAACCTACCTCCATTCTCTCTGCCTGAACCCCGAAGAGAACAGTTACGCTGGTGAGCAACCCACCTCCATTCTCTCTACCTGAACCCCGAAGAGAACAGTTACGCTGGTGAGCAACCTACCTTCATTCTCTCTGCCTGAGCCCCAAAGAGAAGAGTTACGCTGGTGAGCAACCTATCTCCATTCTCTCTTCCTGAACCCTGAAGAGAACAGTTACGCTGGTGAGCAACCTACCTCCATTCTCTCTTCCTGAACCCTGAAGAGAACAGTTACGCTGGTGAGCAACCCACCTCCATTCTCTCTCTACCTGAACCCCGAAGAGAACAGTTACGCTGGTGAGCAACCCACCTTCATTCTCTCTGCCTGAACCCCGAAGAGAACAGTTACGCTGGTGAGCAACCTACCTTCATTCTCTCTGCCTGAGCCCCGAAGAGAACAGTTACGCTGGTGAGCAACCCACCTTCATTCTCTCTGCCTGAACCCCGAAGAGAACAGTTACGCTGGTGAGCAACCAACCTTCATTCTCTCTGCCTGAGCCCCGAAGAGAACAGTTACGCTGGTGAGCAACCTACCTCCATTCTCTCTCTACCTGAACCCCGAAGAGAACAGTTACGCTGGTGAGCAACCCACCTTCATTCTCTCTGCCTGAGCCCCGAAGAGAACAGTTACGCTGGTGAGCAACCTACCTCCATTCTCTCTGCCTGAGCCCCGAAGAGAACAGTTACGCTGGTGAGCAACCCACCTTCATTCTCTCTGCCTGAGCCCCGAAGAGAACAGTTACGCTGGTGAGCAACCTACCTCCATTCTCTCTCTACCTGAACCCCGAAGAGAACAGTTACGCTGGTGAGCAACCTACCTCCATTCTCTCTCTACCTGAACCCCGAAGAGAACAGTTACGCTGGTGAGCAACCGACCTTCATTCTCTCTGCCTGATCCCCGAAGAGAACAATTATGCTGGTGAGCAACCTACCTTCATTCTCTCTGCCTGAGCCCCGAAGAGAACAGTTACGCTGGTGAGCAACCTACCTTCATTCTCTCTGCCTGAGCCCCGAAGAGAACAGTTACGCTGGTGAGCAACCTACCTCCAATCTCTCTGCCTGAACCCCGAAGAGAACAGTTACGCTGGTGAGCAACCTACCTTCATTCTCTCTGCCTGAGCCCCGAAGAGAACAGTTACGCTGGTGAGCAACCTACCTCCATTCTCTCTGCCTGAGCCCCGAAGAGAACAGTTACGCTGGTGAGCAACCCACCTTCATTCTCTCTGCCTGAACCCCGAAGAGAACAGTTAAGCTGGTGAGCAACCCACCTTCATTCTCTCTCTACCTAAACCCCGAAGAGAACAGTTACGCTGGTGAGCAACCCACCTTCATTCTCTCTGCCTGAGCCCCGAAAAGAACAGTTACGCTGGTGAGCAACCTACCTCCATTCTCTCTGCCTGAACCCCGAAGAGAACAGTTACGCTGGTGAGCAACCCACCTTCATTCTCTCTCTGCCTGAACCCCGAAGAGAACAGTTACGCTGGTGAGCAACCTACCTCCATTCTCTCTACCTGAACCCTGAAGAGAACAGTTACGCTGGTGAGCAACCTACCTCCATTCTCTCTGCCTGAACCCCGAAGAGAACAATTATGCTGGTGAGCAACCTACCTTCATTCTCTCTTTCTGAGCCCCGAAGAGAACAGTTACGCTGGTGAGCAACCTACCTTCATTCTCTCTGCCTGAGCCCCGAAGAGAACAGTTACGCTGGTGAGCAACCTACCGCCATTCTCTCTCTACCTGAACCCCGAAGAGAACAGTTACGCTGGTGAGCAACCCACCTTCATTCTCTCTGCCTGAGCCCCGAAAAGAACAGTTACGCTGGTGAGCAACCTACCTCCATTCTCTCTGCCTGAACCCCGAAGAGAACAGTTACGCTGGTGAGCAACCCACCTTCATTCTCTCTGCCTGAACCCCGAAGAGAACAGTTATGCTGGTGAGCAACCTACCGCCATTCTCTCTCTACCTGAACCCCGAAGAGAACAGTTAAGCTGGTGAGCAACCCACCTTCATTCTCTCTCTACCTAAACCCCGAAGAGAACAGTTACGCTGGTGAGCAACCCACCTTCATTCTCTCTGCCTGAGCCCCGACGAGTACAGTTACGCTGGTGAGCAACCTACCTTCATTCTCTCTCCCTGGGCCCCGAAGAGAACAGTTACGCTGGTGAGCAACCCACCTTCATTCTCTCTGCCTGAGCCCCGAAGAGAACAGTTACGCTGGTGAGCAACCTACCTTCATTCCAGTGGCGATTTCTTTAAGACTGCAAGGGAAGCTCAGCTTCCCCTATAATGTCAAAAAATGAATGGTCAAATGTGTACTATTGTGTTAACATTTTATTGACTAAAAATGCGTTAGAACACGTTCATCTCGAAGACGAGTTCGTTCAGAATCAGCTTCATATAGCAGTTCAGCTGACTCGATTTCCTTCTCATACATTCCCGTACATTCACAGTGCATTTCCCCGTTGAAGCCGAGCGTCCATTGACTTCAATGGGGCTGCTTTGAACAGTTTTTTTCAGTGCTTCGAAACTAGACGGTCATTGGATAAATGCTGCGATTATGTCCCGCCCACGGACGCTCAGCGTCTCTGGGGTGAATAGAGAAGTGGGCTGGCCTGGAGTCCGGGCGTCTGCGTGATGATTGGAGGACTACATCTCCTTTTGATTGACAGCGATTTCGTACAATAAAAAGTTAGGAAGCTATTCGAGATTTCGAGCTCACACTGTCATCACGGATTTTGAAAGTGTACTTGTAAGACAAACTGCTGTAACATATTTCTTGGTATTTGCAATTTTCATCATACATTTCACAGTTTAACCTAATTCCCACATTTCCTCCGTCGATGTCAGGTGCCTTGTTACATGTGCGGGGCGAGGTGGTGTTTGAATCACGGCACATCTGTTTAACTGTTAGTTTGGTTTCGGTTTTGTGTCGGGATTCGGACATTAATGCTCCTCGTGTTTGTTTTCTGTTGTGAGCACACAGGATGAGCTTTCACTCGTTCGTGCATAACGTTCTGTCTTGTCGTGTGGAGCCGGTTTCGTGTTCGCTCTGTCCACGTGTGTTGTGTTTTGTTTGTGTTTACATCGGCCGCGTGCTTTGTCTTGTGCTGTGTAGCACACAGCTTGAGTTTTAAACTCGCTGTGTGCTTTCATGTTGTCATGTTCTGTGTGAACACGTGGCTTATGAGTGTTCTTCATGTCTAGTGTTGTGTGAGCACATTGCTTGTAATTTGCTTGTGTTTTTTGTCATGTTTGGTGTGAGCACATGGCTTGTCATGTTTTCCTTGTGCCATGTGCTCTCCTGTCGATTGTGTCGACTCCAATCTTGTTTCCTGATTATTAGTTATTTTGCCCCACCTGTCCTCCCTTGTTACCTGTCTTGTTTGCTCCCTATTTATTCTCCTTGTGTTTGCAGTCCTGTGCTGGTTCATAGTTTTTGTTTGTATCTTTTATTTTATTTTATTATTAAAATAAACCCCATCAACTCTGCACCTGAGTCTTCGCTCTTTTCACCATCCCCACATGACCACACCTGACAGTCGAGTTTAAAAAAAATGAGCTTCCCCTCTTTGAAAGACCAGCAGCCGCCACTGCTTCATTCTCTCTCTGCCTGAACCCCGAAGAGAACAGTTACGCTGGTGAGCAACCTACCTTCATTCTCTCTGCCTGAACCCCGAAGAGAACAGTTACACTGGTGAGCAACCTACCGCCATTCTCTCTGCCTGAACCCCGAAGAGAACATTTACGCTGGTGAGCAACCTACCGCCATTCTCTCTGCCTGAACCCCGAAGAGAACAGTTACGCTGGTGAGTAACCTATCTCCATTCTCTCTGCCTGAACCCCGAAGAGAACAGTTACGCTGGTGAGCAACCTACCGCCATTCTCTCTGCCTGAACCCCGAAGAGAACAGTTACGCTGGTGAGTAACCTATCTCCATTCTCTCTGCCTGAGCCCCGAAGAGAACAGTTACGCTGGTGAGTAACCTACCTTCATTCTCTCTCTGCCTGAGCCCCGAAGAGAACAGTTACGCTGGTGAGCAACCTACCTTCATTCTCTCTGCCTGAACCCCGAAGAGAACAGTTACGCTGGTGAGCAACCTACCGCCATTCTCTCTGCCTGAGCCCCGAAGAGAACAGTTACACTGGTGAGTAACCTACCTTCATTCTCTCTCTGCCTGAGCCCCGAAGAGAACAGTTACGCTGGTGAGCAACCTACCTTCATTGTCTCTCTGCCTGAACCCCGAAGAGAACAGTTACGCTGTTGAGCAACCTACCTTCATTCTCTCTCTGCCTGAACCCCGAAGAAAACAGTTACGCTGGTGAGCAACCTACCTTCATTGTCTCTCTGCCTGAACCCCGAAGAGAACAGTTACGCTGGTGAGCAACCTACCTTCATTCTCTCTGCCTGAACCCCGAAGAGAACAGTTACGCTGGTGAGCAACCTACCGCCATTCTCTCTGCCTGAGCCCCGAAGAGAACAGTTACGCTGGTGAGTAACCTATCTTCATTCTCTCTGCCTGAGCCCCGAAGAGAACAGTTACACTGGTGAGTAACCTACCTTCATTCTCTCTCTGCCTGAGCCCCGAAGAGAACAGTTACGCTGGTGAGCAACCTACCTTCATTCTCTCTCTGCCTGAACCCCGAAGAGAACAGTTACGCTGGTGAGCAACCTACCTTCATTCTCTCTCTGCCTGAACCCCGAAGAGAACAGTTACGCTGGTGAGCAACCTACCGCCATTCTCTCTGCCTGAGCCCCGAAGAGAACAGTTACGCTGGTGAGTAACCTATCTTCATTCTCTCTGCCTGAGCCCCGAAGAGAACAGTTACGCTGGTGAGTAACCTACCTTAATTCTCTCTCTGCCTGAGCCCCGAAGAGAACATTTACGCTGGTGAGCAACCTACCTCCATTCTCTCTGCCTGAGCCTTATACTTATACTGTACTCCACTGGTTTCTGTCTGTCTGTTGTGTACCTGCGGTGTCGGCTCCTCACGGTGGGGTGCAAGTTAGGGGTGCGACCGGTCATCTGGTGCCCACCCAGGCTGCACCGGTGACATATAAGCATGGTTAATGCAATGCATATTTTTTCAAGTAGTGCAATTCAACAAGCTTTTTTGCGTTTTGCACCATATTCAACTGTAGCAGAAATGTGAGCATATGAGTTTCTTAATTTGTGATTTGTTGAATAAGATTTGTGCGCCTGAAATGAAGAATTTGAGAAGGTGTAACTGTTGTGTTGTGTTTGTGGAAGAGTCTACAAGTTTGCAACTCTTAAAACATTTCTCTCTGTGACTTCAAATTTTCTGATACACATGTGTGGCTATTTTCTACAACTATAAACTTCCACTGTCACAGGCATTCAGTTGTTTTGCACCAAATATACCTTCATAGTGAACCTGGGGCGCTGGGATTCACTGCTGAACCCTCTGGAGGTGTCGTGAGCCTATCAGCGAAACACCGAAGAAGGAGAGGGCCCTGTTGATAACCCAAAGGGTGTCATCACTCATTTGACCATCCCACGGAGTCCCATCGGTGCCTCAAGTATGCATTTATTGAGGGATATCAATTTAGATATAGATATATTAGATTGTACATTGTAAGCCATTGTGTTGATATTTTCAAACTAAACACTCGTGTATCTTAAAGAGGCATACTCTGTTAGAGCACAGTTTGTATTCATGCAGAACCCATGTGAGCAGAAAAGATTTATGTTCATAATTATAATTGGTAAGTACAGGCTGTTCTATGCCTTTATGTTACATGTTAAGTACATTTAGTTGCAGGTTATTACATTGTGTATTACAACACTGTTATATAAAGTGTTACCATGAAAGGATTACACAGCTTTTCTATCTTAATATCCAATGACTGAGAATTATTTTAATACCAGCAAGATTACACAGAACACGTGTTCAGTTGTATGACACTATACCAGTGAATAAATGTTGTGCTATAGTCATCCATCATTGTTCTGGTAAACTGTGTTAAAATCATCTGCATACGTGAGCTTATTCATTATCCAGTGACATCTAAAGTAGTTTGAGATGACAAAATATTTGCTCCTGAAACTTAAATCTATGACTTCACACATAAAAATAATTAAGACATGTAAGATTATATGAAACAAAAACAAAGTCAATAATGATGTTATCAAACTTTATTGATCCATTTTTATCTCTTACTTTATCCATTCAACAAGAGTCTTATTGCAAGAGCTCATAAAGAGATGACACATATGGAGAGGAGTATATATAAAGAGTGTTTAGGCGTTAAGCAGAAGGTAATATAGGACTCTGCAGTTTACAAGTACAGTTTTTAAAAAGGCTAAACATCATCATCCCACGTTATCAGCAGACAGAAAACAAGTAGGATGGCGCACTTGTGCGTGTCACGCTCTGTAGATCATTTAGAAATGGCAGGTGTAACAGAGGATGCCACACTTTGTGGTGAGTCTATTTTCTCCAGTCATTTTTTTACACTTTCGTACTCCTTTTCCCACTCCTCCTTGGAGAGAGAGGAAGGGCTAACCTCCAGAAACCTGTAGGCATCTTTGGTTTGGAGCTTAAAGATGACAGATGCTTTTTTACAGCCTGCACCAAAACTGTTCCAAGCCTGTGAAATTAAAACATTTACAAGTCAGATTAGACTTTTAGATGAATCCTTAGTAATGGCTGGACAAAATGAGGGAACCCTCCAGCTTTCCCTTCAGGAACAAATAAAGAGAAATAATAAATAAATAGAACAAAATAAATCAAATCTATCTTACTGAAAATGTTTTGAACAGTGTAAACATTCATTTTACCTCTTCAGCTGTTTTGATTGATACTAGAAATTCATCTTTTAGTTCAGCAAGGTCTTCAATAAGATCTTCTCCCACAAAGGTCTTTTGTTCCAGATAGTCCAGCATTTGAGCAACACTCTCCCAGAAGTGTTTGAGCTGAATCATAATTGCCTGAATTTTTGTCAAGCCACTCTGAACATCCTTTAGATGGACGGGGTCGGGTATGGAATCTGCAGACGGGAAATAAAGGTTTCAACAAGCCACACGTCTTAAACTAGACTTGAATCTTGGCACAGTCAAAGCATGACTTGTCATATTGGTATACTATAAACATGAGAGAAAACAGACTCACTCCGTTCAAAACTGGCTTTGGCAACCTTCATATTCCCATCAATGATCTTGAGTTGGACCTGCCACTGCATCTGTTTGAGAGCGGTCTTTTCAGCGATGAGGCGATTCAGTTCAGCTTCAAGAGCCTTCATACATGCAACATTTCGAGGATCACGCAGAGCATTATAAATGCTTTTAACAATTAGCCCGACGAATGGAACGATTGCAGCGAAGATGCCGAGGCCTCTACTTGCTTTGGTTATGGATCTGGCAAATACTTGAATCTCTTGGATTTTGCTGTTTATCTTTTTCTCCGTTTCATCGAGCTCTTGTGTGGTTCAGTTTTCAGTCTGCTTCAACTTGTGGTCTTGTTCAGTAATCTTTTTATCTGTATCTTTTTTTTCCTTGACAACATCACTGGTGGAAGAGGCTGCTACTTTGTTGTGTAAATCATACCTATACAATGTTGAAGAAATGATGCAGTGAAATTAGCATTTTATAACAATGGGCTGGTGTAATTAGCTTTAAAGTTTAGCTTAAAACATGTTCATACTTCTGCCTGATTTTAGCAGCTGCATGTACAAGAACAATTCAACAGCTCAAGGTATTTTTGAAATATGTTCTTACTTTTCCACTATCCTGTCCACATCAGTGATAATGTCTTTGATCCAGACTCGTGCTTTCCCTAGGAATTTGACTGCCAAAACCGCCTTATTTTTCTCTACAGCATTCGCCAACATGGGAAACAGCGACTGGACCAGGTTCTCACTGGTCAAAATACACTGGGAGAAGGAAGAGACATACTGTAAGATCAAGTTTCTTGAAAAAAACATTCAGAACTCTTATTGCCTGTATTTGTCCTGTACATCTTTCTGAAATGCTGCTGCATTAACTGTTGTTATTATAATTTAAGTTCAAAGTTGAAAGTTATAAAAATGTAAGATATGCATTTAAACTTTATAAGAAGCATATCAAACCAAGTTGATGTGTACAAACTCTTAAGGCGATGATACACAGGGCAACTTTTTGAGCAATGTTGCTGGGCAATCTTGCCGAGTGATTGTTTCTTGGGCACTTTCCCATTGAAAATGGGCAATACATTTCTATGTGGATACTTTAGACCGGTCGTGGGCCCTGTGTCTCATCCGGTTGCCTGCTGACGGCAACATTGCCCAGCATCATTGCACAAAAAGTTGCCCTGTGTATCATCACCTTTAGGATATAAAAGATTTTACCTAAAATGTCAGGTAAAAGACTGAACATTTTTCACATTATGATATTATGACACAATATGTATTTATTTCCAGTTAAGGGTGAGACTCATAACTAACTTAGCTACATTTATCTCTAGCTAACAGACAGACTATATGACATTCTATTTACTACAAACCCCTGTTGGTTTGTATGTTAAGTGAAATTGACACAGATGTTACAGAGATGAAAATACCAAAGTCAAGAGAAAGTCTGAAACAGTACTTTCAACATAGTTGCATCAGAGGATCCAAACAGAAGCTGAGTCTCCACCGCGCGACTCCTGATGATCCTCTCCAGGCTGGGGAAGTTGGCCAGGCACAGGTACGAGAGGCGGTAGAGAAGCGCTGTCTTTTCGGCAGCGGGAGAAGGTCTTCTACAAACGCTGGGCTCCACTGGGACACAGCCACTGGTGGACAAACATTGTAAATTTTTAAAGGCTGGAAAGATCACATTGATGGCTGGTATTGTTTCTGTTTGATAAAATAAGCTACTTGCTTTTGCTATCAGCCATCCTTAGTAGATTTACACAAAAAAATGTGTGTAATGAGTTCTCCTACAATGTAATTAAAGCAGAACAGTTTTGTTTGGTTTAAAACATATCTCGGAAAATACAAAATGGAAATGAAAGGATATCTGAAAATGATTATAAAAATGCTACGTGAAACTGACTTACCTTTTGTTTTAGTAAGTGAAATGAACAAGGTATCTGGTGCTTTTATACAGAAGGTATGACCACCTTGCCTCCGCCCTCAGAGAGAATGACCTCGAAAGAAACATGGGATTATTGAGTGCGGTCAAGGTTGTTTTGCAATAAGTATCAGTATTGTTCTTCAGTGTACTTCATGTGTATCTACACTCACCGGCCACTTTATTAGGTACACCTGTCCAACTGCTCGTTAACACTTAATTTCTAAGCAGCAGATCACATGGCGGCAACTCAGTGCATTTAGGCATGTAGACATGGTCAAGACAATCTCCTGCAGTTCAAACCGAGCATCAGTATGGGGAAGAAAGGTGATTTGAGTGACTTTGAACGTGGCATGATTGTTGGTGCCAGAAGGGCTGGTCTGAGTATTTCAGAAACTGCTAATCTACTGGGATTTTCACGCACAACCATCTCTAGGGTTTACAGAGAATGGTCCGAAAAAGAAAAAACATCCAGTGAGCGGCAGTTCTGTGGGCGGAAATGCCTTGTTGATGCCAGAGGTCAGAGGAGAATGGCCAGACTGGTTCGAGCTGATAGAAGGGCAACAGTGACTCAAATAACCACCCGTTACAAACAAGGTGGGCAGAAGAGCATCTCTGAACGCACAGTACGTCGAACTTTGAGGCAGATGGGCTACAGCAGCAGAAGACCACACCGGGTGCCACTCCTTTCAGCTAAGAACAGGAAACTGAGGCTACAATTTGCACAAGCTCATCGAAATTGGACAATAGAAGATTGGAAAAACGTTGCCTGGTCTGATGAGTCTCGATTTCTGCTGCGACATTCGGATGGTAGGGTCAGAATTTGGCGTCTACAACATGAAAGCATGGATCCATCCTGCCTTGTATCAACGGTTCAGGCTGGTGGTGGTGGTGTCATGGTGTGGGGAATATTTTCTTGGCACTCTTTGGGCCCCTTGGTACCAATTGAGCATCGTTGCAACGCCACAGCCTACCTGAGTATTGTTGCTGACCATGTCCATCCCTTTATGACCACAATGTACCCAACTTCTGATGGCTACTTTCAGCAGGATAATGCGCCATGTCATAAAGCTGGAATCATCTCAGACTGGTTTCTTGAACATGACAATGAGTTCGCTGTACTCAAATGGCCTCCACAGTCACCAGATCTCAATCCAATAGAGCATCTTTGGGATGTGGTGGAACGGGAGATTCGCATCATGGATGTGCAGCCGACAAATCTGCGGCAACTGTGTGATGCCATCATGTCAATATGGACCAAACTCCCTGAGGAATGCTTCCAGCACCTTGTTGAATCTATGCCACGAAGAATTGAGGCAGTTCTGAAGGCAAAAGGGGGTCCAACCCGTTACTAGCATGGGGTACCTAATAAAGTGGCCGGTGAGTGTACATCCCATAACAATGTGTACCCCAGTTTGAATTAACTCCCTAGTACACAACTTGTACATGTACATCCTAATAACTTTAACATTATAGACTATTACTCAGTGATATGTTCTGTAAATAAAGTGCAACAGTGACCACTGCAACAAAAAACAAAAAAAATTATCGGTCCTTCATTACATTTTTTCTTTGTCTTTTTCAAGAATTCAGGTGACACTTCACATGTGTTGAAACTTTAATCCTCACTTTAATTATGCATTACTTCATGCACTAATATCTCATGAATCATCAGGAACTAACACAAGTTAAAAGTTTTTCATTCATGACTTTATGATGAATCATGATGTTTTCTTTGTTCACCCAAAAAAAAAAAAAGGTCTTTACTGTCAATTTTGGATAAAGCTACGGTTCTGGTACAAGAATCATCAGGAATTCATGCATGAAAAAAGCATTACCCATGACCTTGGCGTTGCAAGCACCAGCGCTCTACTGTTTGCTACAGACAATACAATTACATACAATTCATACATGTAAAACTACTTCAATTATTAAAGGAATATACACAAATCTACATTACCTCATGCATGCATACAGGCTAGAACGGTATATCTATTAATGTGAGAACTAATGTTTTTTCATTAATTAAGCATGTCCATGTCTTCTTCATAGTAGCCTGCAGGTAAATGGACAGACCCCGAAATTGGCCAATCACAGCTCATATCACATGACTTCTGCTGACATCCAAATACTGTAGTCATCATAACTAAGCATCAGCATCTCCACAGACGTCATCATGTGTGTAGCCCCTCATCTAAAGCGGTGGCTTGGAAACTACTTGATCAACAATGTGTTATTAATGATGGCATAATTGTGAAATGACATGAATATGAACATGAAAGATTCATGTGGAAAATGTTTGGTTTAAACAAGTTTTGTTTTTTACAACTAACAGTTAACAAATATATACAGACGTTATGCCTCTTCGGGGGGTGCTTAATAAACTGGTAAACTTTATATCAGTAAAATAACTCCTATAAACTGTAATAAAGTGTGCGCTCTCCCTTTTTTTACCGTTTTGGAAACCATTCATACCACTTTTAGCATAGCTTAACGTAATTTATAGGTATGACGACAATACTAGGGGTGGAACGGTACACAGAAGTCACGGTTCAGTTCATACCTTGGTTCAGGCATCACGGTTCGGTACGATTTCGGTACAATGGAGTGAAAAGCAAAACAAAAATATAGATAGCATTTTTATCATTGTCTTAAGCCTTGTATTTTTTAAATGAGTTTTATTAATAAAGGCTTAGAACCAATTTATTGGTAGTGCACTGACAATAGTTTTATACAATTAGTTTATTAATAAAAATTAATAAAAAGACAAAATGACCTTGAGATATGTTTGGTAATTATATCTGAATGAATTTAAAATTAATTTGCTAGATTTCAGATCAATATATTTGTTTTCCTTAATTTTAATTAACCCTAACTTTATTCTCATCTGAATTATAAATAATTGGTTTCCGTATAAAATAATACTACCATTAAAAAAAACATTTGATTTTCTTTTTTAAGCAATGTAGAATGTGTAACTTAAAAAT